>OZ038312.1:26028349-26065815 GCA_964035775.1 Osedax frankpressi
ATCTAAATGCGACATAATTTAAAAATACTTGATGCTTATAAGAGGTCATTCCTTAAATCTGTATTACTAGACCACAACATAATCTATTCTACTCATACTTCTAACCTATCTACGTTAATTAAATATTACTTCCCGCTACCACCCCTTAAATCTGCCAAGTCAGTAAAACTTAATCTACCAAAATACAATTACAGATTACTCCTGGGTAAGTCGTTTAGAATTACTGCACCACAAAACTGGAATTTACTTCCAAATAAGTTACGATGCATAAGTAACGTTATTTCTTTAGAACTAAAGTAAAATGTTATGACATATTCATGACATATTCATGACTTTCATGACATATTTAATTCCGTTCGCACACTGTTGCGATTATTATTTATTATTTATAACTACGCTAAGCTAATGTATAAGGATACAGGATTATATACAAATAGTACTCTTCTTACATAGATCAACATAGTAACTATGAAAGAAGAAGGTAAGACAATGAAATATTATAAGATATATTGATCAAACTTGAAAATATTATATATGTATACATGTAACAGATATTACAATCTCCGATGATCGTTTACCAAAAATATTTATAAAACTACTAAAAATCAATAATTACAAATAATTTTGAATGTCGTAAAATATTAACTTGGCCTGCTCGTTTTAAATGCGCTATTAAAAATGTATTTAAAATCGATAAAGTTTCTTGTCTAGGTATCCTTTATTAGTATTTTATCTTCAATAACAAAACTATTATTATTTGTTTTATTTTTTATATTTTATAATTATATTGTTATACTTTTTCATATATTCTATTCATTTTATTTTATGTTTTAAATTGTTACCCAATATTTACGTATTCTTGCTTTCGTTTTACATTTTGAAATTTTACATTATCATTTAATTTCATTTCATATTTATTATTTTATTGACTCATGATAAAGTATGAAGATTAAAAAGATATATATATCTACATATACATATACATTTATATATATATACGTGCGTGTGTGTATGTGTGTGTGTGTGTGTGTGTATGTGTGTGTATATGTTTGTGTGTGTATGTGTGTGTGTGTGTGTGTGTGTGTGTGTGTGTGTGTGTGTGTGCATGAGTGTATGGTGTGGAGTGTACATTGAACACTGTACACTCTACTATATACACTGGACACTGTATAAAGTACATCATACACTGTAAACTGTAAACTGTACACTGTACATTGTACACTGTACACAGTATAATGTACACTCTACACTGGACACTGTACACTGTACTCTGTACACTGTACTCTGTACACTGTACTCTGTACACTGTACTCTGTACACTGTACTCTGTACACTGTACTCTGTACACTGTACTCTGTACACTGTACTCTGTGCACTGTACTCTGTACACTGTACTCTGTACACTGTACTCTGTACACTGTACTCTGTACACTGTACTCTGTACACTGTACTCTGTACACTGTACTCTGTACACTGTACTCTGTACACTGTACTCTGTACACTGTACTCTGTACACTGTACTCTGTACACTGTACTCTGTACACTGTACTCTGTACACTGTACTCTGTACACTGTACTCTGTACACTGTACTCTGTACACTGTACTCTGTACACTGTACTCTGTACACTGTACTCTGTACACTGTACTCTGTACACTGTACTCTGTACACTGTACTCTGTACACTGTACTCTGTACACTGTACTCTGTACACTGTACTCTGTACACTGTACTCTGTACACTGTACTCTGTACACTGTACTCTGTACACTGTACTCTGTACACTGTACTCTGTACACTGTACTCTGTACACTGTACTCTGTACACTGTACTCTGTACACTGTACTCTGTACACTGTACTCTGTACACTGTACTCTGTACACTGTACTCTGTACACTGTACTCTGTACACTGTACTCTGTACACTGTACTCTGTACACTGTACTCTGTACACTGTACTCTGTACACTGTACTCTGTACACTGTACTCTGTACACTGTACTCTGTACACTGTACTCTGTACACTGTACTCTGTACACTGTACTCTGTACACTGTACTCTGTACACTGTACTCTGTACACTGTACTCTGTACACTGTACTCTGTACACTGTACTCTGTACACTGTACTCTGTACACTGTACTCTGTACACTGTACTCTGTACACTGTACTCTGTACACTGTACTCTGTACACTGTACTCTGTACACTGTACTCTGTACACTGTACTCTGTACACTGTACTCTGTACACTGTACTCTGTACACTGTACTCTGTACACTGTACTCTGTACACTGTACTCTGTACACTGTACTCTGTACACTGTACTCTGTACACTGTACTCTGTACACTGTACTCTGTACACTGTACTCTGTACACTGTACTCTGTACACTGTACTCTGTACACTGTACTCTGTACACTGTACTCTGTACACTGTACTCTGTACACTGTACTCTGTACACTGTACTCTGTACACTGTACTCTGTACACTGTACTCTGTACACTGTACTCTGTACACTGTACTCTGTACACTGTACTCTGTACACTGTACTCTGTACACTGTACTCTGTACACTGTACTCTGTACACTGTACTCTGTACACTGTACTCTGTACACTGTACTCTGTACACTGTACTCTGTACACTGTACTCTGTACACTGTACTCTGTACACTGTACTCTGTACACTGTACTCTGTACACTGTACTCTGTACACTGTACTCTGTACTCTGTACACTGTACTCTGTACACTGTACTCTGTACACTGTACTCTGTACACTGTACTCTGTACACTGTACTCTGTACACTGTACTCTGTACACTGTACTCTGTACACTGTACTCTGTACACTGTACTCTGTACACTGTACTCTGTACACTGTACTCTGTACACTGTACTCTGTACACTGTACTCTGTACACTGTACTCTGTACACTGTACTCTGTACACTGTACTCTGTACACTGTACTCTGTACACTGTACTCTGTACACTGTACTCTGTACACTGTACTCTGTACACTGTACTCTGTACACTGTACTCTGTACACTGTACTCTGTACACTGTACTCTGTACACTGTACTCTGTACACTGTACTCTGTACACTGTACTCTGTACACTGTACTCTGTACACTGTACTCTGTACACTGTACTCTGTACACTGTACTCTGTACACTGTACTCTGTACACTGTACTCTGTACACTGTACTCTGTACACTGTACTCTGTACTCTGTACTCTGTACACTGTACTCTGTACTCCGTACACTGTACTCCGTACACTGTACTCCGTACACTGTACACCGTACACTGTACTCCGTACACTGTACTCCGTACACTGTACTCCGTACACTGTACTCCGTACACTGTACTCCGTACACTGTACTCCGTACACTGTACTCCGTACACTGTACTCCGTACACTGTACTCCGTACACTGTACTCCGTACACTGTACTCCGTACACTGTACTCCGTACACTGTACTCCGTACACTGTACTCCGTACACTGTACTCCGTACACTGTACTCCGTACACTGTACTCCGTACACTGTACTCCGTACACTGTACTCCGTACACTGTACTCCGTACACTGTACTCCGTACACTGTACTCCGTACACTGTACTCCGTACACTGTACTATGTACACTGTACACTGTACTCTGTACACTGTACTCTGTACACTGTACTCTGTACACTGTACTCTGTACACTGTACTCTGTACACTGTACTCTGTACACTGTACTCTGTACTCTGTACACTGTACTCTGTACACTGTACTCTGTACACTGTACTCTGTACACTGTATGCTGTATATCATACACTGTACACTGTATACTGTACACTATATACTGTACATTGTAAAACGATACCGTACATGAATCCCTCTTAATAATATTCCAGACAACTCTATCTATAATAATATGCCTATTATTATCACGCAAATTCGATACACTACCTATTATTTTAATCTAGCATTACATCCAATATCAAACATTACATACAAATATATATTATTTATTTAATGCTTGTAGTTTAGTCAATATATATACAAATATATTCTTACATATACTTATATCATGAACAATTTCGTTGATTCCTTTTATACAACAATAAGTAAATCATATGCCTTCGTTCTCTTAGTTTCGTATCATTAAGCATTAAGCATTAAGCATTAAGCATTAAGCATTAAGCATTAAGCATTAAGCATTAAGCATTAAGCATTAAGCATTAAGCATTAAGCATTAAGCATTAAGCATTAAGCATTAAGCATTAAGCATTAAACATAAAGCATAAAGCATAAAGCATAAAGCATTAAGCATTAAGCATTAAGCATTAAGCATTAAGCATTAAGCATTAAGCATTAAGCATTAAGCATTAAGCATTAAGCATTAAGCATTAAGCATTAAGCATTAAGCATTAAGCATTAAGCATTAAGCATTAAGCATTAAGCATTAAGCATTAAGCATTAAGCATTAAGCATTAAGCATTAAGCATTAAGCATTAAGCATTAAGCATTAAGCATTAAGCATTAAGCATTAAGCATTAAGCATTAAGCATTAAGCATTAAGCATTAAGCATTAAGCATTAAGCATTAAGCATTAAGCATTAAGCATTAAGCATTAAGCATTAAGCATTAAGCATTAAGCATTAAGCATTAAGCATTAAGCATTAAGCATTAAGCATTAAGCATTAAGCATTAAGCATTAAGCATTAAGCATTAAGCATTAAGCATTAAGCATTAAGCATTAAGCATTAAGCATTAAGCATTAAGCATTAAGCATTAAGCATTAAGCATTAAGCATTAAGCATTAAGCATTAAGCATTAAGCATTAAGCATTAAGCATTAAGCATTAAGCATTAAGCATTAAGCATTAAGCATTAAGCATTAAGCATTAAGCATTAAGCATTAAGCATTAAGCATTAAGCATTAAGCATTAAGCATTAAGCATTAAGCATTAAGCATTAAGCATTAAGCATTAAGCATTAAGCATTAAGCATTAAGCATTAAGCATTAAGCATTAAGCATTAAGCATTAAGCATTAAGCATTAAGCATTAAGCATTAAGCATTAAGCATTAAGCATTAAGCATTAAGCATTAAGCATTAAACATTAAGCATTAAGCATTAAGCATTAAGCATTAAGCATTAAGCATTAAGCATTAAGCATTAAGCATTAAGCATTAAGCATTAAGCATTAAGCATTAAGCATTAAGCATTAAGCATTAAGCATTAAGCATTAAGCATTAAGCATTAAGCATTAAGCATTAAGCATTAAGCATTAAGCATTAAGCATTAAGCATTAAGCATTAAGCATTAAGCATTAAGCATTAAGCATTAAGCATTAAGCATTAAGCATTAAGCATTAAGCATTAAGCATTAAGCATTAAGCATTAAGCATTAAGCATTAAGCATTAAGCATTAAGCATTAAGCATTAAGCATTAAGCATTAAGCATTAAGCATTAAGCATTAAGCATTAAGCATTAAGCATTAAGCATTAAGCATTAAGCATTAAGCATTAAGCATTAAGCATTAAGCATTAAGCATTAAGCATTAAGCATTAAGCATTAAGCATTAAGCATTAAGCATTAAGCATTAAGCATTAAGCATTAAGCATTAAGCATTAAGCATTAAGCATTAAGCATTAAGCATTAATCATTAAGCATTAAGCATTAAGCATTAAGCATTAAGCATTAAGCATTAAGCATTAAGCATTAAGCATTAAGCATTAAGCATTAAGCATTAAGCATTAAGCATTAAGCATTAAGCATTAAGCATTAAGCATTAAGCATTACGCATTAAGCATTAAGCATTAAGCATTAAGCATTAAGCATTAAGCATTAATCATTAAGCATTAAGCATTAAGCATTAAGCATTAAGCATTAAGCATTAAGCATTAAGCATTATTTTGAATAACTTCCTACTACTTTTCTATGTGATTTCTGGGTTCATACGAGACATTAATTATCCGTGAAATTATATCTACAAGATACAAATTCCTCATTAATTAACGAAAATGAACATAATATTCCTTATTATTATAATAATGTTTACACTAACAATACTTATTATATAGTTTATATTTAGTTCTCCTTCTTAAATTAATAGACAATTGTTGACATTCTTATATTAATAGACTATTGTTGACATTCTTAAATTAATAGACTATTGTTGACATTCTTAAATTAATAGACTATTGTTGACATTCTTAAATTAATAGACTATTGTTGACATTCTTATATTAATAGACTATTGTTGACATTCTTAAATTAATAGACAATTGTTGACATTCTTAAATTAATAGACTATTGTTGACATTCTTATATTAATAGACTATTGTTGACATTCTTATATTAATAGACTATTGTTGACATTCTTAAATTAATAGACAATTGTTGACATTCTTAAATTAATAGACTATTGTTGACATTCTTAAATTAATAGACTATTGTTGTCATTCTTAAATTAATAGACTATTGTTGACATTCTTAAATTAATAGACTATTGTTGACATTCTTATATTAATAGACTATTGTTGACATTCTTATATTAATAGACAATTGTTGACATTCTTAAATTAATAGACTATTGTTGACATTCTTAAATTAATAGACAATTGTTGACATTCTTAAATTAATAGACTATTGTTGACATTCTTATATTAATAGACAATTGTTGACATTCTTAAATTAATAGACTATTGTTGACATTCTTAAATTAATAGACTATTGTTGACATTCTTAAATTAATAGACTATTGTTGACATTCTTATATTAATAGACTATTGTTGACATTCTTAAATTAATAGACTATTGTTGACATTCTTATATTAATAGACTATTGTTGACATTCTTAAATTAATAGACTATTGTTGACATTCTTATATTAATAGACTATTGTTGACATTCTTAAATTAATAGACTATTGTTGACATTCTTATATTAATAGACTATTGTTGACATTCTTAAATTAATAGACTATTGTTGACATTCTTAAATTAATAGACTATTGTTGACATTCTTAAATTAATAGACTATTGTTGACATTCTTAAATTAATAGACTATTGTTGTCATTCTTATATTAATAGACTATTGTTGACATTCTTATATTAATAGACAATTGTTGACATTCTTAAATTAATAGACTATTGTTGACATTCTTAAATTAATAGACTATTGTTGACATTCTTAAATTAATAGACTATTGTTGACATTCTTATATTAATAGACTATTGTTGACATTCTTAAATTAATAGACAATTGTTGACATTCTTAAATTAATAGACTATTGATGACATTCTTATATTAATAGACTATTGTTGACATTCTTAAATTAATAGACTATTGTTGACATTCTTATATTAATAGACTATTGATGACATTCTTAAATTAATAGACTATTGTTGACATTCTTATATTAATAGACTATTGTTGACATTCTTAAATTAATAGACAATTGTTGACATTCTTAAATTAATAGACTATTGATGACATTCTTATATTAATAGACTATTGTTGACATTCTTAAATTAATAGACTATTGTTGACATTCTTATATTAATAGACTATTGATGACATTCTTAAATTAATAGACTATTGTTGACATTCTTAAATTAATAGACTATTGTTGACATTCTTATATTAATAGACTATTGATGTTATTCTTAAATTAATAGACTATTGTTGACATTCTTAAATTAATAGACTATTGTTGACATTCTTATATTAATAGACTATTGATGTTATTCTTATATTAATAGACTATTGTTGACATTCTTAAATTAATAGACAATTGTTGACATTCTTAAATTAATAGACTATTGATGACATTCTTATATTAATAGACTATTGTTGACATTCTTAAATTAATAGACTATTGTTGACATTCTTAAATTAATAGACTATTGTTGACATTCTTACATTAATAGACTATTGTTGACATTCTTATATTAATAGACAATTGTTGTCATTCTTAAATTAATAGACTATTGTTGACATTCTTAAATTAATAGACTATTGTTGACATTCTTATATTAATAGACTATTGTTGACATTCTTATATTAATAGACTATTGTTGTTATTCTTAAATTAATAGACTATTGTTGACATTCTTAAATTAATAGACAATTGTTGTTATTCTTAAATTAATAGACTATTGTTGACATTCTTATATTAATAGACTATTGTTGTCATTCTTAAATTAATAGACTATATTTGTCCAGAGGATGATTTGATAAAAATATAATATAATTATATAGATAAATAATTCGGTGTATTACAAAATAAATCAATTGTAGATTATCTTTTTATTTCATGTTATAAAATCCTTTTGTTTGACTATCCAGCAAATAAAGTGATCTCATAGATTTGTTAAATTCCGAGGCGATATCAGAAATAAAAATAATATAAAAGTTATGCAGAAAATGAGATAACTCGGATGGTTAGATGAGTACATAATAATTACCGTGTTATGGTTTCGGAAAAGCTGAACAATGATTACCTAGGATCTGATAAACTACGTATATTTCTATTTATGTATCCCCACCCACAAAGAACAAATTACCTCCTAACCCCTCCGATAACTTCTCATATTACCTATTCTATAACCCCTCCAATTACTCCTATAACTCTTCACATAACCTCTCCAATAGTACGTAAGGAGTATTCATCATACCGCCTACCGTATCTAGGCCCTAAACCCTATCCATAATCCTATACATAACTATCATATACACCCAAACAAGCCTCCCAAAATCTATTCCATGAATCTTGCAAAACACATCTCATATTCATCCCAAAAGCATATCACTAACTCCAAACACATCTCCAATTATTAACCCAACTCACCTACTAAAACCTTCACTCAATCTCTCAGAGGTCAATCCTATTACACTCATAACACTTTCCATAAACTTGCCTATAATCCAACCTATTTTTGCAACACACCTACATTACAGTTGACACCTTTCAATAGTAAATTTAAATTATTTATATTTATTTTTTCGTTAATTTATTCATTACTTTAATGAAAATACATACACACACATACACACATATACACAAACATACATACACACATACACACAAACACATACATACACATACATACACACACATACTCACACATATATATATACATACGCACACTCATACACATACATACACACACATACACATGCATACTCACATACACACATACGCACACGCACACACATACACACGCACATACATATGCACTCTCACACACACACATAACTATTACGCACTATATATTCTAATTTGATTACATACACTTTATAATGAATAATATAATTATAATAGTAAATAATATATGTGAATGAATTCATATAAATAAAATATTAAAATGTATACAATATTATCTTGTTCATAATGTAATGATATATGCATAATCAATTGATAGGTCAAGGCTACCATTAGGTCATCTAGTTTATACTAGTTATTAATAATACATACTTAAATATTAGTTTAAACACTTATATTATACATTACGTAATATTAATTATCGGTCAATTACAATAAAAAGATGAATGCTAGGAACTAGGTTGATATTCACAATAACATAATATGCTATACTTTTATTGAGAACACAAATATACTTATATATATATATATATATATGTATATATATATGTATATATATATATATATATATATATATATATATAAATATACATATATATATATATATATATATATATATATATATATATATACATACATCCACATATATACAGGCACACAGATACATACATACACAAACATATACACACACGTACACACACATACATACACACACATATACATATATACACACATATATATATATATATACATATAATTAATATGATTAAGATATTCTAAAATAATTACCATAAGAAGTTTAAAAATAATATAAAGATAAGTGTATTATGAATGATATAATATAACATAAAATATATAAATATTTATGAAGATTAGTAATAGTTAATATTAATTTATTTCCAATATATATATATTATATATGATAATAATATGTAATTTTATATATAGAAATATATATATATATATACTAGTTAATATTTTATTAAATATCATACAATATGGTAATATTATATAATTATAACGTGTAATCATTATGTATGTATTTGAGAATAATTTAGACATTATATTTAATAAATAAATTCATTTTAAGATTTTAGAAACAATTTTACTAAAGTTAATTTATAAAGTATATATTAATATAATATAAACTCTAATGAAGTTTATCTATTGCATTATCTACTGATTCCAATTCGAATATTCCATATTGCATTACAAATAGTTTATGAATCATTTTTATTATTGATCATATAAAGCCGGGAGTTGACCATAAGGGTCATTTTAATTACTTCCCTGGAAACCAGACGATATATCTATTACAACATATTTATTTATGTATGTATGTATGTATATAATTATGTATGTATGTATGCACGTGTGTGTTTGTCTGAGTAGGTATGTGTGTATGTATGTGTGTATACATGCGTGTATATGCGTGTGTTTGTACGAGTGCATGCATATGTGTACGCGTGCGCGCGCGTGTGTGTATGTGCGTGTACGCATGCCCGCGTTGGTATGCGTGCGTGTGCGTACGCGTGTGCGTACGCGTGTGCGTACGCGTGTGCGTACGCGTGTGCGTACGCGTGTGCGTACGCGTGTGTATTTCAATAACGCTTATGGCGAGACTAACGTGGTGCCGTTGTCAACGAGATAAAAAAAACACCTCGTTAACGTTTCTTTTGTGTCTCCGCAGTCGGCATCGGAAGGGAAGTATCAATGTTTACGTACGTCACCTGTGCCTGGCCGGCATGCTGGTCGCTTACATAACAATCCCGACGGAAATCGCCTGGAACTATTACGTAAGGTGGTTGGCAGGAGATGCGGCGTGTCGCTTCCTCATGTTCCTGCGAACTCTGGGATTGTACGCGTCTTCGTTCGTCTTAGTCATCATCAGCATAGACAGGTTAAGGGTCATGGGGTCACGGAAAGGGGTCGCGGAAAGGGGTCGCGGAGACGTACGGGTAATTATCACGGGGATGTCGTGTAGCGAGTGAGGTTAACGTGTTGGCAGGGTGGAGCTTCATAGCCCAAGTAGGACACATAAATAGACGAGAGATTGGTGGTAGGCGAGAATGGACGTGGGATTATGGGGTTAAGAGTTATTATCAGAGTTATGGGGTTACAACAGGTAATGGGACGTAAAATTGCGTAATGTTTTAAGCAATACCATAAATATTTAGTGAAAGAAATATCACAGATCATAAGATCTAGGTAATTTAGGGAGATAGTGGAAAGTAAATGATGCAAACACTTAGATCAAGTAGTCTCATCGTATATCATTTAGAAGTGCCCAGATAAACTGGGTCCCGTTATAAATGACTAACAGAATGTCAAGTATTCGTAAGTGAGTAAACCGGGTGAAGTAATGTAATTTCGAACTGAAGGTCATATGTGACGTAACATCGCTACTCGGTGACCCCCCAGACTACGTGTTGCCCTTTAACCTCGACTTCGTAACATTTACTACTTCCAGGTATACATTGATCGTTGTGAACACGTCGACCTGCTGGAGGTCTCGAGGTCATGCCGAATGCATGCTACGAGGTGCCTGGATACTCAGTTTCGTGTTAAGCCTTCCACAGGTGAGATATCACGAGTGTATCCGATTATTAAATCACAAAAACACCTATTTAGATATAGCTCATTTGACTTTTTCTTGAATGAATTCCTGTATTAATATCCAATTTATGAATTTGTATTCATATTTAAATGATATCGTTATTCCTTATAATGTGCAAGCTATCTATTACATAATGCATGTAATCTGCGGGTGATTTTATCTTCATATTGTACATAATATATATATATATATATATATATATATATATATTGTAGGTTTCTTCTATAATATATAATAATATAATATATATAATATATAGTTAGGTTATAATGTTTATACAGTAAACTTATACTACATGTAGAAACTAAAAATATATATATTGTAAATTTATAATACATATATTAAGCATGTAATACATTTAGTAAACTTATAATAAATATAATAAATTAAATATAAATTAATTGTTTTATTAACATACCTAGTTACTAAATTAAATTTATAATTATATATCAATTCAGATAATCTACTGCCTTATTAATCCATTGGCCAAATGAATTGATAATATGAATTGATATAAGACATACAACGTACACTTTATGTAGTACAACGTAAATAATACATAATACAGAGTTCCTAGTACATAGTTCATATTACATGAATATATAGTACTTAGCATATTTCTGACTACATAATTAAGAGTACAGAGAATATAGTACAAAGGCTTAATAATTAATACGGATTATAGAGTATATATTGCAGAATATAAAATAAAGATTAAATAATACAAAAAAACAAATCTGGTATACAGAGAACATAATACAATTTAATAAGATATTTTCGGAATATTGTCAAAATGAATTAGAGAGTGTGAGGCGTGCGTTTAAAGAGACGTCTGAGTCATATCGAGGTCACCATTGTTATAACTCTAGATTCATGTATTCTCCTTCTTAACTGTATTTAGTAAACTTTTAAAACCTGATTCACGAATAATAAACCTTGGTTTTTGAATTATAACCCTTGAATTCTGATGTTATCTGAATTCTGATGTTACCTGAATTCTGATGGCAATCTCGTTACTTATTTTTCCGCGCGAAATTTAATTACTTTGGCGCGAGATTGTTTTTCTTTTCACCGCAAATCGCTTATTTAGAATCATAATGAATAAAAAAGCTATTCTCACACATTTATATATAGGATATGACAGACAAAAACTTCGTGTTATAGGCAAAAACGTTATATTACGTAGTAGTAGTAATGTATAGTATTCAGATTTCACTTGAAATCTGATCTCGTTTTATAATTAATTAACTACACATTAGTACCATATTCTGACTGGGACATATCATCTGTCCGTTGTTCGTTTCTTGATAATGATATTTCTACATAGAATATTAATAAGCTTTTTATTAATCTCATTATATTCATTCATAAGAATTCAGTAAATTTCAAAAATTATTTTTGAAAATTTGTAATTTATAATATATTTTATTTACAAATTATTTTTGGCACTTTTCTATTTTTTCTATTTTTTTGATCTATAATCCTTTATAATACCATATTAGCCATATTAGTTATATAGTATGTTTAACTTAATAACCTAATAAATATATGTAATATACTAATTTAAATTGATTTTTTACATTGTTCTTTTTGCTATATTTTAATTTTTGATAATTTACTAATTAATTATAATTCTTGAATTTATTTTTGGTCTACTTTATAATTATATATATATATATATATATATATATATATATATATGCTTTAATCTATTATCATTATCAATAATTAGTATCATTTATGCCTATGATATAGATATGCCCACGAAATTCTCATATTACACCCTTAGTTCCACAACAGTAAAGTAGGCTGATACTATATCGGGATTATAAAAGCGAATTATAAGAGTTATAGACTCGGTTATTATCGATATTAACAACGGAAATAGTTTATTTACACCGACTTGCTTTTATCCTGCAAACAAATAGTAACTACCGCAAACTTCTTCATTGGACTGATAATAGATGATACGTAAAGGGAAGTACGGGAAATATGTAAAGGAAATAAGTTTTCCCCTTCGATTAATTATTCATTAAATTTTCTTTCGCTGGTTCTGGTTATATAAGAGCATGCCTCGATTCATAAATTGGCATCCTATATAGCAGTAATGTAGCAGAAACTTTAGTCCAAGCACAAGTAGTAGTAGTAGTAGTAGTAGTAGTAGTAGTAGTAGTAGTAGTAGTAGTAGTAGTAGTAGTAGTAGTAGTAGTAGTAGTAGTAGTAGTAGTAGTAGTAGTAGTAGTAGTAGTAGTAGTAGTAGTAGTAGTAGTAGTAGTAGTAGTAGTAGTAGTAGTAGTAGTAGTAGTAGTAGTAGTAGTAGTAGTAGTAGTAGTAGTAGTAGTAGTAGTAGTAGTAGTAGTAGTAGTAGTAGTAGTAGTAGTAGTAGTAGTAGTAGTAGTAGTAGTAGTAGTAGTAGTAGTAGTAGTAGTAGTAGTAGTAGTAGTAGTAGTAGTAGTAGTAGTAGTAGTAGTAGTAGTAGTAGTAGTAGTAGTAGTAGTGGTAGTAGTAGTGGTAGTAGTAGTAGTAGTAGTAGTAGTAGTAGTAGTAGTAGTAGTAGTAGTAGTAGTAGTAGTAGTAGTAGTAGTAGTAGTAGTAGTAGTAGTAGTAGTAGTAGTAGTAGTAGTAGTGGTAGTAGTAGTAGTAGTAGTAGTATCAGTAGTAGTAGTAGTAGTAGTAGTAGTAGTAGTAGTAGTAGTAGTAGTAGTAGTAGTAGTAGTAGTAGTAGTAGTAGTAGTAGTAGTAGTAGTAGTAGTAGTAGTAGTAGTAGTAGTAGTAGTAGTAGTAGTAGTAGTAGTAGTAGTAGTAGTAGTAGTAGTAGTAGTAGTAGTAGTAGTAGTAGTAGTAGTGGTAGTAGTAGTAGTAGTAGTAGTATCAGTAGTAATAGTAGTAGTAGTAGTAGTAGTAGTAGTAGTAGTAGTAGTAGTAGTAGTAGTAGTAGTAGTAGTAGTAGTAGTAGTAGTAGTAGTAGTAGTAGTAGTAGTAGTAGTAGTAGTAGTAGTAGTAGTAGTAGTAGTAGTAGTAGTAGCAGTAGCAGTAGCAGTAGCAGTAGCAGTAGCAGTAGCAGTAGCAGTAGCAGTAGCAGTATCAGTAGCAGTAGCAGTAGCAGTAGCAGTGGCAGTAGCAGTAGCAGTAGCAGTAGCAGTAGCAGTAGCAGTAGCAGTAGCAGTAGCAGTAGCAGTAGCAGTAGCAGTAGCAGTAGCAGTAGCAGTAGCAGTAGCAGTAGCAGTAGCAGTAGCAGTAGCAGTAGCAGTAGCAGTAGCAGCAGCAGCAGCAGCAGTAGCAGTAGCAGTAGCAGTAGCAGTAGCAGCAGCAGCAGCAGCAGCAGCAGCAGCAGCAGCAGTCGCAGTAGCAGTAGCAGTAGCAGTAGCAGTGGCAGTAGCAGTAGCAGTAGCAGTAGCAGTAGCAGTAGCAGTAGCAGTAGCAGTAGCAGTAGCAGCAGCAGCAGCAGCAGCAGCAGCAGTAGCAGTAGCAGTAGCAGCAGCAGCAGCAGCAGCAGTTGCAGTTGCAGTTGTAGTTGTAGTTGTAGTTGTAGTTGTAGTACTACTACTACTACCATGGTAGTAATATTTGTATTTCATATAAAAATATAAATTTCCAGAATATCAATATTATTATTTGCATACATATCCTAAGGGATGTCAATTGTAGTTTATTGTATATTGAGACGCAGGAACGATTTTTTGGGTGTGGGCAAATTGCCAAGAAATATAAATTAACAATAATTATATATATACGATTTAAATATAACTCGATGTTTAATATATGTTTTTAATATTTATCTCAGAAACTATTTTATTATGGTTACATGTTTTTGAATGTATTATTATCATTTTCGCTAACGTTTGACTGGTTATTAAATTAAATTCATTATACCAATTTTATTTGAATTTGAAAATATATTTACTCTATGTATATGGAATTAGTGATTTTTCTAGTTGATTTGATTAATCTACATTATTTTAAATGGATCTGCAAATTGGCATTTTGAATTTATAACGAGTTGTTATTTTTAGTTTATACATCTATTTCAACAATCTGTTTGTCTTTATTTCTATTTAAACATAAAAGACCCATGATTTTTGAAAAAAAAGTACTAAAAAGTTACTTTTAAAATCTAAGTTATATGGGTATTCAATTGTTATGTTAATTTATCGTTAATTAACATTGTGATTATTTTATTATAATTAATAATAAAATGTTTCCAAATTTAATTTCAGAATAATTTGTATAATAAATTTAAAGATTATTAGAAAAATATCAGGTAGCTTTTAGCAGGAAGGCTTGGCTTATAAACACTTTTTTAACTTTCTAATTATAAATAGTTTAAATTAATATAATTTATTATTTATAAAAATATTTAAAATGTTATATAATGTTTTCAGACTAAAGCATGAGTATTTGCATACAAATTTAAAATTTGCATAAAATATGTTATCAAAGTAATATAAAGTAATATAATATACAGTAAAGATATATTCTACCAATTGATTTTCTAAAATAACATTAATGTTTTCTAATATGTTCCCTCTTTAATATATAATATATTATAATATATTGCATAAAATAATAATTCGTTATGTATATGTATACATTTGCATATAGTAAAACTATAGTTTATAAACATATATGGTCAGTACGATGTGAAGTATATCCATTACGGTATGTATTCAACAATCTACTTTTAAACTAGATATTTTAAATTATATATTGTACTTTTATATATTTCTGTATGCATATTATTTACATGATATATACATCATGACACTAGTGTCTAATTATTATTAATTATTAATTAACATAATGCATAAGAAATATGATACTTATATAGCCTACTTTAAGTATATTAGAATATTTGAAATAATTATATTCACTATTTTACCTTTTAACCATTTTTACCTTTTTACCATCGTACATTAGTGATGATATCCGTACATTAATTGTCCATGCAGCTTCCTTTAACACTCTCTTCGATTGATGGGTATTTCACTACTTTTTTCATATTTTATCACTAAAGATAATCAATTCACATTATATGATTAAAACACATGTTTTTAATTTGAGATTAAAAAAATTACATCTGTCAATTTCTGATTGGTTATTAATAATAAACTATTATCGCCACATGTTATGTTAAGTTATTCTCAGGCAATGTATTCATTGACTTGTGCCCTAAGTCTGACCACTAATTATTAAACATTAGATTTTATAAAAATAAAATTCCAAGGTTGCAGTATATGTATTACTACATAATATATACAATAATATAATATATAATTGTACACATTATATTCATTGTAAGCTAAATACATTTAAGTTATAGACAATTCGTAATTATTGGCAGACATTATGAGGCAATACTCTTCCCTCCACTTCTTTTGATGGGATATTTCCCAGGTTCTCCTTGGTTCCTTGGCTCCTAATTGTATACATAGATAGAAATGGAATTATTTGAATTTATTCCAATATTCCTCATATAAATTCCGTATAACGATACTTTATAAGTTATCAAATAGGTATATTTTCTTAAAGATTAATATTTTGATTTATAAATAATTTAATAAATAAAATTGGTCTTTATAAGAGATCTTTAATCACTGATCAGTAAATTTATTTGAAAACTTGATATTTTCTCTTTTATCATCGTAATATTAAAAACAGATAAATATGGAATTATTGAAATATACCTTGACGTTTGTCTACAGTATTCGTATCTGCATTATTTCTACTAGCGTTTTTAACTACGTTGTAGTTTTCATTATCTTACACGATTATACGATGCGTCTAAGACGATATATGTATCGATCGGTGATCCCACACAGGCGGTGTTATTCCACGCCGAAGGACATCCAGAAGATCCGAATTTCCAGCAGTGCGTATTACTCAATTCGCTTCCCGACGAAACCTGGGAGGTAGCCTATCACGTGATCAGCGTGACGTGTCTGTGCGGTTTCCCGTTGACCTGCATCGTG
Organism: Osedax frankpressi; assembly: GCA_964035775.1. NCBI lineage: Eukaryota > Metazoa > Annelida > Polychaeta > Sabellida > Siboglinidae > Osedax > Osedax frankpressi. The sequence goes on from OZ038312.1 coordinate 26,046,020, forward strand.
TTCTGCTATGCCGGTATTCTCTACAAACTAGGACGTGGATCAAGGGCACCCATGACCCGTGAGTACGCATGTACTTAACTACATATGGCATACGTCGTACGCATAGGTGTATTTGTCGAAATGACTACATTGTACTCCGTATGCAGACATACATTTGTTTAGTTGTTTAAATAGACGTGCGATAAATTGTATTACGGAAAGTTGCAATGCATTTATTTTACTTTTTCTCGCAGAATTCCAATTGCACAGATATCCCGGAACTGTCATTCAAATAGAGAAGGCGAAAGAAAAAACTCTGAAAATATCTATCGTCATTGGTTTGAGTTTCTTTATAAATGAAATATAATTTATAACAAAATAGTATTTAAATTTGTAATAAGTTATTATAGGTTGTATTTAATGATTCACCAAATTAATTAATTAATTAATATCCGAGTGTTTATGATTGTTAATAATTATAAATAGGAATTTCTACAAATCAAATTTATATAACTGAATATGATTAAATAAATAATACATGGTATTAACTCTTTCATGCGATTTCACAGTTTCAGCTTTCGTAATCTGCTGGACACCTTACTTCATCATTTCGAATTGGTCGTGGATCGATAGGTATCAATTTTACCGACAAATACCTTTATTTATATATAATACCAGTCTAATTAGTTTTTACATAAATGGATACATAAAAAGATACATACACTAATTGTATGATCTATAATCCGAAACCCAAATATTCTAAATACTTATACATTTGTCAAATAAAAAAACAAACTATATCATCCAGATGATGTTTGCATAATTTATTATCTATCAGTATAATCGAGGACCTATCTGCATTGTATTGGGATAATTGTATAAATTCCTGTGGCTATTGTCTGGATAAATGATATGAATATATGTATTAGGAATAATCTAATATAATAGGGTGATATTTATTCACTTCTTTTTGCAGAGCTTCCTATGACAAATTATCCCCTTTACTGAAAAGGAGTCTATTTATTTTCGCTGTTTCAAATGCTTGTATTAATCCTTTTATCTACGGTTAGAATACATATTTACAATAGTAATAGACTAGTGACCTTTAGTGTGTTACTAGTGACCTTTAGTGTGTTACTAGTGACCTTTAGTGTGTTACTAGTGACCTTTAGTGTGTTACTAGTGACCTTTAGTGTATTACTAGTGACCTTTAGTGTATTACTAATGACCTTTAGTGTGTTACTAGTGACCTTTAGTGTGTTACTAGTGACCTTTAGTGTGTTACTAGTGACCTTTAGTGTGTTACTAGTGACCTTTAGTGTGTTACCAGTGACCTTTAGTGTGTTACTAGTGACCTTTAGTGTGTTACTAGTGACCTTGACATGACACGACATGTAAAGAGAAAGTGTTAAACAATATCATTAATTATTATATCTTCGTATTAAATGTGTTATATATATCTTACGAGTAATTACAATTTTATTTATTTATTGTGATTATATGACTTTTTGTAGTCTTGATATTAATTTAATATTCCATAACATTCAATTCTATAACTTTATATTTCTATTAATTATTAACTATATCTTATATTAACTACATATGACAGCGTATAAAAACACATATACACAAATGCTGATGTATTTTGAAAATAAATTATATTTCATTGTATTTGAAATCGCATTCATTAAATATCGTAATGGATATAGCCATTGTTTTAAATTCCCCAAATGATTTAGTGAATCAATTACAATTGACCTTATTCAGGTTTCTTCAACAAAGCAATTACTCAAATGACCAGTAGATTTACCTGTATTCGCCGAACAAGTAACAATCGCATCAATATTAGGAGCATGTACAATAAGGTATTGAGGCAGATTCATTTCGAGTTAAGTAACCGGTACTTTAAGTAAACTACTACTAAATAGTTAGAGATGAGTATAATATCTCTGCAAGTGTTTTTGGTACAAGAGAATAGAAAGTCAAAAAGAGAATTACTAATCACGTATAAATATTCTATATTACGACTCTTGGATAATCAACTATAATCAGTTAGTAAATATCAACGGATAACTTTGAATACAATCGTTTGTAGAGATTTGCTGAGAGGAGTTACCCACGGCTTTACATTGCAGTCAACACGAGGTTGACCTATGGAGTTTAAAATGTCCGCCAAGGTATTTATATTGACCTATAACATACAACTAAGTTATTGTTTTGTTACCTTTAATTCAAAACTAACTTTTACTATATTTTACTAATTTCTACTGCTTTATTATTATATGGCAGAAAATATCATGATCATTTATTTTCAGATTGTTATTTTAAGAAAAATATTGACTAAATCAAATTTAATGAATTTACAATATTATTGAATCGATATAACACACAAGCTAATATCTTGTACATTGAATACTAACTACATAAACAATCTAATTTTGTACTAGTACTAATACATATATATTTATAATATATGACAGAGAACATATAAATATTGTTGTTTTATGAATTACTATATGGCCAAATTATACCGAATTTATAGTGTATTTTATTAAAATGTATTGAATATATAATATTTTGCCTTTAAATAAAACCAAGTATTATATAATCTATATAAAGAAAGATAATGGAATAAGCAATGTTTAATATCTATCATTGTTAAACAATTCCTTAAACTGCAATTATTACCATATTTTATGATTGAAAAATCAATTCAATATATTTACTATTGTTCACTATTGTTATTTTTATATTGATATTCAAATTATAATTATATATTTCTTACAATGTATTTCTGTTATACCAAAGTTATATTATATTATTTATATGTTATTATATGTTTATTTATAATACCGGACTGTAAATACTTTTAAGAACAGTGATAAGTTTTAAGAACAGTAATGGACGGAATTCAAAAATTCAATATTGAATTGAAATTCAGTGATGAATAGGAGGTAAAGTCAACAGAGAACGATCCCGTAAACCTTCAAGTCCATTGTGAAGGCTACAGACCATAGCGATTCCCATCTCTATCAGACTTTCACAAAACTGCGGATTGAAAAAATTGCTAGATTAAGCATTCTATATATATATATATATATATATATATATATATATATATATATATGAGATATTTCAATTAAACAATTATTGAATTTTTAAAATAAAGATTGAACTCACTGGAAACTGAGTTTGATATTTAATCTCTTATATTCTTAATTAAACATGTATTTGAGCTATTCGCAGGAGACGTACTATAGGGTATAATAATTGGACAGTAGTAAACATCTATGAAATTCTTAGATCAACATATGAGATATTACTCATAACTAGAATTAATGTATGACTCATAACTAGAATTAATGTATGACTCATAACTAGAATTAATGTATGTCTCAACTAGAATTAACGTATGACTCATAATTATAATTAATGTATGACTCAACTAGAATTAACGTATGACTCATAACTAGAATTAATGTATGACTCATAACTATAATTAATGTATGTCTCAACTAGAATTAACGTATGACTCATAATTATAATTAATGTATGACTCAACTAGAATTAACGTATGACTCATAATTATAATTAATGTATGACTCATAACTAGAATTAAAGTATGACTCATAATTAGAATTAATGTATGACTCATAATTAACTACTGGTAGACTACTATAACTGTATGATTCCCGTATCAATTCAGAGTAAACCTTAGCCGAGTGTTGATTCCTATAACCCAGTACCACTTTGATTTTATGGAGGTGAGGCTCCAGAGAGGTGAACAAATCACCGGGGTTAACGCTGGGGTCGGAGGGCAGGTTAAGGCTACCAGCAAAAGTACCCTTTAGGTATCTAACAGGTGTTTAAGGAAAGGAACAAATATTAAGGCTACTAATAAAAGTACTTTTCAATTATCTAGCGAGTAGGTAACGGTGAGGAAATGGTTTATGCTGCCGGTCAAAGTACTTTCTAGATATCCGACGAGTGGTCAAGAATATAATCAGAAGTTATGGCAGCCAAAAAACGGCGACATACGAGGGGAGTTAACTAGAAGCTACAACATTTGAGTTGGGAGTTAATACGGGGGAGACAGCCTAGGGAAACGGGGAACAGAGTGGAGGCGTTGGCGTTGGCAAGGATACGTTTCGTAATGTCGGCAATCGATGACCAGGGTTAGATTCGGCGACTTGCAGAGGTTCAAAAGATCCGTGATGCAGATACGCGGACAAAGCATCGCCTTGGTGTCGCTCAGACTCGCAGAGTTCACCATCTGAGGTCGTTATATCTCATTAAACATCTCACTAAACATCTCACTAAACATCTCATTAAACATCTCATTAAACATCTCATTAAACATCTCACTAAACATCTCACTAAACATCTCACTAAACATCTCATTAAACATCTCATTAAACATCTCATTAAACATCTCATTAAACATCTCATTAAATATCTCATTAAACATCTCATTAAACATCTCACTAAACATCTCATTAAACATCTCATTATACATCTCATTAAACATCTCATTAAACATCTCATTAAACATCTCATTAAACATCTCATTAAACATCTCATTAAACATCTCATTAAACTCTCACTAAACATCTCATTAAACATCTCATTAAACATCTCACTAAACATCTCACTAAACATCTCACTAAACATCTCATTAAACATCTCATTAAACTCTCATTAAACATCTCATTAAACATCTCATTAAACTCTCACTAAACATCTCATTAAACATCTCATTAAACATCTCACTAAACATCTCACTAAACATCTCACTAAACATCTCATTAAACATCTCATTAAACATCTCATTAAACATCTCATTAAACATCTCACTAAACATCTCATTAAACATCTCACTAAACATCTCACTAAACATCTCATTAAACATCTCACTAAACATCTCATTAAACATCTCATTAAACATCTCACTAAACATCTCACTAAACATCTCATTAAACATCTCATTAAACATCTCATTAAACATCTCATTAAACATCTCACTAAACATCTCATTAAACATCTCACTAAACATCTCATTAAACATCTCATTAAACATCTCATTAAACATCTCATTAAACATCTCACTAAACATCTCACTAAACATCTCACTAAACATCTCACTAAACATCTAATTAAACATCTCATTAAACATCTCACTAAACATCTCATTAAACATCTCACTAAACATCTCACTAAACATCTCATTAAACATCTCATTAAACACCTCACTAAACATCTCACTAAACATCTCATTAAACATCTCATTATACATCTCATTAAACATCTCATTAAACATCTCATTAAACATCTCATTAAACATCTCATTAAACATCTCATTAAACATCTCATTAAACATCTCATTAAACATCTCATTAAACATCTCATTAAACTCTCACTAAACATCTCATTAAACATCTCATTAAACATCTCACTAAACATCTCACTAAACATCTCACTAAACATCTCATTAAACATCTCATTAAACTCTCATTAAACATCTCATTAAACTCTCATTAAACTCTCACTAAACATCTCATTAAACATCTCATTAAACATCTCACTAAACATCTCACTAAACATCTCACTAAACATCTCACTAAACATCTCACTAAACATCTCACTAAACATCTCACTAAACATCTCATTAAACATCTCATTAAACTCTCATTAAACATCTCATTAAACATCTCACTAAACATCTCATTAAACATCTCACTAAACATCTCAATAAACATCTCATTAAACATCTCATTAAACATCTCATTAAACATCTCACTAAACATCTCACTAAACATCTCACTAAACATCTCACTAAACATCTAATTAAACATCTCATTAAACATCTCACTAAACATCTCATTAAACATCTCACTAAACATCTCACTAAACTCTCATTAAACATCTCATTAAACATCTCACTAAACATCTCACTAAACATCTCATTAAACATCTCATTAAACATCTCATTAAACATCTCACTAAACATCTCATTAAACATCTCATTAAACATCTCATTAAACATCTCATTAAACATCTCATTAAACTCTCACTAAACATCTCATTAAACATCTCACTAAACATCTCACTAAACATCTCATTAAACATCTCATTAAACATCTCATTAAACTCTCATTAAACATCTCATTAAACTCTCACTAAACATCTCATTAAACATCTCATTAAACATCTCACTAAACATCTCACTAAACATCTCACTAAACATCTCACTAAACATCTCACTAAACATCTCATTAAACATCTCATTAAACTCTCATTAAACATATCATTAAACATCTCACTAAACATCTCACTAAACATCTCATTAAACATCTCACTAAACATCTCACTAAACATCTCATTAAACATCTCATTAAACATCTCATTAAACATCTCATTAAACATCTCACTAAACATCTCATTAAACATCTCATTAAACATCTCATTAAACATCTCATTAAACATCTCACTAAACATCTCATTAAACATCTCACTAAACATCTCACTAAACATCTCATTAAACATCTCACTAAACATCTCATTAAACATCTCATTAAACATCTCACTAAACATCTCACTAAACATCTCATTAAACATCTCATTAAACATCTCATTAAACATCTCATTAAACATCTCATTAAACATCTCACTAAACATCTCATTAAACATCTCACTAAACATCTCATTAAACATCTCATTAAACATCTCATTAAACATCTCATTAAACATCTCACTAAACATCTCACTAAACATCTCACTAAACATCTCACTAAACATCTAATTAAACATCTCATTAAACATCTCACTAAACATCTCATTAAACATCTCACTAAACATCTCACTAAACATCTCATTAAACATCTCATTAAACACCTCACTAAACATCTCACTAAACATCTCATTAAACATCTCATTAAACATCTCATTATACATCTCATTAAACATCTCATTAAACATCTCATTAAACATCTCATTAAACATCTCATTAAACATCTCATTAAACATCTCATTAAACTCTCACTAAACTCTCATTAAACATCTCATTAAACATCTCACTAAACATCTCACTAAACATCTCACTAAACATCTCATTAAACATCTCATTAAACTCTCATTAAACATCTCATTAAACTCTCATTAAACTCTCACTAAACATCTCATTAAACATCTCATTAAACATCTCACTAAACATCTCACTAAACATCTCACTAAACATCTCACTAAACATCTCACTAAACATCTCACTAAACATCTCACTAAACATCTCACTAAACATCTCACTAAACATCTCATTAAACATCTCATTAAACTCTCATTAAACATCTCATTAAACATCTCACTAAACATCTCATTAAACATCTCACTAAACATCTCAATAAACATCTCATTAAACATCTCATTAAACATCTCACTAAACATCTCACTAAACATCTCACTAAACATCTAATTAAACATCTCATTAAACATCTCACTAAACATCTCATTAAACATCTCACTAAACATCTCACTAAACTCTCATTAAACATCTCATTAAACATCTCACTAAACATCTCACTAAACATCTCATTAAACATCTCATTATACATCTCATTAAACATCTCATTAAACATCTCACTAAACATCTCATTAAACATCTCATTAAACATCTCATTAAACATCTCATTAAACTCTCACTAAACATCTCATTAAACATCTCATTAAACATCTCACTAAACATCTCACTAAACATCTCATTAAACATCTCATTAAACATCTCATTAAACTCTCATTAAACATCTCATTAAACATCTCATTAAACTCTCACTAAACATCTCATTAAACATCTCATTAAACATCTCACTAAACATCTCACTAAACATCTCACTAAACATCTCACTAAACATCTCATTAAACATCTCATTAAACTCTCATTAAACATATCATTAAACATCTCACTAAACATCTCATTAAACATCTCATTAAACATCTCATTAAACATCTCATTAAACATCTCACTAAACATCTCACTAAACATCTCATTAAACATCTCACTAAACATCTAATTAAACATCTCATTATACATCTCATTAAACATCTCATTAAACATCTCACTAAACATCTCATTAAACATCTCATTAAACATCTCATTAAACATCTCACTAAACATCTCATTAAATATCTCATTAAACATCTCATTAAACTCTCACTAAACATCTTTTTAAACATCTCATTAAACATCTCACTAAACATCTCATTAAACATCTCATTAAACATCTCACTAAACATCTCATTAAACATCTCACTAAACATCTCACTAAACATCTCATTAAACATCTCACTAAACATCTCATTAAACATCTCATTAAACATCTCACTAAACATCTCATTAAACATCTCATTAAACATCTCATTAAACATCTCATTAAACATCTCATTAAACATCTCACTAAACATCTCATTAAACATCTCATTAAACATCTCATTAAACATCTCATTAAACATCTCATTAAACATCTCACTAAACATCTCACTAAACATCTCACTAAACATCTCACTAAACATCTAATTAAACATCTCATTAAACATCTCACTAAACATCTCATTAAACATCTCACTAAACATCTCACTAAACATCTCATTAAACATCTCATTAAACATCTCACTAAACATCTCACTAAACATCTCATTAAACATCTCATTATACATCTCATTAAACATCTCATTAAACATCTCACTAAACATCTCATTAAACATCTCATTAAACATCTCATTAAACATCTCATTAAACATCTCATTAAACTCTCACTAAACATCTCATTAAACATCTCATTAAACATCTCACTAAACATCTCACTAAACATCTCACTAAACATCTCATTAAACATCTCATTAAACTCTCATTAAACATCTCATTAAACATCTCATTAAACTCTCACTAAACATCTCATTAAACATCTCACTAAACATCTCACTAAACATCTCACTAAACATCTCACTAAACATCTCACTAAACATCTCATTAAACATCTCATTAAACTCTCATTAAACATCTCATTAAACATCTCACTAAACATCTCATTAAACATCTCATTAAACATCTCATTAAACATCTCATTAAACATCTCACTAAACATCTCACTAAACATCTCATTAAACATCTCACTAAACATCTCATTAAACATCTCATTATACATCTCATTAAACATCTCATTAAACATCTCACTAAACATCTCATTAAACATCTCATTAAACATCTCATTAAACTCTCACTAAACATCTCATTAAACATCTCATTAAACATCTCACTAAACATCTCACTAAACATCTCACTAAACATCTAACTAAACATCTCATTAAACATCTCATTAAACTCTCATTAAACATCTCATTAAACATCTCACTAAACATCTCATTAAACATCTCACTAAACATCTCATTAAACATCTCACTAAACATCTCATTAAACATCTCATTAAACATCTCACTAAACATCTCATTAAACATCTCATTAAACATCTCATTAAACATCTCATTAAACATCTCATTAAACATCTCATTAAACATCTCATTAAACATCTCACTAAACATCTCACTAAACATCTCACTAAACATCTCACTAAACATCTCATTAAACATCTCATTAAACTCTCATTAAACATCTCATTAAACATCTCACTAAACATCTCATTAAACATCTCACTAAATATCTCACTAAACATCTCATTAAACATCTCATTAAACATCTCACTAAACATCTCACTAAACATCTCACTAAACATCTCACTAAACATCTCATTAAACATCTCATTAAACATCTCACTAAACATCTCACTAAACATCTCACTAAACATCTCACTAAACATCTCATTAAACATCTCATTAAACTTCTCGCCTGAATAACTAAATTGTTATTTCATTCCTCGGAGTGCCGTATTTAATACGATCGTGTTTATAGTAGACGCGTATTCAGGAGTGCCTGGATTTGAACTGAGGTCACGGGTAGTTCGCTGACCATTGAATCACTGAACTCGTCGTCGTACCACAGATCAGCGAAAAACACATTAATGTGGTTTAATAAGTAATTCATTCAAACAATTCAAAATTATAAATTAGTTAATTAGAAATCCTGAAGTAGGCAATTGACGCATTTGACCGCCGACTGACCATTTCGTGTTTCACGTTTGCATCGACTAGGGACCGTTGATCGAAACCCAATGAAGGCCGATCGGATTCACATTTCCTATAGGTGGCGCTGCTAGGCGTACACCGAAAGATCTGGACACTGTCGGCCAGACAGGCATCGATATTGACTTCTAAGGAGAATGGTGGGAGGTCATGGGGTATGGTTTGTGGGAGGTCATGGGGTTTGGTTTGTGGGAGGTCATGGGGTTTGGTTTGTGGGAGGTCATGGGGTTTGGTTTGTGGGAGGTCATGGGGTATGGTTTGTGGGAGGTCATGGGGTATGGTTTGTGGGAGGTCATGGGGTTTGGTTTGTGGGAGGTCATGGGGTGTGGTTTGTGGGAGGTCATGGGGTATGGTTTGTGGGAGGTCATGGGGTTTGGTTTGTGGGTGGTCATGGGGTATGGTTTGTGGGAGGTCATGGGGTATGGTTTGTGGGAGGTCATGGGGTATGGTTTGTGGGAGGTCATGGGGTTTGGTTTTTTGAAGAAATAATCCAGAGGTTCTGTATTTTAAACATACTTTTATCAACAATCACATAAATGATTTCCTAATCAAATAATTAAAATTTCCTGATAACTTAACAATGTAATCTAATTAATAACATAATTAATTAAGTAAATAAATATTCATGAAATCACATTATTTCATTATCGTAAATTTGTAATTTTAAATAATTTCTTTTTCTGAATATACGAAAAATAGATTTTAATAGGAAATAAATCAAAAATACCAATACTGTCTAAACAAAGGTTTGGCAAAGTTCCTTTAATTACATACCTGGCAGGTCTGAGAACAATAGAATGCACTCGTTGAAGTCACTGGCGATTAGTCTCGACCTCAGTTGACGTAAGATGGCGACACCTATGAACAACGGTAGAGAACTGGTGCCGAGGATCAGACTGTCCCACAGGTGGAATATACGGTCAATTGGGAATATATCTGTAGGCGGAGGTAGGGATGAATCAATGGTGGGTGGTGACGGAGGGTTTGGGGTTATTTTAGCTAGGTAGAGGTTAATGGAGCTGAATTGAGGGAAGTGTTGGGTAAATTGAGGGGTCAAGTAAAGTAGTGGTTGGGAATGAGGTGATGGGATGCTGTAATAAAGGAAGTGTGATATGGGTCATTAGGTTAAATAGAGGTCGGAATGAGGTGTAGGGATATTTTTGATGAGATGAGGTTAAATTAGATAAAAAGAGAAATTGAAATATTGTAATAAAAGTGTAAAGTGGAAAGTAGAGAGGGATAATGAAGTAAAGATGGATCTATTTAGTAGCAGATAGAAAGGAGAAGAGTAGAAAATGGGAAGTGGAGATGTAGAAGGTAGAGATTGAGAAGGAAATATATAATGAGATAGAGAAGGAAATATATAATGAGATAGAGAAGGAAATATATAATAAGATAAGGTCAGGGAGAGAGTAATATTGTTATAAAGATAATCGCGATGATATTTTAAAAATAATTTACTATTTAAAAATCTATTTCAACTTACATTAATCTTAATTGATAAACTAACGGGCATACATTGTCAGAAACCATGGAATTGCATACAACTGAATGGTGAACAAATGTAGTTTATATTTATATAGATGTTATAAGAATTGTGAAAAAATAACAATAAGTCTATTGTAATATATCATAATCATAAACTAAATATCGATAGTCATCTATTCACTACTGGAGTTAATTGGCACATAATGGTACAGACCATATGTACAGACCACGTGTACAGACCATACATACTACTAACATCGGGCGAGAATTCAATGTTGTGCATGTGCATACTGAGAACTGGGTCATGGTACGATATCAACTGAGAGAAAACAGCCAAGTATTCTGTGTGTACATAATGAGTTATAATTGCTACTAGTTCTCGTGGTAGTGGTAGTGGTAGTGGTAGTAGTAGTGGTAGTGGTAGTAGTAGTGGTAGTAGTAGTGGTAGTGGTAGTAGTAGTGGTAGTGGTAGTGGTAGTGGTAGTGGTAGTGATAGTGGTAGTGGTAGTGGTAGTGGTAGTGGTAGTGGTAGTGGTAGTGGTAGTGGTAGTGGTAGCGGTAGCGGCAATAGTAGTAGTAGTAGTAGTAGTAGTAGTAGTAGTAGCAGTAGTAGTAGTAGTAGTAGTTGTAGTTGTAGAAATACATTTAAATGACCTTGAATGACTTCGCTGTTATCCTTCAAAAAGAAACTCTTCAAATATTTTTCAATAAAAGCAGAAACACTTCCATAAACAATCGCTGCAATTCAAATTCGAGAAGCAAATAAATAAATTACAATATTTGAAATTAAGTTTGTTAATATTTCTGCTATTTCTGCTAATATTGAGATTACAATCAGTATTTGCCAATTTCAAATTATTTGTCATAAAACCTTCGTTATTGAAATTCAAGTATAAGAAGGGGGCAGTCAATGAGTCCAAGCCTTGCCAGTAAACATACTCGGGATGACTACTGATCCAGGCCTAAGATGGTAAGGATTGTATATAGCGAGGTCAAATGTCACATTCATGCAGTGAGGTTAAAGGTTATAGTATGTAAATTGTATAATATAGATATTATTTTGTTAAATGAGAGTAGAGCTCATACATCTATATTTAGACGCCTAGCTACTATCTATTCCTGAGTAGTATCTACTCTTGACTACTCCTGAATACTCCAGACAACACCTGAATATTCCTGAGTACTGACTACTCTTGAATACTCCTGAATACTGACATCTCCTGAATACTGACTACTCGTGAATACTGACTACTCCTGAATACTGAATACTCCAGAGTACTGACTACTCCTGAATACTGACTACTCCAGAGTACTGACTACTCCTGAATACTGACTACTCGTGAATACTTACTACTCCTGAGTACTGACTACTCCTGAGTACTGACTACTCCTGAGTACTGACTACTCCTGAATACTGAATACTCCAGAGTACTAACTACTCCTGAGTACTGACTACTCCTGAGTACTGACTACTCCTGAATACTGAATACTCCTGAATACTGACTACTCCTGAGTACTGGCTACTCCTGAATACTGACTACTCCTGAGTACTGACTACTCCTGAATACTGACTACTCCTCAATACTGACTACTCCTGAGTACTGACTACTCCTGAGTACTGACTACTCCTGAATACTGACTACTCCAGAGTACTGACTACTCCTGAATACTGACTACTCCTGAATACTGACTACTCCTGAATACTGAATACTCCTGAATACTGACTACTCCTGAGTACTGACTACTCCTGAATACTGACTACTCCTGAATACTGACTACTCCTGAATACTGACTACTCCTGAATACTGAATACTCCTGAATACTGACTACTCCTGAGTACTGACTACTCCTGAATACTGACTACTCCTGAGTACTGACTACTCCTGAGTACTGACTACTCCTGAGTACTGACTACTCCTGAGTACTGACTACTCCTGAGTACTGACTACTCCTGAGTACTTACATCTCCTGAATACTGAATACTCCTGAATACTGACTACTCCTGAGTACTGACTACTCCTGAATACTGACTACTCCTGAGTACTGACTACTCCTGAGTACTGACTACTCCTGAGTATTATACTCCAGACTCTCATGCAAATCCTCGTAACTCTATCACATGTAACCATTAACCTCAAACTTCTTTTCATACTCAAACCCGACTTATAATATTCTAATCGTAATCATGACCTCCTAATGACTCTCGTGAACCCTGGAATCCAGGTATGACCTTGATAACACGTCGTAATTTGCTGTGGCCTTCACCGGATGACAAAAGATTGCAATATTGGTGGCAGCGAGGAATGTCAACGTCAATTTGACGGTCTGTTGGCGTTGGGGAATGCTTGTCGATTGCGGAGTATGTGGCATAGATGTCCCCCTGGTGGCGATTTTTGTTGGTGGTTAGGATTTTAACTTACCAATTAATAAGTCTCTGGTTCAAAGCATTAATTTGCCAGCTAGTATATGTCGGTCATTCTGCTATCCGCATGTGATGTCGGAGGAATTGACGGAGATGGCAGTGGTAGGAATGGCACGAGGGAGTCTGGCGTTTTTGATAATATATCCCTATATTCTAGTGTCTAGGTCATAGTCCTAAATTATAGATTCTAGCTCCTAAACACTGGTACAATGATTGCGCCTCGTAATTGACCTCCGACATACCCGCAATTGCACATAGATAATATACAACCTGTACACCTAGTAGACATGCCCACACCACACCTCGGTATAGTGGTGGAATGTCATTGTTACACTGTCTCCATATAATGTCTCTGGAATACGGGTACGCCTGCACCAAGCGTCGAAATAGCACCTGTCTTTGTAGCTGTAGAGGAGTGTTAGGGAAGGAGATATTAGGGAAGGGAGTGTAAGGTGAGGGAAGGGTGAGGGGTGGGATGGGAGTGTAAGGTGAGGGAAGGGTGAGGGGTGGGAAGGGAAGGGTGAGTGTGGGGAAGGTGAGTGTGGGGAGGGAAGGGAGTGTAAGGTGAGGGAAGGGTGAGGGGTGGGAAGGGAAGGGTGAGTGTGGGGAAGGTGAGTGTGTGGAGGGAAGGGAGTGTAAGGTGAGGGAAGGGTGAGGGGTGGGAAGGGAAGGGTGAGTGTGGGGAGGGTGAGTGTGGGGAGGGAAGGGTGAGTGATGGGAGGGAAGGGTGATTGAAGGAAGGAAAGGGTGAGTGTGGGGAGGGTAAGTGATGGGAGGGAAGGGTGAGTGATGGGAGGGAAGGGTGAGTGTGGGAAGGGAAGGTTGAGTGATGGGAGGGAAGGGTGATTGAAGGAAGGAAAGGGTGAGTGTGGGAAGGGTGAGTATGGGGAGGGTGAGTGTGGGGAGGGAAGGGTGAGTAAAGGAAGGGAAGGGTGAGTATGGGGAGGGTGAGTGTGGGGAGGGAAGGGTGAGTGTGGGGAGGGTGAGTATGGGGAGGGTGAGTGTGGGGAGGGAAGGGTGAGTGTGGGGAGGGTGGTAGTTATTAGAAAAGGTAGTAAATCACGTACTTGATACTCTATATCATGTTCTCTTATTGATAAAGGAACGGCTTTAACATCGGAGTTTTGTTTGGCGGCGACATTACTAAGAGGCAAGGGGTGTCATTAATGTCATTAATGTCATTAATGTCATTAATATCATTAATGTCATTAATGTCATTAATGTCATTAATGTCATTAATGTCATTAATGTCATTAATGTCATTAATGTCATTAATGTCATTAATGTCATTAATGTCACTAATGTCATTAATGTCATTAATGTCATTAATGTTGTTACTGTCATTAATGTCGTCAGTGTCAATAATGTCATTAATGTCATTTATGTCATTAATGTCGTTACTGTCATTAATCTCATTAATGTCGTTAATGTCGATAATGTCGTTAATGTCGTTAATGTCGTTAATGTCATTAATGTCATTAATGTCGTCACTGTCATTAATGTCATTAATGTCGTCAATGTCGATAATGTCGTTAATGTCGTTAATGTCATTAATGTCATTAATGTCGTTACTGTCATTAATGTCATTAATGTCGTTAATGTCGTTACTGTCATTAATGTCATTACTATCGTTAATGTCATTAATATCGTCACTATCATTAATGTCGTTATTATCGTTAATGTCATTAATGTCGTCACTGTCATTAATGTCGTCACTGTCATAAGTAAATAGTAACTTGTCTTTACTTAGAAAGTAAATAATAACCTGTCTTTACATAGAAAGTAAATAGTAACTAGTCTTTACTTAGAAAGTAAATAGTAACTTGTCTTTAATTAGAAAGTAAATAGTAACCTATCTTTACTTTGAAAGTAAATAGTAACCTATCTTCACCCAGAATGATGTCAATGAGTTTAATTTGCTTCAGTTTCTAATAAGGAGTTATAAAGAAATAACAATAGGAGGTATTAATGATGAATTATTTAGAGTCAAATGGAAATCTTTTTTGCTATTGGTTAGAAATTCAAATTACTTCAAATATTTAATAACAATAATAGTAAATTTATAGTTTTTACTCGAGAGAATTAATATGGCTGATGTCATTTGAACAGGTAAAGTATTATAAGTATTGTAAGTATAGTAAAGTGAGTAAAGTATTGTAAGTATAGTAAGTATATTAAAGTAAGTAAAGTATTGTAAGTATAGTAAAGTGAGTAAAGTATTGTAAGTATAGTAAAGTAAGTAAGTATTGTAAGTATAGTAAAGTGAGTAAAGTATTGTAAGTATAGTAAAGTGAGTAAAGTATTGTAAGTATAGTAAAGTAAGTAAAGTATTGTAAGTATAGTAAAGTAAGTAAGTATTGTAAGTATAGTAAAGTGAGTAAAGTATTGTAAGTATAGTAAAGTAAGTAAGTATTGTAAGTATAGTAAAGTGAGTAAAGTATTGTAAGTATAGTAAAGTAAGTAAAGTATTGTAAGTATAGTAAAGTAAGTATTGTAAGTATAGTAAAGTGAGTAAAGTATTGTAAGTATAGTAAAGTGAGTAAAGTATTGTAAGTATAGTAAAGTGAGTAAAGTATTGTAAGTATAGTAAAGTAAGTAAGTATTGTAAGTATAGTAAAGTGAGTAAAGTATTGTAAGTATAGTAAAGTGAGTAAAGTATTGTAAGTATAGTAAAGTAAGTAAGTATTGTAAGTATAGTAAAGTGAGTAAAGTATTGTAAGTATAGTAAAGTGAGTAAAGTATTGTAAGTATAGTAAAGTAAGTAAGTATTGTAAGTATAGTAAAGTGAGTAAAGTATTGTAAGTATAGTAAAGTAAGTAAAGTATTGTAAGTATAGTAAAGTGAGTAAAGTATTGTAAGTATAGTAAAGTGAGTAAAGTATTGTAAGTATAGTAAAGTAAGTAAGTATTGTAAGTATAGTAAAGTGAGTAAAGTATTGTAAGTATAGTAAAGTGAGTAAAGTATTGTAAGTATAGTAAAGTGAGTAAGTATTGTAAGTATAGTAAAGTAAGTAAAGTATTGTAAGTATAGTAAAGTAAGTAAAGTATTGTAAGTATAGTAAAGTAAGTAAAGTATTGTAAGTATAGTAAAGTAAGTAAGTATTGTAAGTATAGTAAAGTGAGTAAAGTATTGTAAGTATAGTAAAGTGAGTAAAGTATTGTAAGTATAGTAAAGTGAGTAAAGTATTGTAAGTATAGTAAAGTGAGTAAGTATTGTAAGTATAGTAAAGTGAGTAATTATTGTAAGTATAGTAAAGTGAGTAAAGTATTGTAAGTATAGTAAAGTAAGTAATTATTGTAAGTATAGTAAAGTGAGTAAAGTATTGTAAGTATAGTAAAGTGAGTAAAGTATTGTAAGTATAGTAAAGTGAGTAAGTATTGTAAGTATAGTAAAGTGAGTAATTATTGTAAGTATAGTAAAGTGAGTAAAGTATTGTAAGTATAGTAAAGTAAGTAAGTATTGTAAGTATATTAAAAATGAAGTGAATTGATTGTGAAAACCGTGTTCAGCACTTGTAGAGACAAAGGGATCATTCTAGTGTCGGTGAAGTCCATAGAGTGCTTAGTTACCTCAAGACCCGACATGTAGGCCTTCCTGCGCGGGGATAGGGACATCTTACTATATATAGTATATAGTAGATTTTATATATAATGTTGTTTTGCAAGATCTTCATACTTTTATAAAGTATAACATATTGTATATCAAATATTGTCCAAAGGAATGATATGCAACTTCCCATCTAGCTAAAGTAAATAATAATCAGCTTCCATTATAAGGTAGTGTTAGCTGATAACCACTGAAATGAATTCAAAGATTCTATTGCAATAATACTGAATCATCTTATGAATGAGTCGTATGTATTTAAATATCATGACATCATCTATAAATAATTATTGAGTAATCTAAATTAATTTTAACCTTTGTATCCTATATTTATAATATTTTTTTCTAAGCTAACACTAAATTTTCATGATTAATAATTCTCTTTATTGAAAATAAATATGAAAACTAAAAATATGAAAAGGTAAATGACATTTCAAAATTAATTATAATACTGAGATATCAACAACATGAAATGGAATATGCTGCATATGAAATTCACCAAGTGATATTTATCTGCTAAATAAATAACTAAAGATAAATAAATGATTTTATGATTAACACGACATGAGTTATTTATTTATATGTCTAACTAATGTTGTCATTATATGAACACGCCTAGTTTTCACAAATATATATATATATATATATAGAGCATGTATTTTCATTGTAACACATCATTCTGAATTGATGTCCCGCGACTCCCCATTCCCTCCGCAATTCCCCTAACGTGGGCATGCCTAATATGGGTGGTTTTGTGGGGTAAACGTCGGCGGCAATCAGCGTTGACTTCAGGTCTCCACCCGTCATCGTCCACCCTTCGTACAGCATGCGGAGATTCAATGGCTCCTCGATGCCGCCGTCTATAAATAGCATTCAGTCGTAGAGACGCGGTGAACTATAAATAGATTTGTATTGTAGATAAGCTACACTCAGTCGATGGTAGAGGCTCTTACAAGAAATTAATGTTTTAAAATTTATTAATGTTCAGAATCAAAACGATGAAATATTTCAAAAGCGCTCTAAAAAATGGTCATTTAGTGTTACTAGCATTCAGTGGGGTGTTAGATTTAGGTTTCAGTTTTGTATTTAGATATAAGGCATGATTTTGTTAGAGTCTTAGTTTCTGTGGGGGGTCGTGGGTCTTGGTTTCGAGTCTTAGCTACAGATCTCAGCCTATGGACCATTGGTTTGGGTGTTAAGAGTTTGCTCTAGTACCTTCCCCATCATCGCCATCGACCTCAATATCGTTTAAATCCAAATGAACGCTCCTCTGAAAGTCATAGAACGTGTCGTAGCAAGTCAAGTCCTCGACGTGCTTCTATGGAAATGGGACCGTAGTACAAATTGATATCAGAAGTAAAAGAAAATAATTAAAAGAGTAGAGATTCATTTAATGGATTAGTGAATATTGAAGAGTAATTAAGATATTGAGATCAATTAAAAGGAATTGGTACTATTTCAAAAGACAAGAACAGTTAGTAAGTAAGTAGTAAGTTAGCAGTACGTTAGTAAGTAAGGGTACAAGTAAATAAGGTAAAAAAAATAACAGTTAAAGATATCAATTTAAAAAAACTAATTAATTTAAGAAATCTGTAAATATTTAGTTTTAAATATAATAATGCTAAATAATAATAACTAAAAGTACAAATGTAAAGTAAGTACTTAAGTAATATATTGCACTAAAGAAGGGATGGACAAATGAGTGGTGAACCACTGATCCCATAAGTCTAAAGGGAACAGAGTATATCTTATAAACTCCAAACCAAACCTTGGGCTTTATGAATCTCCTCAAATTTGTCCTCTTTAAGAGTAGTTCAGCCGATGGTCTGCGGAATAAAATCATTAAAAATCCTAAAAGAATTGCGGGACACAAAAACCACGATACAGCATTTGTTAAATATGCTCGAATATACATACACTGCAAACTCTCGGAAAGATTGAAATAAGCAACCGGGTTAATGGAATTGTGCCCCATTTCATGGATATTTAGCATAGCTCATCATTTCTAAAACTGACCTATTCGCAGTACTGACCAGCAGTATAGAGCGAAGAGTATCTACAAAATCTAAGCTGTACTTCTGCGTGGGAGAAGAGATAATGTAGTACTTTATTCAGCGGAATT
>OZ038312.1:26066015-26093001 GCA_964035775.1 Osedax frankpressi
GTTTAAGTGTAGGTGTAGGTATAGGTGTAGGTGTAGGTGTAGGTGTAGGTGTAGGTGTAGGTATAGGTGTAGGTGTAGGTGTAGGTGTAGGTGTAGGTGTAGGTGTAGGTGTAGGTGTAGGTGTAGGTGTAGGTGTAGGTGTAGGTGTAGGTATAGGTGTAGGTGTAGGTGTAGGTGTAAGTGTAGGTGTAGGTGTAGGTGTAGATGTAGGTATTGGTGTAGATGTAGGTGTAGGTTTAGGTGTAGGTGTAGGTATAGGTGTAGGTATAGGTGTAGGTGTAGGTGTAGGTGTAGGTGTAGGTGTAGGTGTAAGTGTAGGTGTAAGTGTAGGTGTAGGTGTAGGTGTAGGTGTAGGTGTAGGTGTAGGTGTAGGTGTATGTGTAGGTGTAGGTGTAGGTGTAGGTGTAGGTATTGGTGTAGATGTAGGTGTAGGTGTAGGTGTAGGTGTAGGTGTAGGTGTAGGTGTAGGTGTAGGTGTAGGTGTATGTGTAGGTGTAGGTGTAGGTGTAGGTATTGGTGTAGATGTAGGTGTAGGTGTAGGTGTAGGTGTAGGTGTAGGTGTAGGTGTAGGTGTAGGTATAGCGACAATACTAACTGGTATCATGTGATCCACTAGGTTTTCCGTCTCAACTTGTTTCAGTTGAGAAGGGGTGAGTAAAGGAAGTCTTAATTTCGAGGCTACGCTCTTGGTTATATCTGATATGCATTTGCCTAGCACCACCTGTAGATGGGTGTTCCTAAGTGTATTATTAATCGCTTACATATGAATTGTTAATTAAAGTATTGCATCGTTAATACTGCAGTTGTATGTTAAATGTTAACATATTAAATGTTACAAACTCTAATAAGGAAAGTAAATTCTAATTTTAAATGTATTTATTACCGAGTGTCAGATAACTAGAATAATTAATATGTTTAACACATGTGTGCGTAGTGTATTACTAAATAATACACATATGGAATGAGATTACAATATATTAGCAGATATCACATACATATATTATGAATAAAAGTAATTATACGCTGGCTAATACAATGTATTTATTAATGTGAATGAACTAAATCTCAATTAGTTTGTTATTTATCGGTTATTTTAATATAATATATTGTAATCAATATTTATTATTATTATTATATATATATATATATATATGTATGTATGATCTATTTAGTAGTTTGATATTACCAATAGGTATTTGATTGATACAATACATCAATTGCAGTTAATACAATGCTAGTTATTTATCTTACTTACTTAAAATAATCAAATTATTTACTTCTTACTCTAATTCATACCGACCTTCTCGTGACAAACTTACTTAAGTCACTATTTTCCACCTTATGATCTATATTACGATGACATTCTCCTGACCTACTAACCTATTTTACAATTGATCCCCATCCGATCTAGGTCATACTCATCTACTACTGACCTACTAACCTATTTTTTAATTGATCCCCATCCGATCTAGGTCATACTCATCTACTACTGACCTACTAACCTATTTTTTAATTGATCCCCATCCGATCTAGGTCATACTCATCTACTACTGATCTACTAACCTATTTTTTAATTGATCCCCATCCGATCTAGGTCATACTCATCTACTACTGACCTACTAACCGAATTCACTGTTGCCCACTCTCTAATAGACTTGATAAGTTCGAATTCTCCTATTTGCAGACTGTCATGGGCTACTACCGCTTGCAAGGCGGCATCAGATAGCTCATGAAATCTCTTACTCTGTAGCACTTCCTGTACATGATGGATGGTATATGATGGCGGGTGTATTATAGCGGGTGTATGATGGCGGGTGTATAATGGCGGGTGTATGATGGCGGAGGTATACCGCCGTGTTTTCGTGTGGCGGGTGTATCATTGCGGACGTATGTCGTATGGTGTGTGTCGTGTTGTTGGTGTAGTATATAGGTTCATATTTGTCGGACATCGTGTGTCCAACATAGTATGGCGTATGTCGTATGCATCGTATGTCGTGAGTTGATATTTCTAAAATGGAGTCACGCGAACATATTCTATCTCTTATGTACATTTCGTATAGTATATAGCTTTTCATATATATACTGTGTACAGTGTACACTGTACACTGTACAGTGTACAGTGTACAGTGTACACTATACATTGGATATACAGCAAATTACTATTCGTTTAAAATAATGACTATTACTCATTGCAAGATTGTTCAACATAGCTACGTCATCTGTAAACATGATAACGTTAATAACAGTAATGACATGAATAGATGTTATTCAATAAAAAGATTTGTATGATATTTTGACTGGACACATTTATGTAAATATACGCGTTACCACTCATGTGTTCAATATAACATAATGCCATATGCGAGCAATGCATACAGTCTAGTAATGACACATTCCGGTAATGTTACATACCAGTACTGACACATGTCTTACAATTATACATGCCAGCAATAACATATACCAACTATGACACATACCAAAAATGACACATGTCAGCAATGACACATGTCAGCAATGACACGTACCAGTAATATCACATGGCAGCGATGGAATTTACAAATAATGACATATTTTAGTAATAAGGTATGCTAGTAACTCACTATATATAATCATTAGAAGATCATTAGGATATACGATGACATACAATACATTGCGATATGTTATGACACGATCATTACCATGTCAGTATAAAAACGACTTTCTGAATGAAACGACTAATGTAGACCTATAGTAAATCGATTTAGTAAATCGCTAAATTATATTCTATATTGTATTAATAACACTATTATAATAGATTCCCTATTGTGATAATGACCCATTTTAAGAATAGGCCTATAATAATAATGATTTAATTATAATAATAACCTTTTTTTATTAATGACGCTATATGTAAGTAAAAAAAATAAGAAAGAAAGAAAGAAAGAAATATATAATATAGTGTAATATTAACATATCGCATCTCGCCATACAATGACGTAACTAACTCTCGTGTTATGCGCTATGAAGGACATGCACCTCTCCCGCAGTTTGTTGTTACCATAAGTTATGGCAGCCTGCAATGATTCACACGCAGTCTCGGTGGTTAAAGACTGTATCATGTAGTCAATACACAGCTGTGTGTCGAGTGTATCAAATGGGCAGATATTCGTACAGATGCGATGTATAATTCACAATTAAAATATTCTAGTAGAAGTACAAATGATATTTCAAGGATAATATTTTTTAAATTTGCATTAAATCTCGTAATTTATTAATAAACAACATGCTAACGCAGACTAACATCCATAAGTCCATCCAGGCCGTACTCCACTGCTGTTCCCATAATATCAACTACCTTCAAGTGAAATAGTGTGCTTAGATATACATATATATTATTAAAAAAGAAAGTAAGAAATAATGAAAGAAAGAAGGAGGGAAAGAAAGAAAGAAAGAAAGAAAGTAAGAAAGAAAGAAAGAAAGAAAGAAAGAAAGAAAGAAAGAAAGAAAGAAAGAAAGAAAGAAAGAAAGAAAGAAAGAAAGAAAGAAAGAAAGAAAGAAAGAAAGAAAGAAGGAGGGAAAGAAAGAAAGAAAGAAAGAAGGAGGGAAAGAAAGAAAGAAAGAAAGAAGGAGGGAAAGAAAGAAAGAAAGAAAGAAAGAAAGAAAGAAAGAAAGAAAGAAAGAAAGAAAGAAAGAAAGAAAGAAAGAAAGAAAGAAAGAAAGAAAGAAAGAAAGAAAGAAAGAAAGAAAGAAAGAAAGAAAGAAAGAAAGAAAGAAAGAAAGAAAGAAAGAAAGAAAGAAAGAAAGAAAGAAAGAAAGAAAGAAAGAAAGAAAGAAAGAAAGAAAGAAAGAAAGAAAGAAAGAAAGAAAGAAAGAAAGAAAGAAAGAAAGAAAGAAAGAAAGAAAGAAAGAAAGAAAGAAAGAAAGAAAGAAAGAAAGAAAGAAAGAAAGAAAGAAAGAAAGAAAGAAAGAAAGAAAGAAAGAAAGAAAGAAAGAAAGAAAGAAAGAAAGAAAGAAAGAAAGAAAGAAAGAAAGAAAGAATAATAAATAGGTAATAAATCTATAGTAAATCATTACGATTATACATAAATTTAAGTGAAAATCTACTAAAGAATATAGAATTATGGTTAAATAAACTAAAACCTCCAATTAAATCAGAATCTTAAATAATTGTTTATTACTATATATATATATATATATATATATATATATATATATAAATATATATATATATATATAATATCCAGATGGAAATCCATACTAACGTTCTTCCTAGTGACTGTGACGCAATTAGTGTAGATATACTCTATCATAGGCATAAATATTTCAATGCTCATTTCTCCTAGAACGATTGGCACCTCGATTGCTTCCGGTGTCCTCGAGCGGTTACCTGCAGGATGATTATTATTGATGTAATGCGGTGGAATGAACGTAATCATGTGCACTGGGAGTGTGAAAGGATTGCAATATACCGACTTGGGAAATTAATCAAGGCTCGATATATCACTTCACGTGTAAATGATTATTACGACATCATAGGAGTTAATTCACCGAAATTCGGAGTTAGGCGTGCAGTATAGGCCTCGGGTAGGTGTAAGCCCTATATCGTAAGAGACTTGGACCACGGACCTGCTGAGTTCGGCATGGCGTGGTTAAGCACGTCCTGGGCGAACATGGCTTTGAAGACGTCGCATCGAGTTGAAAGAATCCAACGATGACCGTACAATACCTTGCGGTTGATCCCTATCACAAATTTCACGTCGCTGTCGAGCAAACGTACAGTTTAAATAACGGCATGTTATTACCAATATAGCGAAATGATAGAAGATAAGTTATTCTTAAAACATGAGTTCTTATAATTGGGTGATATTATTATATATGAACTACATAATATAGAGTATCAAAAACTACTTAATATAATTCAATACTAATACTTGTGCTTGGTCGTATAAATTAACTAAAATGGAATACAAATTCTATATATATAATTATATAATGTATTTAGAGTATATATCGTATTTAGTTTGATTTAAAACAAATCATCGCTAATCATCACTATATATAAAGATATATGTATATATATTTTAGTATTTTTTTTAATATCAGAGTTTAGTTACAACCCTGGAGAACAAAAAAAGCCAAGCTCATCGAGTCATTCTGCATGTTGTTATCTTGAGGAGAAAATACTATATAATAAAATAAAAATAGAAAGTGGTAACAATAATAAAAATAAAATTTTAATTTAAAAAAAAATCTTATTATAATTGATTAAATAAATATAAAAGAATAATAATGAGATACCATGATCCACCGAGAATAACGAAATATCTTTAAATTCAATTATATAAGTGAAGAAATTAGCCAGGAGTAAGAATACTGGCAACACTTTTTACATGTGAATCCTTAATCCTCGAAATACAAAAATAACCGGCAAAATTCTATTAAAAATTATTAAGGTATAATTTATAAATATTGAATTATTTTATTTCATTTATACTTGTGAACCGAGAACATCTATCTTACTTTGCATTCCATTTTTCCTACGAACTGCCTAAAAAGTCAAACAATTACTTCACAGAATGAGTCAATTGAAATTATTTGTGAGATATTCTCAGATTGCATTCGTTTTTTATGTTTTTAGCTACTCTTAGTCATTTAGCATATATTTTAATATCATACTAACATTTTAAATATTTATCATCATTTTAATATTATATTTAATGCATTTTACTTTCTACCCGTTTTATATATTATTGTATTATATTAATTATTATGCACACCACTTATTTTATTTTATTTTGATGAAGAAGTTAATATTAAATACTTATTGGATATTTTTAATCTGTTATTTCTTCAATTTCAGTATTTCTAATATGTATATACATATATAATCCGTTATAAGTACAATTAGACAGTTTCTGGATATGATCGGCCTATAGTTATATATATCTTTTATATGTGATCATGCCGAAGATGATAACTCCGGTAAAGAATAGACTCAGAATATAATGATATAAATGTATATAAATATCTTACATGCCAAGTAATTGAAGGAGCATACACTACAGGGTACTATATAACGTTCTTAATTGTACAGTATATATACGTGCTCTATTCCGCAGCAGTATCCCGTTAAGCTGATTGAATTCAATTCCTTCGTTGGGTGGAGATCTTTACGGTTAGTGCGTGTAGATCCCGCAACCTATATGGCATTGCGTACATGGCATTACGTAACTCGTAGTCCAGTCGTTCCGTGCAGTCAGGCGCTGAACGACTGGCTATTGTGAAAAGCAGAATGACCGTTAGCCGTATTCGCTATTGTTCGTTCGGCGAACACCGGGCAGTGTTACGTAGCCTCGTAACTGCCTACGCTTACGTCACCTTTTAATCCGGTTACCCGGAACTCGATGCAACTCTCCCGATAGGAAAGGGAGGAGAACAGTTGGGTTTAGAAACGATTTGACTTTCCCAAATATGTGATCGAGTAAGGTTGTGTGTAGCAGATGATGTTCCCGAAAAGGAGAACGATTACTCGGCGTGGAGTAGGTGGATGTGAGATTTGTAGTTTTCCAAATCGTATACATAAATTTAATTTAATTAGGATAATTCTGGGCGTAGCTCATAGTGGAAAAGAGAGGATTTGAACCGTTGAACATAATAGGGTTGGAAGAAAGTAAGAGAATGTTTATCCTATTGTTAAATAACGTTTAACTAGTAATAGAGTATATATGTAATCAAACAATTATAGTAAATACATAAATTATTCTTATAAAGTATTCTTAAAAAATATTCCTATAATGTATTTCTATAAAGTATTCCAAAAAAGTAGTAGTATAAAGTATTCCTATAAGTATTCCTAATTAGTATTCCTATAAAGTATTCCAATTAAGTATTTTTATAAAGTAATCTTATAAAATATTCCAATAAAGTAATCCAACACTGTATTCCTATAAAGTTTTTCTATAATTATTTTTTTTTTCGAAAATGTATCATTATATAAATGTTTTACATTAATTCTATGACATTTAATGTTATAAGTATTTGATCATCTAACAATGGTGATTAATTTTAGTTAAAAGAATTCATGAGTTTAGCCTCGAGGCGCTGATGAGTTCGAATATTGCAATTACAAATTACCCATTATGAAAACATTGCCAGGGCAGTACATAGCTAAGTGTCATATTGCTTAAATAAAATAATTATTTTAGTACATATCTAATTCCTTAATTCCTTAACCACTAGTCTCGGCTCAATATATAAAACGATAATAGTTTAATATATTTATTAGAGTAATTTATTAATATTAATGTTAATAATAATATATATGTAGTTATTTGCTAGTAAGTTTGCTCTTTTCAGAAATATTTAAGCATGCACAAATATATATTATTATGATATACATTTAAAACAAATACATTACATTCTAAGGTTGGTACTATTTTTAATATTAAATGTAATAATATTATATTAGAAAATGTAATCAATTATTAACCACTTGGCATCAAATATAATAATAATACATTTTAATTAAAAAATATGATAATAATACATTTTAATTAACATATAAATTAAAAATATCTAAAAATTATATGAATAAATGTTAAATATAATTTCATAATTTTTATTAATTATCTTTTAATAAAAATATACAATTATTGAATATTACACCATGTATTGTTATCTTTTAATGTTTCGTGATAAAATTTAATAATATCGATAAATGAAAAATAACAATGCCTTATTTAAATTTAATAATATTTAAAATTCGATAACTAATATTTCTAGTTCTAATATTATAATAATTTAATATAAGATTATAATATTATCGTAGAGTGTATATCACCGATATACTATAAACCTGATAAATATGTTTGAATGGCTTCGAGTTTAACATAGTTCGAATATAAGATTATGAAAATAAAAAATGTAAAAATGTAATAACAATGTTTAAATAAATTTTAAATATAATTATTACACAAAAACATATACGTCTTCATATTTTATATTTATATTTCTTATTGTAGGTTTACGTACTCTCGTAATTTAATGTAATATTATATATTACTTAGCAATTTCGTATGCAAATGATTATATTTGTACTAATTCTATTTACTTTGTAACACTTAATTAAATATAGATAATAATAATTATAATTATTATACTAATAATAATAATAATAGAAATATTTATGAATGTATCTATTTGTAAAAACCTGGTATCTTTGCTGTTAATAAGTTTCTTCATGTCTTTGGCAAACTCCGAGTGATCGCCTTTCATATATCTATCGCATGACGACATATCCTTCTTCTATTGCAGTTGGCGGAGTCTGTTTGGTTTGTTAAGCCAGGAACTTCACCTATTTACGATGCTAGATTTGCCCGTTGGAGCGTGACTCTGCACTTGTATGTGTGTCTACGTGTGCGTGTGTGTGTGTGTCTACGTGTGTGTGTATGCGTGTGTGTATGTGTGTATGTATTTAACCTACTTATACTTAATGTAGTACTTCTCCTATAAATACATTTATTATCATTCGTATCCAGCATGTGAATATGTATGTTCTCCCGTTAATCTGTATTAGGTATTACCATATAGGCTTCCGGTATAGCGGTCTGCAGATAGTACTTCGTTTGTCGGTGATATTCTGTCCTTCCGTTAGGTTATTGGCGAGTCTACGTAGCTTTGTATGCGTGTGTTGACGTTATTTGTATGAATAAGAGATTCGCGTCGTTATCGTCGGCCTTCTGGGCTACCGTGAATACGTTTTGTCGAGAGCTGTGCGTGTCGTCCAGTGGTGTGACGTAATCCACCAATTTGGGTACGCCCCTTGTTGCCATCGGCAACTAAGGCAGTTCGTTTGGCATTCCCATTGGTGGAGGAAATACCACTTTTCTAGTAGATCTAATATTTGATAATGATATTATCCATTATGATACATTATAATTCTGTACACAATATAGTATATAGTGATAGGGTAGAGTATAGAGTATATAGTGTATAGTTGGAGTATTTATCGTTATATGTCATCATATTAGTGTACATTGTATATTGTACACAGTAAGTACATTATATAGTATACACTCTACAGGTAGTACACTGGTAGTACACGCTACAGGTAGTAATACAAATATATAAGGATAATGTTTTACCTTACCAAGTAGCATATAATACATTATTTCTAATATATAACATACGTATAACGAATTTAACTTTAAATAACTATGTCGTGCAATTATGATATATTTCATAAATTGGTACCTCGAAACTAATATGAAAGTATAGCATCTAGGTACCTACAGAGTATTAATTCATGTTAAATATGCTTAATTTATGTGATGACGAATTCATCATTTACAAATCTTATCATAGCATACGAACTCAAATCATATATTTAATAATATTTTGATTTATTTATAAAATTATTAGTAAATAATTTTTCAATGAAAATACAAATATTAAATGATGGTTGAGATTATATTATTATATGGAATTTTAAAGTTTATTTTCTATAATAAATAACTTTTAATAGTATACTATTCAAGTTACTTGGTATTTATCCCATTATGAATATCTGAGAAATATTTGCTGGAATTTTTTTTTAATAAATTCAGAGTGAATACACATAATAACATTATTATTTTTTGAATTGTAAGAAAAACCCAGAATACAGAGTGATATAATATTTTACGAGTTCCTTTGCGTGTTATAAAAATTATTGGATATATTCGGTTAGTAAATCAATATTAAATATCTAGGACACAGTTTGCCTTGGTTATAGCCAGATAGTTAGTAAATATATCTTAAATAGTTATAGGTTAATAAACCTTTCCGAGTTCGACGGTCATTATATATTATTCATAGAATGTTAATTTTAAACATATATCACTTGCAAATAGTATTGGGTATTGTATATTAAGACGGAGCATATCAGCGCATTGAACTAATATTATTATTGTTGAGTATTTATTACATGTAAAATATAACTGTCTAAAAATGGTGTTTAATTTTTGAATGCGAATGCAAATTCCTTATAAATATATAAGATCAATCTTAAAATTTAGATATTATTACATTATAGAATCATAAGAATTATATAATTCAATATAATATGTCTTGTAATAATGTCAACATTAATTATGTACGATATATATATCGTAACATATCTGTTACAATCATTTCTTAAGAATAATAACTCACTATAATAACTCAATGTAATTAGATAATATATTAATTAGCTCAAATAATTAGAAGCAATAATAATACGATACTAATACATGACATAGTTTCTATTTAAAAAAACTTAATTTCTCAAATTACTATTAATTTCGATACTTTATAAAGGTGCATGATCAAATTATTTAGCTAATTTTAAATTAATTTGAGAAATGGTATCTTTAAAAAATATAAATCATGGAATATATTATAGCAAGCTTAAAACATATTATAGTAAGTATTTAATTAATACATATATTTAATTTATATAATTCTAAACTTAAAATTTAAAACATTGAATATTTCAAATATATCTTTTAATTATACCTTCTAATTCTAAAAAAACATGTAATTATTATTCACTATTTAACAATATATTAAAATCGTTGTTACAATTTAATATATATGTTTGATAAAGGAACTATTTTAACATAAGAAACATATCACTCTAGAAAAAAACTTCAAGTAATTAATAAATCATTAAAGGAATACTATCTATATCCCCAGTCCAATATGGTTATCCGAGACTCTATTAAATTGCCTAGTAAAATAAGTGATATATTTTAAACTCTTAATTAAATATGATCTGTCAAAATACGTGATATTTGCAATGTTAATTTTTTTTCCTATTATAAATATAATAAAATAATAAAATAAGTCTTTAATTCATCTAATTCATACAATTCATGCAATTTCATTTTAAATCTGTTCACTGTAACTATAGTTACTATCATATTTTACTTGATAAAGGAACATATCATTTAGTTTTATAGATCAATATTATAAATTATTTGAATTCGCTTATATATGTCTTATTGCGAGATGGAGATAAGATTTGTATAAGAGATGGAGATAAGATTTGTTCATTATAATATAGAAATGTTACCATAGATGCGCATACAATGAACCATCGTAATTTTAACATTGTCTAGATATGTCCCGATATTCTTGTCACTACGCTTCTGGAGAACTATTTAAAATAACTTAAAGCAAAGGATACAACAACCTTACCTTTATTTGTTTCAATTATTTGAAAAAGATCCATTATCTGTGTATAATTTAATAATATTCGCATTTAATAGTATATGTACATATATTATTATTATCTAAGTATTGTAATTATTTTGCATATTGATTATAATTATCTATACTTATTAACTTATAAATTCCTTTATTAATTTAATAATTTTGTTTTACAAGATTTATTTGTTTGCGATTTTATTAAGAATTATGTTTTAAGAATTCTTATATTTTGTATTTTTGTAAATGTTGTTGTTATGTAAGCAGTTATCCATTTATTATAATTTAAAATTTATTATTATACAGTTTTATAATTATTTTGAATAGTGATTATAATTATGTATACTTATAAATTTCTTTATTAGTTTGATAGTTATGTTTTACATTCTTTTGAAATGATGTTCTCAGAATTCTTATATTTTATCTATTTGTAAATGTTGCTGTTATGTAATTTGTTATCCATGTATTAATATTACGTTTAATGTGAATAGTAATTTCCTGATATTAGACATGTCTATAAGAAAGTATATTAAGAAAGGTAATATATGTTAATTAATTAACATCTCAATTGTTTTCTGCTATTATTGTTATATGATAAATATCTTGAATTTCCTTTACATATATACATGATACACACACACACACACACACACACACACACATATATATATATATATATATAAATATATCGATAATATACAAATACTCTCAACCCCTACATCCCAGTACAACCTTCAAATCACATCATCCTCTAGAAACCATCACAAAATCACTCTCTACATTCTCTATCCTTTAGTGCATGGTTTCACAACTCTACACATATTTTTATTTTATAAAAAATGTTATGTAAAATATATATATATATATATGTATATATATATTTCTTACATAGCAATATATTGAAATAGTATATAATATATACATTATAGTGATATATAGGATATATTATATATTGTGAAGAATATATAGGCATACATGTACATTTTATGCTTAAAAATAAAATAGCGTCTAATGTAACACTTTTCGTTTTATATATATATTATTGTAGTAAGATAATAAAATTAATACATACATACTAATATATTATTGCATAATAGTGTATTTGAATATAGATTAGTCATGCCACCTATCGTAGATTTATTCACAGTCACCAGGAGGAGGTTTGAATCTTTATAAATCACAACTTATTTATAAAATTTATTTGTTTATAGTTACTCACTTGTTTTTAATACTTAATATAATATTTTAATTATACTTATCGATATAAACAATTATAATCTAAATAATTAACTACTAATGTTTTAGTAATTACCATAATACTATCGCTTCGTGTACAAATATTTAAATTTAAAAGTTTTGAAAATTGAATTTCAAACTTTAAAATCACATTAGAACTTTTATCTTTGTTTTAATTAAACCTATTACTGTCTAATACAAACAAATATATATACTATTTATATATAAATTATGTATGTTACTTTCTAATTAAAAATATACTAATAATAATAAGGTAAGATTTAAATTTTAAACAAGTGTTATGTAATACTTATTTCACAATTGCGTAATAATCACATATATATATATATTATAATTAATTATTCAAAATTAACTATACATTGCTAAATATATATATTCAATATAATAGTAGCTATATTACATATTATGTATGTTGATGTACTGAATAATTTAGTTAAGGAATTTAACAGATCATCTCATTATAATAATTATGTAATTTTCAAACAAAATTTCCCAGTTTCACATAATACAATGTATATCATATATAGAAATTTATATATATATATATATATATATATATATATGATAATATTGTTTTTATTATACCAGAATTGGTATAGGTTATTAGGTATCAGATTATATATAATTAATAATATTATTATTTTAATAATAGCATTATATTATTTATACAATATAAATAAATATAATTTTATATTTATTTATAAATTATAACCAATATAATGCTATTATTAAGATAATAATATGAATATATTATTAATTATATATATTCATATTATATATACTAACTAAAAACTTATTTTACTGACTAGTAATATGTTTTACAATATAAGGATATTTATACATGGGTTACCAAATCTATAGGTAATTAATCATCAGATTATATAATTATTAATTGTTAAATTATTAAATATTTTATTATTCATATTCATTATATTTTGTTTTCAAAAAATATATTGAAAAATACAAATAATTTATAGTTATAGTTTATTATTTCAAACTATTTACTATGTGTGACTTTTATTATAATATATCATACATGTTATGTAGCATATAATATTTAAATGACTTTAAAAATCAAAAAGTACTCTAAAATGTTTACTAATATCAGCTGTTTATTATATAGAAACGTTAACACTAAAACAGATTTTTGTATACTTAAAATATAAAATATTTTGTATTATATAATATTATAATGTATGATGATTAAAAGTTTATTTTTATGTAGACAGCAAATAATATATCTATATTAATTGTATATATATATATATATATATATATATATATATATATATATGTATATATATATATATATATATATATACATATATTCTAAAATAGTTTTTGTACTAAAAATATTCATTTCAATCATTGAATCTTAAATATATTATTTTTGATCTTCCTATTTATTATTGTCTATAGAAACATATATATATATATTTATATTAATAATAGACAACAATAATATACAGTATTTTTTAATTATAAGTAAAGATAAGTTATCATTGTAATACTATATATATCAAATATTACATATGCTATCATAATTAAAAATATCAATTACATGAAAATAAATAAATTTAAATAAACAAGTCTCATACTTAAATACAATCCTCAAATTCAATATTTGTTGATTCCTATGAAACTGTTTTATAAGAATGATATTGTTTTATTGTCAGTAGGTGATTAATACAATAGCATTGTACTCAATTTCTCGGTCTTTCTATTTATTTGTACCTTATGATTTACAATATATACTGGTTAGTAGTTCAGTGTTTGAAGTAGTTCACTTAATCGTACCTTCTTCTTTATAGTCTATTAAACCGTTTATAAACATTGATATCGAATTCTGTACCCCAAACTAATTATCCTCCTCTATGCGTGTAAGCCATTTCAATTATATTTATCTTTGTTTATTTATAATCTTTATCTTTGTCATTTCAATAATAAGCTTTTGTTAATTAATTATTGTATTTTGTGGATGGGATTCATAGTTAATCAACTCTTTATATGGACGTCATTTTTATAATATTTATTCAAATTATTGTATTTGTTATTATTTTTCATTATCATTGCTTGCGAAATCTATTCATTTCTATATTTACACTATTTAACAAAGTACAATTCCATTTTTATAAAGTTTTTGTCTCGATTTCATGCCAGTATTCAGTTTTTGTGAGCCGCGATTATCTGGTTGCTCCTTTGAGTCGGTCGCAGTTCTAGACACCCGATATCGCAGTTCTAGACACCCGATATTGAAGTTCTAAACACCCGATATCGCGGTTCTAGACACCCGATATCGCGGTTCTAGACACCCGATATCGCGGTTCTAGATACCCGATATCGCGGTTCTAGATACCCGATATCGCGGTTCTAGACACCCGATATCGCGGTTATAGACACCCGATATCGCAGTTCCAGACACACGATATCGCGGTTCTAGACACACGATATCGCGGTTCTAGATACCCGATATCGCGGTTCTAGATACCCGATATCGCGGTTCTAGACACCCGATATCGCGGTTATAGACACCCGATATCGCAGTTCCAGACACACGATATCGCGGTTCTAGACACACGATATCGCGGTTCTAGACACCCAATATCGCGGTTCTAGACACCCGATATCGCAGTTCTAGACACACGATATCGCGGTTCTAGACACACGATATCGCGGTACTAGACACCCGATATCGCGGTTCTAGACACCCGATATCGCAGTTCTAGACACCCAATATCGCGGTTCTTGACACCCAATATCGCGGTACTAGACACCCGATATCGCGGTTCTAGACACCCGATATCGCTGTTCTAGACACCCAATATTGCAGCTCCTAGTGCCATGAGATGCCAATTACACGTCCGTACTCACCACTATTTGTAATACGACCTTTACGTTCCGCAGCTCATCGCAGCCTTGTCGCGTCGAATGTATTGACAGCCTTACGTCGCTAAGTCAATACGCATTCGACTACCCCAGCGCCAGTCACTTTATCCTGCTCTTCTAATAGGTGCAATCCCGTCGAGTCTGATTGCTCAAAGTCTGCCCGCTTCCTTACTGACGTCTTCCCTGTCCGTAGTGGTCTGTTAGTTCTCCTTCGCTTTGCTAGGAGTCAGAATTTTATAGAAATAATTTCGTCGCACTTTTGCTTAATTATTTATTTTATCTAATTTCTTTATCAACATATTTATTTAAATATTTAATCATAACTTAAAATAACATACATTTATATATATATATATATATATATATATATATATATATATATATATACTCATATATATCATTGTTACAGTGATATGCAATGGAGAGCTGGGGAATTTATTATTGTATTGCCATGTTGATATCAAGCCTACCAGGTTTTACACCTAACTTACACCTAACTTACACCCACCTTAACTCCAACATACCCCAACAAACCTATCTCAAATAAACCACATCAATTTGACCACAATACACATCCATATTCCACCCATCTAACCCCGCTTTACACCACTATACTAAACACTTCTAAACCCCACCTCTTATGATATATGTTATATTATATAATAACTTATTATAACTGATAAACTGAATACATATATATATATATATATATATATATATAAGTATATATTTTGTTAAATAGAATATTGATAATATTTCTGATTACTTGATTATTAATCAACAATAGAATATGATTTAGCAGATAAGTACACATCAATAAAATCTAATCACAGAAACAGAATTTCTTACTGCATCTTTTACAATACACATGTTTATTAGAAAATACACATGCGTACACTGTACACTGTACGCTGTATAATGTACACTACACACTATACACTGTACACTGTACGCTGTACACTGTACGCTGTATAATGTACACTGTATAGTGTACAGTGTATAGTGTACAGTGTACACTGTACACTGTACACTACGCCATTCTAGTACGTTATATACGATCACACGTCAGCACATACCAAATGACATGCCTGACTTACACGCATACCCACCCACATACACAAACACACACACATCCACACACTCACATACCCACCCTTACATACCCACACATACATACACACATACACATATACCAACACTTACACATACTCACATTTACATACCCACACACACATACTCACACATACAGATACTCACACACACACATACCCACACACACTAATGCTCCAATACACCTGTCCATATGCTTTCCATGTAGATTCCATAGAAGAATGTATACCTGGAACTCATTCCCTGTACTATGGTCTACTGTTTATTAATAATGTTAACTTTTATTATATAACAATTATTTCAACTTAATATTTTCTCATCGCCAACAATTAATAATATACAATGATTTGAATTACCTATGCTAATAGCATAGACATATATATGTAGTGTTTATACATATATATATATATATATATATATATATATACATACATATATATATATATATATATATATATATATATATACATACATATATATATATATATATATCTATATATATATATATACATATATATGTATATATATATATATATATATATATATATATATGTGTATTTTAATATGTATCTTCGGTGAGTGATCTCAGTTACTTGATCAATGTGAATTACTTCATCAAATCTACATTTCTATTAAACTTGAAAATAATGCTCTTCCTTTCTCTCTCTCTCTCTCTCTCTCTCTCTCTCTCTCTCTCTCTCTCTCTTTCGCGTGAAAGCTCGCACACATTCTCACATCATGATTATTATTAATAATAATAGAGCTACATTCCTTTAACACCTCACAGGTAAGTTTACCTGGTACGTGAATACACCATTTCTTTAAGTCATTTATAATCTCCCC
Organism: Osedax frankpressi; assembly: GCA_964035775.1. NCBI lineage: Eukaryota > Metazoa > Annelida > Polychaeta > Sabellida > Siboglinidae > Osedax > Osedax frankpressi. The sequence goes on from OZ038312.1 coordinate 26,083,317, forward strand.
ACGCAATAGAATATTGGCCAAACTATAAAAACTAAAATCTACTATTTCAAATTGGTTTAGAATTTGAATTTAATGGATGTGATTATTTTCTTACGAATTATATTTTCTTGTACCGATTAACTATCTCCTGTATTCCGACTGCCGTATTACATAACTAACGCATATTGTGTAATCGTGTTATGCAATCGAAATTAGTACATATGCATTAGTACACGTAATAATTAATCGTTTGATTATACGGAGAATTTCAGAAATTCGAGATTTGATACAGTGATGTCTTTACCAATACACGATTCCAACTAACCCCACTCCATTGTACCCTTACTCTTACTCCACCTAGCCCCTACTCCATTGTACCCTTACTCTTGCTCCACTAAGCCCCTACTCCATTGTACCCTTACTCTTGCTCCACCTAGCCCCTACTCCATTGTACCCTTACTCTTGCTCCACCTAGCCCCTACTCCATTGTACCCTTACTATTGCTCCACCTAGCCCCTACTCCATTATACCCTTACTCTTGCTACACCTACCCCCTACTCCATTGTACCCTTACTCTTGCTCCACCTAGCCCCTACTCCATTGTACCCTTACTCTTGCTACACCTACCCCCTACTCCATTGTACCCTTACTCTTGCTCCACCTAGCCCCTACTCCATTGTACCCTTACTCTTGCTCCACCTAGCCCCTACTCCATTGTACCCTTACTCTTGCTCCACTAAGCCCCTACTCCATTGTACCCTTACTCTTGCTCCACCTACCCCCTACTCCATTGTACCCTTACTCTTGCTTCACCTAGCCCCTACTCCATTATACCCTTACTCTTGCTTCACCTACCCCCTACTCCATTGTACCCTTACTCTTGCTACACCTAGCCCCTACTCCATTGTACCCTTACTCTTGCTCCACCTAGCCCCTACTCCATTGTACCCTTACTCTTGCTCCACCTAGCCCCTACTCCATTGTACCCTTACTCTTGCTCCACCTAGCCCCTACTCCATTGTACCCTTACTCTTGCTACACCTACCCCCTACTCCATTGTACCCTTACTCTTGCTTCACCTAGCCCCTACTCCATTATACCCCTACTCTTGCTCCACCTACCCCCTACTCCATTGTACCCTTACTCTTGCTCCACCTAGCCCCTACTCCATTGTACCCTTACTCTTGCTTCACCTAGCCCCTACTCCATTGTACCCTTACTCTTGCTCCACTAAGCCCCTACTCCATTGTACCCTTACTCTTGCTCCACCTAGCCCCCACTACATTATACCCTTACTCTTGCTCCACCTACCCCCTACTCCATTGTACCCTTACTCTTGCTCCACCTAGCCCCTACTCCATTGTACCCTTACTCTTGCTCCACCTACCCCCTACTCCATTGTACCCTTACTCTTGCTCCACCTAGCCCCTACTCCATTGTACCCTTACTCTTGCTCCACCTAGCCCCTACTCCATTGTACCCTTACTCTTGCTCCACCTAGCCCCTACTCCATTGTACCCTTACTCTTGCTCCACCTAGCCCCTACTCCATTGTACCCTTACTCTTGCTCCACCTAGCCCCTACTCCATTGTACCCTTACTCTTGCTCCACCTACCCCCTACTCCATTGTACCCTTACTCTTGCTTCACTAAGCCCCTACTCCATTGTACCCTTACTCTTGCTCCACCTACCCCCCACTCCATTGTACCTTTACTCTTGCTCCACTAAGCCCCTACTCCATTGTACCCTTACTCTTGCTTCACCTACCCCCCACTCCATTGTACCCTTACTCTTGCTCCACCTAGCCCCTACTCCATTGTACCCTTACTCTTGCTCCACCTAGCCCCTACTCCATTGTACCCTTACTCTTGCTCCACCTACCCCCCACTCCATTGTACCCTTACTCTTGCTCCACCTAGCCCCTACTACATTGTACTCTTACTCTTGCTCCACCTAGCCCCTACTCCATTGTACCCTTACTCTTACTTCACCTACCCCCTACTACATTATACCCTTACTCTTGCTACACCTACCCCCTACTCCATTGTACCCTTACTCTTGCTTCACTAAGCCCCTACTCCATTGTACCCTTACTCTTGCTCCACCTACCCCCCACTCCATTGTACCTTTACTCTTGCTCCACTAAGCCCCTACTCCATTGTACCCTTACTCTTGCTTCACCTACCCCCCACTCCATTGTACCCTTACTCTTGCTCCACCTAGCCCCTACTCCATTGTACCCTTACTCTTGCTGTACCTACCCCCTACTCCATTGTACCCTTACTCTTGCTCCACCTAGCCCCTACTCCATTGTACCCTTACTCTTGCTCCACCTACCCCCCACTCCATTGTACCCTTACTCTTGCCACACCTAGCCCCACTATATTGTACCCTTACTCTTGCTTCACCTAGCCCCTACTCCATTGTACCCTTACTCTTGCTCCACTAAGCCCCTACTCCATTGTACCCTTACTCTTACTCCACCTACCCCCTACTCCATTGTACCCTTACTCTTGCTTCACCTAGCCCCTACTCCATTGTACCCTTACTCTTGCTTCACTAAGCCCCTACTCCATTGTACCCTTACTCTTACTCCACCTACCCCCTACTCCATTGTACCCTTACTCTTGCTTCACCTAGCCCCTACTCCATTGTACCCTTACTCTTGCTTCACTAAGCCCCTACTCCATTGTACCCTTACTCTTACTCCACCTACCCCCTACTCCATTGTACCCTTACTCTTGCTTCACCTAGCCCCTACTCCATTGTACCCTTACTCTTGCTCCACCTACCCCCCACTCCATTGTACCTTTACTCTTGCTCCACTAAGCCCCTACTCCATTGTACCCTTACTCTTGCTCCACCTAGCCCCTACTCCATTGTACCCTTACTCTTGCTTCACCTAGCCCCTACTCCATTGTACCCTTACTCTTGCTTCACTAAGCCCCTACTCCATTGTACCCTTACTCTTACTCCACCTAGCCCCTACTCCATTGTACCTTTACTCTTGCTCCACCTAGCCCCTACTCCATTGTACCCTTACTCTTGCTCCACCTACCCCCTACTCCATTGTACCCTTACTCTTGCTTCACTAAGCCCCTACTCCATTGTACCCTTACTCTTGCTCCACCTAGCCCCTACTCCATTGTACCCTTACTCTTGCTTCACCTACCCCCACTACATTATACCCTTACTCTTGCTTCACTAAGCCCCTACTCCATTGTACCCTTACTCTTGCTCCACTAAGCCCCTACTCCATTGTACCCTTACTCTTGCTCCACCTACCCCCTACTCTATTGTACCCTTACTCTTGCTCCACCTACCCCCTACTCCATTGTACCCTTACTCTTGCTCCACTAAGCCCCTACTCCATTGTACCCTTACTCTTGCTCCACCTAGCCCCTACTCCATTGTACCCTTACTCTTGCTCCACTAAGCCCCTACTCCATTGTACCCTTACTCTTGCTTCACCTAGCCCCAACTCCATTATACCCTTACTCTTGCTACACCTACCCCCCACTACATTATACCCTTACTCTTGCTCCACCTACCCCCACTATATTGTACCCTTACTCTTGCTCCACCTACCCCCACTACATTATACCCTTACTCTTGCTACACCTACCCCCTACTCCATTGTACCCTTACTCTTGCTTCACCTAGCCCCTACTCCATTGTACCCTTACTCTTGCTACACCTACCCCCACTCCATTGTACCCTTACTCTTGCTCCACCTACCCCCTACTACATTGTACCCTTACTCTTGCTCCACCTAGCCCCTACTCCATTGTACCCTTACTCTTGCTTCACCTAGCCCCTACTCCATTGTACCCTTACTCTTGCTTCACCTACCCCCACTACATTGTACCCTTACTCTTGCTTCACCTACCCCCTACTCCATTGTACCCTTACTCTTGCTTCACCTACCCCCTACTCCATTGTACCCTTACTCTTGCTTCACCTACCCCCTACTCCATTGTACCCTTACTCTTGCTACACCTACCCCCTACTCCATTGTACCCTTACTCTTGCTGTACCTACCCCCTACTCCATTGTACCCTTACTCTTGCTCCACCTACCCCCTACTCCATTGTACCCTTACTCTTGCTACACCTAGCCCCTACTACATTGTACCCTTACTCTTGCTACACCTACCCCCTACTCCATTGTACCCTTACTCTTGCTACACCTAGCCCCTACTCCATTGTACCCTTACTCTTGCTCCACCTAGCCCCTACTCCATTGTACCCTTACTCTTACTCCACCTACCCCCCACTACATTATACCCTTACTCTTGCTTCACCTACCCCCACTACATTATACCCCCACACCTGCTACACCTAGCCTCAAATCCATTGTATATCTCTGTGCTTGACTACATTTTACTATTTTTACTAAACATCTAATATTTTAATATAATTTAAGTATTGATCATATATTTCCGTTATTATCTTTTATAAATCATAATAAAATGCTATAAACTATAAAAGCGGCATAGTCATTTCTTTTGCTTACATTTTTCAAGGCATTTTATTTGTTTACGGGATATTTTGTTCTGCATTACTCATATAACAATAGGCGGATATCTCAATCAACACTCCTATAATGATCTCTCCCTCTCCCTCTCCCTCTCCCTCTCCCTCTCCCTCTCCCTCTCCCTCTCCCTCTCCCTCTCCCTCTCCCTCTCCCTCTCCCTCTCCCTCTCCCTCTCCCTCTCCCTCTCCCTATCCCTCTCCCTATCCCTCTCCCTCTCCCTCTCCCTCTCCCTCTCCCTCTCCCTCTCCCTCTCCCTCTCCCTCTCCCTCTCCCTCTCCCTCTCCCTCTCCCTCTCCCTCTCCCTCTCCCTCTCCCTCTCCCTCTCCCTCTCCCTCTCCCTCTCCCTCTCCCTCTCCCTCTCCCTCTCCCTCTCCCTCTCCCTCTCCCTCTCCCTCTCCCTCTCCCTCTCCCTCTCCCTCTCCCTCTCCCTCCACACCCCCATTTCCATCCCACTCCCTCTCCCTCATCCTCTATAGTAATCTCATTAAAATCCTATTAAAATGTTTATTTACTTTTACTTTAAAATGTTATCAAAATGTCAAATTTAATTCTTCTGATTTCTTTGGCTATAATGTTTACTTAATTCTTACGTCTTACTCAATTACTTATGCTACGGCCAGGACCCTCTAATGATTACATATAAACTTGCACACCAGATACTGTATCGGCTCAATAATGCACTAATTGACCTCGAGGCTATATTATGGTGTAGATATTATCATCCAACCCGTTGTTCTTTTACAACTAAACCAGTGTCTGCTTTGAATTCAAACGGAGAGGGTTGGCGATAATGTCGATATTTGTGTTGATATCGAGGCACTCGGGTATTACGCATTGTATAATGTACATCCATTAGGCCATTCTTTGAACATACACACATACATATATACATATATATACATATATATACATATATATATATATATATATATATATATATATATATACATATATATACATATATATACATATATATACATATATATATATATATATATATATACATATATATACATATATATACATATATATACATATATATACATATATATATATATATATATATATATATATATATATATATATATATATATACATATATATAAATATATATATATATATATATATGTATATACATATATATAAATATATATATATATATATATACTAGCCTGCACTAGCCCGTCAATATAATAACTATATTATTGTCAACTCCTCATTTCTAATTCACTAACTTTTGCAATTGGAATTTGTTATTATTTATAAGAACTCGGGAGGTTTGTATTGATTCCGCTGAGATTCTAAATCTACGTATTACTAGCGAACTAGTATGATATTTCTAAGATACGACCCATGAATTAGCCAAGCTACGCCCCCTAGGGCAAGCCCCTCCCTCAAACTCCCTCCAACACCACTCGTCACCTTCTGGTGTATTTTCAACCCAGCAAACTGTGTCAAATTTCAGCTGGCCTCCTTATACCCCGTGTTTACATTTATCCACGTGCAGTTATTAGATACTGTACCCTGTACACTGTACCCTGTACACTGTACTCTGTACCCTGTACTCTGTACACTGTACTCTGTACACTGTACACTGTACCATGTACCCTGTTCACTGTACCCTGTACACTGTACTCTGTACAATATACACTGTACACTGTACTCTGTACACTGTACTCTGTACACTGTACTCTGTACACTGTACACTGTACACTGTACTCTGTACACTGTACACTGTATCCTGTACCCTGTACACTGTACACTGTACTCTGTACACTGTACTCTGTACACTGTACACTGTACACTGTACACTGTACCCAGTACACTGTACTCTGTACACTGTACACTGTACACTGTACACTGTACCCAGTACACTGTACTCTGTACACTGTACACTGTACTCTGTACTCTGTACACTGTACACTGTACACTGTACTCTATACACTGTACACTGTACACTGTACACTGTACTCTGTACTCTGTACACTGTACACTGTACACTGTACACTGTACACTGTACTCTATACACTGTACACTGTACACTGTACACTGTACACTGTACTCTGTACACTGTACACTTTACTATGTATTCTGTACACTGTACACTTTACTCTGTACACTGTACACGACGCCGGATGTAATTTTCATTATTGCTTTATATAAAACACACTGCACTCAATAAATTTCATACTGAGCAATGCTGCAATTCTCATTATAAACTGATTATAAGGGAACTCAGGATTAACTTTACACTTTCGTACGCTATGTACAGTGGATGCTGTAAACGTTATGCATTCAAATCATCAGTATAACTGCTCAATCAACTGGCATTTTTTTACTAAAGACATTACCTCATCTACATATTTATATATATAGACATATATTCATCTATATATAGATACTAGAATACAGGATACCTATATGTATCTAGTTTTCTCTACGCGTCCACTATATTTCACCGTTGATTGTTCACGAGATCCACATAACTGCCGTCTGCCTTCCTTCTATTTATAGAACTGACGTCATGACGATCTCTTTGGTTTCGAGCTCGGTGTTCGCTCTAGCGTGACGTTTCAAAAATGCATCTGTGGATCCTTTACATATCTAGACTAGCTGTACAAATTCTGAATATTATATTAAAACTATATTTTTGTTTTTTTCTATGATTTTCTGTGGGGTGAGTAGTGGGCGATTGGTGGGTGAAGGAGCTGGAGTTTAAATGGAGTTTAACTAATTGTTAAACATAATGAATACCGGTTCAAAAAACTCTATTCTGATTCATCATGTTCAGTTTACCCGTATTGTAAGATATCTAATTTATACAATCATTTATGTTTTATAAAATAAAGCTGAACAAACTTATACCGACCGACACACCGACCACACACCGACCACACACCGACCACACACCGACCACACACCGACCACAAACCGACCACACACCGACCACACACCGACCACACACCGACCACACACCGACCACACACCGACCACACACCGACCACACACCGACCACACACCGACCACACACCGACCACACACCGACCACAAACCGACCACATACCGACCACACACCGACCACACACCGACCACACACCGACCACACACCGACCACACACCGACCACACACCGACCACACACCGACCACACACCGACCACACACCGACCACACACCGACCACACACCGACCACACACCGACCACACACCGACCACACACCGACCACACACCGATCACACACCGACCACACACCGATCACACACCGATCACACACCGACCACACACCGACCAAACACCGACCACACACCGACCACACACCGACCACACACCGACCACACACCGACCACACACCGACCACACCGACCACACACCGACCACACACCGACCACACACCGACCACACACCGACCACACACCGACCACACACCGACCACACACTGACCACACACCGACCACACACCGACTACATAATATATATATATATATATATATATATTATCATTATAGTTTTATGCCATTGGTTCTATCCACTGCATATGTACAATATGTACACATCCTACACACCTTACACCTACACTGCCTACACTGCCTAAACTGCATACACTGTCCACATTGCCTACACCGCCTACACATTTTCCACCTACACTGCCCACACTGCCCACACTGCCTACACTGCCTACACTGCCTACACTGCCTACACTGCCTACACTGCCTACACTGCCTACACTGCCTACACTGCATACACTGCCTACACTGCCTACACTGCCTACACTGCCTACACTGCCTACACTGCCCACACTGCCCACACCGCCTACACCGCCTACACATCCTACACCGCCTACACATCCTACACCTACACCGCCTACACCGCCTACACCGCCTACACTGCCTACACTGCCCACACTGCCTACACTGCATACACTGCCTACACTGCCCACACAGCCTACACCGCCTACACCTACTACACCGCCTACACCGCCTACACCGCCTACACTGCGTACACATCCTACACCTACACCGTCTACACCGCCTACACCGCCTACACCGCCTACACCGCCTACACTGCCCACACAGCCTACACCGCCTACACCTACTACACTATATAGTATACAATACACTATGTCATATGCCATACACTCTCAATATAAGGATTACTGCCAAGATACATCGCGAAGTTACCGAGTCGATTCATCTTCTTTTGTCAACGTAACTAGCTCAGCTACAGTGATTAACGTTTTCATACCTATCTACGATAGATATCGTTATTATGTAATTATGAGTAATTCGAGCGTATATTATATAAGAGCAGGTTAAAAAAATCGCGCTACGGTGTGTGATATCTATAACTTTATGATAAATTGCGTTTTTGATAAATAATTATAATATCTATATCGATTTATATTCATTATATCTGAAATAAAACTTCGGACACTCTACTCTTACCGTTACTTCGAATACCCCCCACAAACTAATCGTAAAGTAGCATAAATAGTTAATTAATGATATCGTGTATGCGATAATTTTACATCATTTCACGACATATTTGTAAATAAAACCATAACTTCTCATGTAATTGTATTATCCGTATGCAACTTATTGTAACATACTTATATAACTAATTGTGTTATGCTTATGTAACTAATTGTATAATGGTTAAGTAACTAATTATAGCATGTTTATATATCATTCTTATATAACTAATTATATTATTTTTATATAAATAATTGCATCATTCTTATATCAATAATTGCATAATTCTTATATAACTAATTAGAGCATTCTTATATAACTAAATACATCATTCTTATATAACTAAATGCATCATTCTTATATAACTAAATGCATCATGATTATGTAACTAAGCGTACCATGCCTATGTAACTAATTGTATCATGAATATCACACATTTAATTGTTTTTGTACCATATACTTTTTATATGTACTTCCTATCACGATTTCATGTAGAGTATTACATGTAAGGTACTTCATAATATTATTAAGTACTTTCTATAACTAATAGCTACTACCTTATAAGTATTTACTACTTTGCGTATGCTTTATTTTTTATACATAATATTATATATTAACTGCAGTGTAATTTCTTATAATACTTTATATAAATATTAACGTTAAGTTAATCTTTTATTAATAGATATTTTCAATGCATTATTT
>OZ038312.1:26098201-26318339 GCA_964035775.1 Osedax frankpressi
ATACTCACACACATTCACACACATTCACTCACCCTTACACACACATTCATACACACACTCACACACTCACACACACTCCTCTCTATACATTCCTGTTTACAACCCTTCATATCTCTCCATTTTTTTCTATTATTATTTTAACAATTATCTCATCTGTTAATTCACATTAAAATTCTCATTTTCATTATCTAGTCTTGCATTGTTTCTTATCACGTGACCATGACGTATGTACTTATGTCATAATACTACATGTAAAACTATAAACCAATATCGTTTAAATAAACTGAGGTTTTTATTTAATTCTTTATTGTAACCTCCTATGATTACATCCAACACTACACTCCTTATTTTCCTATAGGTTGCTGATCTTCATGACTGCACTTTACACTACACTTTACACTACACTTTACACTACACCTTACACTACACCTTACACTACACTTTACACTACACTTTACACTACACCTTACACTGTACATTACACTGCACTTTACACTACACCTTACTCTGTACCTTACACTGCACTTTACACTACACTTTACACTACACCTTACACTACACCTTACAGTACACTTTACACTACACTTTACACTACACTTTACACTACACCTTACACTACACTTTACACTACACTTTACACTACACCTTACACTGTACATTACACTGCACTTTACACTACACCTTACTCTGTACCTTACACTGCACTTTACACTACACTTTACACTACACCTTACACTGCACCTTACACTACACTTTACACTACACCTTACACTGCACCTTACACTACACTTTACACTACACCTTACTCTGTACCTTACACTGCACTTTACACTACACTTTACACTACACCTTACACTGCACCTTACACTACACTTTACACTACACCTTACACTGCAACTTACACTACACTTTACACTACACCTTACTCTGTACCTTACACTACACTTTACACTACACCTTACACTACACCTTACAGTACACTTTACACTACACTTTACACTACACCTTACACTGCACTTTACACTACACTTTACACTACACCTTACACTACGCCTTACACTACACTTTACACTACACTTTACACTACACCTTACACTGTACCTTACACTACACCTTACACTACACCTTACACTGCACCTTACACTACACTTTACACTACACCTTACACTACACCTTACACTACACTTTACACTACACCTTACTCTGTACCTTACACTACACTTTACACTACACTTTACACTACACCTTACACTACACCTTTCACTACACTTTACACTACACCTTACACTGCACCTTACACTACACTTTACACTACACCTTACTCTGTACCTTACACTACACTTTACACTACACTTTACACTACACCTTACACTACACCTTACAGTACACTTTACACTACACTTTACACTACACCTTACACTGCACCTTACACTACACTTTACACTACACCTTACACTACGCCTTACACTACACTTTACACTACACTTTACACTACACCTTACACTGTACCTTACACTACACCTTACACTACACCTTACACTGCACCCTACACTATACCTTACACTACACCTTACACTACACCTTACACTACACTTTACACTACACCTTACACTGCACCCTACACTATACCTTACACTATACCTTACACTACACCTTACACTACACCTTACACTACACCTTACACTGCACCCTACACTATACCTTACACTGCACCTTACACTGCACCTTACACTACACCTTACACTACACCTTACACTACACTTTACACTACACTTTACACTGCACCCTACACTATACCTTACACTATACCTTACACTACACCTTACACTACACCTTACACTACACCTTACACTGTACTTTACACTATACTTTACACTATACTTTACACTAAACTTTACACTGTACTTTACACTATACTTTACACTACACCTTACACTACACCTTACACTGTACTTTACACTGTACTTTACACTGTACCTTACACTACACCTTACACTACACCTTACACTACACCTTACACTACACTTTACACTATACTTTACACTGTACTTTACACTATACTTTACACTGTACTTTACACTGTACTTTACACTGTACTTTACACTACACTTTACACTACACCTTACACTGCACCTTACACTACACTTTACACTACACCTTACACTGCACCCTACACTATACCTTACACTACACCTTACACTACACCTTACACTACACCTTACACAATACTTTACACTACACCTTACACTACACTTTACACTACACCTTACACTGCACCCTACACTATACCTTACACTATACCTTACACTATACTTTACACTACACCTTACACTACACTTTACACTACACCTTACACTGCACCTTACACTACACTTTACCCTACACCTTACACTGCACCTTACACTACACTTTACACTACACCTTACTCTGTACCTTACACTACACTTTACACTACACTTTACACTATACTTTACACTACACCTTACACTACACCTTACACTGTACTTTACACTGTACTTTACACTGTACTTTACACTATACTTTACACTGTACTTTACACTACACTTTACACTACACCTTACACTGTACTTTACACTACACCTTACACTACACTTTACACTACACCTTACACTGCACCCTACACTGTACCTTACACTACACCTTACACTACACCTTACACTACACCTTACACTACACTTTACACTGTACTTTACACTAAACTTTACACTGTACTTTACACTACACCTTACACTGCACCCTACACTGTACCTTACACTACACCTTACACTACACCTTACACTACACCTTACACTGTACTTTACACTACACCTTACACTACACCTTACACTACACTTTACACTACACCTTACACTACACTTTACACTACACTTTACACTAAACTTTACACTGTACTTTACACTACTCGCGGCATGCTATTGAATGTTTACTTGCATGACTGCTACCCCAATACCGCATGCATTATCCAGGCTGCATGAACTCTTAACCTATAACCCTTAACCCTTAACATATAAACCTCGCGTATTTATTAAGCCCGTTGTTAAGTCGAATCACCAAACCTAGGTGCCCACCTTTAGTGGGTCTCATTAGTTCCGAGCATACTTTGATACTCTTTCTCAACTCCGCCCCTCGCTACCTCTAGTCACGCCCCCTATACCCGGATGCATTTGCCCAGCCGCTGTGGACACCTATAACGTTACGTGGCCTCCAACCTTGTGTTGGAGAAATGCCAAACAATCCTGCAAGGAGTCTGCAAGTTGGTAACGGCTCCACGCGAGACCTACGTCAGCCCCACTCCACTACACTTCACTTACCCCACACTTACTTAATTACTTCCCACACTTAACCCTCACAATGCAAATCACTTACCCCCCAATTTACCCCTTACAACGCACCCTACTTACCCCCTACTTACAGCTCGCTCTCCACTAATACCATACTCACCGTCTATTCACCCCCATTACCTATTATCCAATTAGAACCCCGCTGTACTCTTATCACCCCCCTCACTAGCCCTACACATCCTCTCCCCATTTTCTCGCCACCTCTCTCGTTCGTTGCATAACACTCATACTATCCGCAATAACTAGACACGATGATAAGGTACTGCGCCAATTCCATCTGGGACATCTCTGATAATTCTGAATGCGTATCAAAGATAATTAGGAATACTTTACTAGAGGTAAAACCTCTAGAGACTTCTACTTTTTCTCTTTCGCGATTAGTTTTTCATAATTATCTTTTCATGATAAATCATAGCGTGGCTATTACTCAAATAACAATAACAATATAATATATAATATATTATAATATCTAATGATAATCTATATTATATATAATATTAGAATATAGGCTATTATTATATCTTTTATCTAGCGTACAACAGATCTATGAAGGTTGTTTTTTTAATTGTTATTGTTATTTCAAAATTTCGATTACTTTTTTTAAATCCATGTATTCTAATTCTCTATTTACTTGAAAACACTTGTTACAGATTGAAGAGGCGAAAGACGTTTCAGAGAAAATGCTTAAAAAGGTAAATATGTCTTTTAATCTATTTATGTAATATTCAGATCAATCAGACACGCCCATAATCTTGATAGTATCATGATTTTAGAACAAATTGTATCGATAAAAGTTTTACCGCAGTCATTGTAATATAATGAACTTATCTGTTTGAATTTGAATTTAGTTTATAATCTACATTAGTGTATAATAGATTATAATCTATTATATATATGTATCATTATAATAATACAAAATCTATATATTATATGCAAGTACCTTATTAAGATTTTATTTATTTCAGATATATATTTATCGAATTTGTACAATTAATTGTTTTATTGATAGATTATTATTTATTAATATAATTCTTATTATTTATAATATATATATAATATAATATAATATATATATTATGCGCATCCTATAAATAATTTAGATTTTTTATAGTTTATTTATAAATTATAAAATTCAGTAAAATAGAATACTTAATTACGGATATTTTCTATATAAATCTATAACAATGATTAAAACCCATGATTTTATTATTACAAATATTACCGCAGTTTATTATCTTTGTGCATCTATTGGTAGAAAACTCATAGTTTAGAATGCGTTTTAAATAGTTTACAGGTACATTTATTAATCTCGCAATTTTATAGGTTCCGACCAAAATTCATGCAACAATTCTACAGACAAAGAATTCCATTTATAGATTCTTTGTTGGATTCAGAAAATCTTATATTTCATTTTAAAATTGTTTATTTAAGTTCTCTATTTATTTATTGATTTTAATTTATTTTAATATTCTGCTATCTATAATCAGATCAATCATTCAAATGTATTGAATGATTTAGCTAAGTTCTATTAATTAGTTATTTAGTAAAAGTTTGTTTAGTTTCTTTGGGTTGTATTCGGCCATTGATTTATTAAATTACTCTAGTCTACTAGCAATCCCATCCAGATAATAATAATCCACTAAATCTCCTCTAAATCTCCACTCAATCCCCGCTAAATCTCCACTAAATCTCCACTAAATCCCCACTTACTACCCACTAAATCCCCACTAAATCCCCACTAAATCCCCACTGACTACCCGATGACTTCCGACCTTTCAGATCGACAGCGCCACCAGGAATTTAAACACTCAGGGAGATTTAACAGTCGCCATTGATATTCTTAAAGAACTTGTAGCAAAAAACTCATCTATGGAAGATGAGTCTTTACAGGTTAGGGTGTAAAAGTAGGGTTATGAGGTAAAAGAAGGTTGATGGGGTACAAATAGGGTTAAGGGGGTAAAATAGGGTTATGAGGTAAAAGAAGGTTGATGGGGTAAAAAATAATGGTTAGGGGGGTTAGGGGGTAAAAGTATTGTTAGAGGGTACACTTAAGGTTAGGGGGTAAACATTGGGCTAGGGGTTAAAAAAATTAGGTTAGGTGTTAACAGTAGAATTAATAGATAAAAGTAAGTTTATGAAATAAAAGTAGGGTTAGGGTTCATGATTATGTCTAATCATTACAGATTAGTAAGGTGAGGAGTTGTACGGTGAGTGGGGGCTGAGGGTTGGAGCTAGTAGTACAGAATAGGTATTAACTGATACTGTATGCAAATGACTTTGTAAATATGGTTAGGGTAGTAGGTAGTGTAGTAGGTAGGGTAGTAGGTAGGGTAATAGGTAGGGTAGTAGGTAGGGTAATAGGTAGGGTAGTAGGTAGGGTAATATGTAGGGTAGTAGGTAGGGTAATAGGTAGGGTAGTAGGTAGTGTAGTAGGTAGGGTAGTAGGTAGGGTAATAGGTAGGGTAGTTGGCAGGGTAGTAGGTAGGTAGTAGTTAGTAGGAGATAGTACATATAATATTATATAAATGAATCCTATTGCCTAAAAAGTGATTGGTAATATATATCATTGTCATGTGTACAATTGGTTACTGTGCCAAGTGTGTTATAGCATTGAACATAGGCTTCTTTCTATTATCCTATATGTTAAACACATTTAAAATAATCAAATTTGTAATATAGGGTATAAAAAAATATTTATACATTTTTGATAGCTCAATTAAAGAAATATATATCATAGATATTATCCATTAGTCCGAATACAATAAAATTCAATTCAATTATCAGTTGTTCAATCAGATCAATATTAACATGACAATCATAATATATAAATATTATAATTTAAAAATAATAAAAATTAACAAACTGAATTGTTTAAAAAGAATATATTGTCTATAAGATCAATCTTTAATATCAAAGTACTCTACATACTCGAGTACATAGGGTGTTTTGATAATATATAATATAAAATAATTTAATTATATTTTAAATGAATCTGCAATCTATACTATTTTAATTTTCATCGAAAAATAAATAATATAAATTGCTTGTATTTGAGTTATTCCGATGCTAATGTAAATGTAATATATTAATATTGTTACTTTTGTACATTATAATTTATATTCGTCTACTCAAATATTGCTATGGTGTTTATGTAGAGAATGATTTATTTTAAAAAATAATTAATCTCATTTAATGTATTTATTATAACGTATTACAATTGTTAATGTTATAGTTTGGAAATATTAATATAAATATTTGAATTGCAAGCTAGACACGCCCATAAAGCTAGACACGCCCATAAAGATAGACACGCCCATAATGCCTATTGGTAAACATACTTTTTATTTATAAACATCATATTTATTGAATATTACTAAAAAATTAATTGTATTATATAATGATTCCCAGTTGTATTACTAGTTGTTTATTGGTAATTAGGTATTTTTAAACAATTTATTTATTAATGTATACAAAGAAATCAGATTATATCACATGAACTGATCCACTTTGCAGAGTAATACATTTTACACATGACACCATCTTGATGCTAAACTAGTTTTGAATTAATTTTCTGTTTTTACATTTACATTATGTTTACAAAAAGAAATTAATCTGATTATAAATAACTTGCTAATATTAATATCCACTTATTTTGATAAATTATATTGTAGATATTTATACATCTATCAAATGCATTCTATATTTAGATTACATTAAACATATATTAAATAACAGAAATTTACTTTGATTCATTTAAATTAACTATATGTTACATTATATAGAAAATATATGTTTTATATAAATTATATGTATTATGTATATATGTGTTAAATAGAATGTTTAATAAATAGTATTATACTTTATTTATATTAGTTTATTTATAATCATATTTTTCATTGATATATGGATACTATTAAATATATAATTTACCATTTATTTATTTATTATCTCATTCTTTCGGAATAGCTTTTATTATATACAAGTTTAAATGTTCGTTGGATATTCAATATCCAACGTACATTGAAAATATATTAATTATTGATTTCTTATTGTTGCATAATATAATTACGAAATTATAATTCTATAAAAGTAAATGCCTTGTATCTATGGTAATTATGGACAGACGCTTATAACTGTTTGACCGCAATGCAGCTCGTGGTGTCGGTGACCAGCGGTCTGATGTCGGAGCAACACCTGTCAACGTACGCAAGCATGTCGCCACGGAAACGCAAACTACGAGTTTTCGAAATGTTCGACTTGATTCGCAATCAAACACTGTCCGCAAATGTCAGCGAAATTTCGACGCCGAATATAGGTCTGCTGCTATTTATAGTACTGCTAATTATAGTACTGCTATTTATAGTACTGCTAATTATAGTACTGCTAATTATAGTACTGCTAATTATAGTACTGCTAATTATAGTACTGCTAATTATAGTACTGCTAATTATAGTACTGCTAATTATAGTACTGCTAATTATAGTATTGCTAATTATAGTACTGCTAATTATAGTACTGCTATTTATAGTACTGCTATTTATAGTACTGCTAATTATAGTACTGCTAATTATAGTACTGCTAATTATAGTACTGCTAATTATAGTACTGCTAATTATAGTACTGCTAATTATAGTACTGCTAATTATAGTACTGCTAATTATAGTACTGCTAATTATAGTACTGCTAATTATAGTACTGCTATTTATAGTACTGCTAATTATAGTACTGCTATTTATAGTACTGCTAATTATAGTACTGCTAATTATAGTACTGCTATTTATAGTACTGCTAATTATAGTACTGCTAATTATAGTACTGCTAATTATAGTACTGCTAATTATAGTATTGCTAATTATAGTACTGCTAATTATAGTACTGCTATTTATAGTACTGCTATTTATAGTACTGCTAATTATAGTACTGCTAATTATAGTACTGCTAATTATAGTACTGCTAATTATAGTACTGCTAATTATAGTACTGCTAATTATAGTACTGCTAATTATAGTACTGCTAATTATAGTACTGCTAATTATAGTACTGCTATTTATAGTACTGCTAATTATAGTACTGCTAATTATAGTACTGCTAATTATAGTACTGCTATTTATAGTACTGCTAATTATAGTACTGCTAATTATAGTACTGCTGTATGTGGGTGATTATATTACTTTATTGTAATACGAAATAGTGGTTTTGATAAAATCCATATAGTTGATCAATTAGTTATATATTGTATTATAAAATGTATTGATAAATATTAATATTATTAATAAAGCTTCATTTACGTTTAACATTCATTATACTTTTTCCAGAAATGAGAGTTATCGACAAAATTAATGAAAAGTCTGTTTTTAAATCCGGAAACAATGTTGTCCATTTTAATAATTCTCAGTTCAAAGGTTATATCACAATTTATAGTTTCATCGTACAACTTTGTTATTTGAATATAATGTGTATGAGTGTAGGTGTGTTGGTGTGTGTGTAGGTGTGTTGGTGTATGTGTAGGTGTGTTGGTGTGTGTTGAGGTGTATAGGTGTGTGTTAAGGTGTATGGGTGTGTGTTGAGGTGTATAGCTGTGTGTTGAGGTGTATAGCTGTGTGTTAAGGTGTATAGCTGTGTGTTAAGGTGTATAGGTGTGTGTTGAGGTGTATAGCTGTGTGTTGAGGTGTGTTGATGTGTGTTAAGGTGTATAGCTGTGTGTTAAGGTGTATAGCTGTGTTTTAAGGCGTGTAGGTGTATGTTAAGGTGTATAGGTGTGTGTTAAGGTGTGTTAGTGTGTGTTAAGGTGTATAGCTGTGTTTTAAGGCGTGTAGGTGTATGTTAAGGTGTATAGGTGTGTGTTAAGGTGTGTTAGTGTGTGTTAAGGTGTATAGGTGTGTGTTAAGGTGTATAGGTGTGTGTTAAGGTGTATAGGTGTGTATTAAGGTGTATAGGTGTGTGTTGAGGTGTATAGGTGTGTGTTGAGGTGTATAGGTGTGTGTTAAGGTGTATAGGTATGTGTTGAGGTGTATAGGTGTGTGTTAAGGTGTATAGGTGTGTGTTAAGGTGTATAGGTGTGTGTTGAGGTGTGTGTTGAGGTGTATAGGTGTGTGTTGAGGTGTATAGGTGTGTGTTAAGGTGTATAGGTGTGTGTTGAGGTGTGTTGAGGTGTATAGGTGTGTGTTGAGGTGTATAGGTGTGTGTTAAGGTGTATAGCTGTGTGTTAAGGTGTATAGCTGTGTGTTAAGGTGTATAGGTGTGTGTTAAGGTGTATAGGTGTGTGTTGAGGTGTATAGGTATGTGTTGAGGTGTATAGGTGTGTGTTAAGGTGTATAGGTGTGTGTTAAGGTGTATAGGTGTGTGTTAAGGTGTATAGGTGTGTGTTGAGGTGTATAGGTGTGTGTTGAGGTGTATAGGTGTGTGTTAAGGTGTATAGGTGTGTGTTAAGGTGTATAGGTGTGTGTTAAGGTGTATAGGTGTGTGTTGAGGTGTATAGGTGTGTGTTGAGGTGTATAGGTGTATGTTAAGGTGTATAGGTGTGTGTTGAGGTGTATAGCTGTGTGTTGAGGTGTATAGCTGTGTGTTAAGGTGTATAGGTGTGTGTTGAGGTGTATAGGTGTGTGTTAAGGTGTATAGCTGTGTGTTAAGGTGTATAGGTGTGTGTTGAGGTGTATAGGTGTGTGTTAAGGTGTATAGGTGTGTGTTAAGGTGTATAGGTGTGTGTTGAGGTGTATAGGTGTGTGTTAAGGTGTATAGGTGTGTGTTGAGGTGTATAGCTGTGTGTTAAGGTGTATAGGTGTGTGTTGAGGTGTATAGGTGTGTGTTAAGGTGTATAGCTGTGTGTTAAGGTGTATAGGTGTGTGTTGAGGTGTATAGGTGTGTGTTAAGGTGTATAGGTGTGTGTTAAGGTGTATAGGTGTGTGTTGAGGTGTATAGGTGTGTGTTAAGGTGTATAGCTGTGTGTTGAGGTGTATAGCTGTGTGTTAAGGTGTATAGGTGTGTGTTGAGGTGTATAGGTGTGTGTTAAGGTGTATAGCTGTGTGTTAAGGTGTATAGGTGTGTGTTGAGGTGTATAGGTGTGTGTTAAGGTGTATAGGTGTGTGTTAAGGTGTATAGGTGTGTGTTGAGGTGTATAGGTGTGTGTTAAGGTGTATAGGTGTGTGTTGAGGTGTATAGGTGTATGTTAAGGTGTATAGGTGTGTGTTGAGGTGTATAGCTGTGTGTTGAGGTGTATAGCTGTGTGTTAAGGTGTATAGGTGTGTGTTGAGGTGTATAGGTGTGTGTTAAGGTGTATAGCTGTGTGTTAAGGTGTATAGGTGTGTGTTGAGGTGTATAGGTGTGTGTTAAGGTGTATAGGTGTGTGTTAAGGTGTATAGGTGTGTGTTGAGGTGTATAGGTGTGTGTTAAGGTGTATAGGTGTGTGTTGAGGTGTATAGCTGTGTGTTAAGGTGTATAGGTGTGTGTTGAGGTGTATAGGTGTGTGTTAAGGTGTATAGCTGTGTGTTAAGGTGTATAGGTGTGTGTTGAGGTGTATAGGTGTGTGTTAAGGTGTATAGGTGTGTGTTAAGGTGTATAGGTGTGTGTTGAGGTGTATAGGTGTGTGTTAAGGTGTATAGGTGTGTGTTGAGGTGTATAGGTGTGTGTTAAGGTGTATAGCTGTGTGTTGAGGTGTGTTGATGTATGTTAAGGTGTAATTTTTCCTATGCACGTGTGTAGGTGTGATGCATGTTACTCTGTATGTGCGCGAAACATTGAATTCACATTTTTTCATCTTCTCGGAGATATCTGTAAATTGTGATATCTCAACTGTAGATTCAAAGGTTATGATCACTGTCTACAAAAGTCTAAGTAAGATCTTCAATATCAAAAGTAACAGGTTTGAATTTACCTTACTCGCTAATCACTGAATATTTATTCACTGTTCATTTGCCTTGACCTCAACTTACCTCAACTTACCTTAACTTACCTTAACTTACCTTAACTTACCTTAACTTACCTTAACTTACCTCAACTTACCTTAACTTACCTTAACTTACCTTAACTTACCTTAACTTACCTTAACTTACCTTAACTTACCTTAACTTACCTTAACTTACCTCAACTTACCTCAACTTACCTTAACTTACCTTAACTTACCTTAACTTACCTTAACTTACCTTAACTTACCTTAACTTACCTTAACTTACCTTAACTTACCTTAACTTACCTTAACTTACCTTAACTTACCTTAACTTAGCTTAACTTACCTTAACTGACCTTAACTTACCTTAACTTACCTTAACTTACCTTAACTTAGCTTAACTTACCTTAACTTACCTTAACTTACCTTAACTTACCTTAACTTACCTTAACTTACCTCAACTTACCTCAACTTACCTTAACTTACCTTAACTTACCTTAACTTACCTTAACTTACCTTAACTTACCTTAACTTACCTTAACTTACCTTAACTTACCTTAACTTACCTTAACTTACCTTAACTTACCTCAACTTACCTCAACTTACCTTAACTTACCTTAACTTACCTTAACTTACCTTAACTTACCTTAACTTACCTTAACTTACCTTAACTTACCTTAACTTACCTTAACTTACCTCAACTTACCTCAACTTACCTCAACTTACCTCAACTTACCTTAACTTACCTCAACTTACCTCTTACTTACGCTTTCTGCGTTCAGGAGCACGAAAATCACAAGCAATGTAATGGACGTCTCCTTTATGGACGACAGGGATACAAACTTGGGCAGTTTCTTTACATTTAAACTCGCCGTCGAGGTTGGCAAGTCTTTCTCATACTAACGGCCTATCGATACTTACAGATATATCCATACGATGATTAATGTTTATCATAGTGAACGAAAGTTCTAGACCAAAGTTTTACAAATACGCATTATAGTAATTTCGTCTAGATGCAGAGTAGAAATTCACACATTGAGTATCATATCGAGTTTATCTTAATTTAACTTTAGCCTACATATCGTTTGTCATTCCCGTTCACAGAATATGCCCTCCGGAAAGAATGGTGTTAATTGCGCTTTCATCAACAGGTAATATATTGCATTAGCATACTACATGACTTTGTATGTCCATTTCATTGTAAGTCTATTTAATTCTATGTCAATATCATTATATGTAAATTACATTGTATGTCCATTTCATTGTAAGTCTATTTAATTCTATGTCAATATCATTATATGTAAATTACATTACATGTCCATGTCATTGTAAGTCTATTTAATTCTATGTCAATATCATTATATGTAAATTACATTGTATGTCCATTTCATTGTAAGTCTATTTAATTCTATGTCAATATCATTATATGTAAATTACATTGTATGTCCATTTCATTGTAAGTCTATTTAATTCTATGTCAATATCATTATATATAAATTACATTGTATGTTCATTTCATTGTAAGTCTATTTAATTCTATGTCAATATCATTATATATAAATTACATTGTATGTCCATTTCATTGTAAGTCTATTTAATTCTATGTCAATATCATTATATATAAATTACATTGTATGTCCATTTCATTGTAAGTCTATTTAATTCTATGTCAATATCATTATATATAAATTATCAATGTATGTCCATTTCATTGTAAGTCTATTTAATTCTATGTCAATATCATTATATATAAATTACATTGTATGTCCATTTCATTGTAAGTCTATTTAATTATTTGTCAATATCATTATATATAAATTACATTGTATGTCCATTTCGTTGTATAAATATTTCATTGTGTTGAAAGATTTTAGATTTTATAAAAAACTTTTGAATATTTTTTGAGTTTACATAATAAAATTTACTGTGTGATTTATGTAAAATAACAATTTCATCAAATTCTTATTTTTTGAGATCATGACACTATTTATATTTAATAAATTTGTACATTTTTATTGTAGAACCTCTGATTCCAATGAAGTGTTCTTCAGTACTCGAGGGTGTCATGTGGTCGCAGTTTATACCAACTCAGTAACCTGCAAATGCAACCACCTCACCAACTTTGTGATACTGTTTACTAATCAGGTAACTAATATCACTTCCTTCTCTTCCTCCTCCTCCTCTTCTTCCTCTTCATTCTCTTCCTCTTTTGCCTCATTACATTTTTCCTTCTCCTCTTCTTCTTCCTGTTTCTCTTCCTGTTTAGGAAGACAATTCTTCCCATTTCTCCTTCTCTTGATCTTATGTTCATTGTCATTTTCCTCCTATTTGTATAATATATTCATGTTTATCTATCAGATTAATAATTAATAAAATAGAGAATAGAATGTCACTACAATAACGCTACAATAACGCTAGATCTGTGCTAAACATCTTACCATTATGTCTAGACTTAACAATCTCTAGTGATTAAATGCTTTTCACTTTCTTTGCAGGTCATACTACCTGAGGTGGTGTCAGCTTCGCTCGATTGGATCACCTATGTCGGTTCGACCATCTCACTCTTTGCACTCCTCTTATGTATCCTCTCGTTCAGCCTCCTCACGTTAGACTCGGTGCAGCCAACCCGTAACCTAGTTTGTAAACTCTCTTTAGCAACGAGTTCAAGTTGAACATGGAATCATTTAAATCAATAATTAAAAATAGTATGCAATATTTCATTTTTATTTCTTCCTTTTTACTTTTCGTTTTTCTATAGCCATGATTGTCATTCGATATAATTCTATCAATAGTAAAGTTTGATGATAACCACTGCGATTTTAACTGCTTATATTGTATTCTACGGCGACAGCGGTAAAGATCTGAAGAATGACTCACAATCCAATACTGCCATCAACCGCATCTCCAAGTACCTGACGATTTCGATGTTCATTGCACAATCTTCATTTCTCTTCACCAATCTCGTTAGTCTATGAGTCCAAATGCTCGGATTGCTCTCGAACGGTTAATCTAACATCACCATTTCTTTTTCTATACACTCTATAGATTACAGATTACTTTACAGATTACGGCGGATAATTTCAAACATTTTAAATAAAGTTATTTTTCTATGAAAACATCATTATAGATGCATATTTTAATTATACATATGATTACATATGATACAATCATCCCTCTCTTTCTCACCCAGTCCTCACTCCATCTAAATCTCATACTCTACTATTTCAGCATGAACCCCATGTAGTGGTATGCACCCTAGTGGCGGTCTCCGTGCATTACTGGTATCTTTGCACTGTTTTCTGGATGGGTGTGGCGTCGTTTTCAATTTTCATTGATATTTTGGTAGTCATGTATAGTCGAAAGTACAATCTAAAAACACTGTATTATGCAATATTCGCTTTCGGTTAGTTTGGCATGTTGGTGAGGTGAGGTGAGGTGAGGTGAGGTAAGGTGAGGTTTGGTGATGTTTTGTGAGATTTGGTGAGGTGAGGTTTGGTGAGGTGAGGTGAGGTTTGGTGAGGTGAGGTGAGGTTTGGTGAGGTGAGGTAAGGTTTGGTGATGTTTTGTGAGGATTGGTGAGGTTTAGTGATGTTTGGTGAGGTGAGGTGAGGTGATGTTTGGTGAGGTCAGGTCAGGTTTGGTGAGGTGAGGGTGTGGTTTGGTGATGTTTGGTGAGGTGAGGTGAGGTGATGTTTGGAGAGGTGAGGTGAGGTGAGGTGAGGTGATGTTTGGTAAGGTGAGATGAAGTTTGGTGAGGTGAGGTGAGGTTTGGTGAGGTGATGTTTGGTGATGTTTTGAAAAATATTTAGTTTCCCAATTTTACAGTGATTCCATTTATTATCGTTGCAATTGCTCTCACTATCTATAAAAGACATGCCCCCTATGATACTTATATCGATGTCAAGAAAAGGTTAGCATGTACCTAATTCTTATAGTGAGAAATTGAGTTGAAATTTTCTAATATATTGATTTCTTGATTTTGCAGTTGTTGGTTGTTTGATGGTTGTCTGACATATTTCTTTCTAGTGCCTGTTTTCATTATACTAATTGTTAGTGTATCTTTTTATTAAATATCTGATTGTAATTCTTATGTTCAAGTACAAAGGATCAATTATTTACAGAATATTTTAAATAATAATTTCTCAAAAATTGAATAAATTCTATATTCGAAATGCCAAACTACCTCAAATCTTTATTTTTCTAATTATTTTACATTTGATGTATACATTATATGTATATATATCTATTTATGTTAATTTAATAAATAACTCCTAGTTATACCATCTAATTCATAATCATTCCTTTCAGACAAATTTAGTTCTATCATCTATAGTTTTTATCCGAGTGTACTACAAGCAAATAATAGGTGGAAACAATTCAAATATTAATACAACTCAAGTTGAGAATGCAAAAATGTTAGGAGCAAATTACAACTTTTGATATTAAATAAATTGAATCATTATGAGTATATTCTATATTATTACTGTTTATCAGATGATTTAGAAATTTCCTTCTGCGTAAATATTTGAATGATTCTCTAATATCTAATTCGCAAATTCTCTCGATACAGGAAGATGCTTGGTATTTTTTTTACACTTCAGACAATTTCTGGTTCATCGTGGATATTCGGAGTCCTTTATAGGTGGTTCCCCGGTGCAATTACACTTGCCTACTTGTTCACCATTGCATGCAGTGTCCAGGGCTGCCTGATTTTCTACCTTTTGATCTGGTCGAGTAAGAATGTTGGTGGACTAGTTCATGTGCTCGTGTAAACCCTAGGCCCCTCGAAGCCGCTAACTCCGCATTCGTTATAGGCGAGGAAGCAGATACTGAAATACTTGAACAAAAATAAGTGGTTACCAAAATCTATCCGGGACAAACTCGGCAAACAATCGACTGCTAGTGCCACCTACACTACGGAGAATAGCCAGCAAATGAAACAAGCCATGGTAGGTCCTAGATTGTATTGTGCCATATCTGCGATTCCGGTTTGTAAAACTTCTTGAATATTCGCTAAATTCCGTAAATATAAATTGCAGATATTGAAGAAAAAGACAACAAGATCGACATCCGTAAATACTGAAAGTTTGTGTACTTGAAATTGAACTAAGTATAATTTATAATATACTATCAAAGTAAGACTGCATTTATATCTTCACAGATTCCGACAGTCATTCGCATAATTTTCCTGATGGATTATACAAACGAATAGAAAACAAAAAAATTGAGTCGGAAATTTATCTGGAACCGAAAAAAGTTAGGAATTATAGAAAAAGGATTCACTAATTATTTTTTATTATTTATCAATATTTTTATTTTATTATTAAAATAAAATATAATTCCAATTAATACGTAGTATAATATATAATTAGCAGTATTAATCAATGTACTCATCTACAGGTTAAAGATATTGAAATGACTGGAACTATTGATGTTAAACAGTATTATCTTTCTCCTAGCAATTCAGTTAAACAAGCAAAAGCCCGAAAATATGAAGTTAGTATTTATTCTCAAGCAATTGTGATTCCATATAAAATAATGACTATGTAATCTATTTTTTACGTATTTATGTATCTATATAAAATTGGTACAATAATAAAACATGCTTACTTCTGGTAGATATTATTTAAGTAAATTAAACATTAAATTTCCCATTATAATTTATAAATAATTTTCTTTGATTTTTTGTTAAATATTAACTATTGGTACCATTATCTTATTAAAATTGAGCTAACCATATACATTTTCCAGGAGAAATTACGAGATAGGGAACAAGAAAGTCTGATATCTAAACAACCTGACTACGAAGAGATCAAGGAGCTGACCTCGGAGAATCACTTCAATTTCGACGAGTCGAGCAGTATGGAACTAGGTGAAGCATACCAATCAACTCACGGAAAAGACAAATTATTTACAATTCTCACAAAATCACCAACAATCACAAAAACACCAATTTATTGTGATATTGAGTAGGCTCAAAACCACTTTTACAAAGTCATTTACATTTTTTATTACAATATTTTTTACCTCGATGCAATATTTTTTAAGCGAGTTTTAAATGTTTATTATAACAATTATATTTTAAATAATAAATTGTATATAATATAAAATATGTTTGCAAATTATATTTTAGAGCAAATGTGTTAGTTAACAAAGATATTGTCTAGATTATTTTTTTGGCAATATTTGTAATTGATTTATGATTTTGTCAGAATATATTTTTAATTAGTTACCTATTTATATATTTCAAAATCAAAAAGTTAAATATTGATCTAATTTATATATAGCAAAGTTGACCTTATGGTGATTTGTATATAGAAATAAAGAGTAAAGCATGAAGATGTTAATTATAAGTAATTAGTTATTCCTTAACTTTACTTTACTTATTTTCGGAATTTTAAAATGATCTGAAATGGTACAATATAAATTAAATTTTTAAGGATATATATACATATTAATCTATTAATATTCTTTTATCACATATTATAATTATATCAATTATATCATACTTAATAATAATCCATATATAATTTTAACTTTAACGTAAATATAAAAATTAGTAAAAACTTAATCATTAATATAATAAAAGATTAATTATTTCAACTCATTAGACTTATTTATACTACAAAGATATAATAAATTATATTTTGCAGGACTATATATATTATATTATATTTTGCAGGACTTCTATTTGTACTTTATTTTTAATTTTTTTTCTCAGCTCAACTTATATTCAAAATGAACCTTTCCTACTCACAAAGAGTGTAAAGACTTCAACTCTGCTTTATCTATCTCATTCACAATTCACTTTTCTCTTATTTATTCTCATTCTCGCACTGTATCTGTATTAATTCTCTTTTAAAATCTAGAAAATGTCTCATTTATTAAGTGAACTTATAACTTTTAACAATACTCGCCGTATTTATAGAAGACAAATTTTTGAAGTGATACAATTTATTATATTAATAAGATTAAATGATCTTAGCCCAACTTAAAACGGTCTTGTAATCTCCCTTTCAAACTTACTGGTAGGTACAAATGTAACAATAAACTAATTATACTGACCCACAACTTTATTGCATATTTTCAAATTTAAGGTTAAAACTAAATTAATTATAAATAAGCTTCCCCATATGTATCCCCCATCTTTTTATAACTCAGCTAATAATAATTTTTTTAATCATTGTCCTTTTTCACTCTCCCAATATCTTCATTAAACTTAGATCTATTATTATCTTCTAAATATTACTCTCTACTTGACCCTCTTCCCTATAATTATTTTTCTTCTATCGCCTATTATTTTATTTTTCCCATTACTGATATTATAAAATCTTCTCTAATTTCATCTATGTGTCCTTCGACCAAGAAACTCGCGTATAGTATAACACACTTGAAGAAGTATTCGCTTGCATCTTCCCAACCATTTAACTATCATCTTATATCTAACTTTCGATATTTAAATCAAGATAAAATACAACTTTTTCTCAATAACTGCAGTCGTAGTTCTCTTGAGCTCAAAGTTACAAAAACTAATTTAATTATTTTATATCATCCTTAATCTCAACTTTCACTATCCGATTTATTTCTCATTTCTATTCCTAAATCGTCTATAATAGCTAATCTTTAATTCACTCTAAATAATGAATTGAACTTTTAGAGACATATTACTCTCAATCTACATACTGCCAACTATTTATTATATAGATATATAAATCACGTAATAAACTAACTTTGTATCTAACTAATTATTTTATTCACTAACTTTAGTCAACTTAATTACTGTATTCCATTATATAGTAATCTAGATTAAGCAATAAGGTTGCAACCTGATTGCTTTATATCTAATTTAGTCTGTATACAGAAGAAATCCTTTATGATTCTAATCAAATTAAAATCCTATGAACATATCCCAATTTCATCCATAATGCCATCTAATAGTTGGCTTAAATTTTTAACTATATGTAAAATTAAGTCTCACACAATGGCACTCTCCGTTATATTTCTGACTTATTAGATAACTAAGGACTATGAACAGTATCTAAGGAGATACGTGAATGTTATTTAATGGTTGAAGACTATATATATTGAAGACTATATATTTATATAAATAGTATATTTATATAAATAGTGTTTATAATCAATTTAATAATATTATTCTATTACATTTTGTTGATATTTTATTGGTTTATCCTGTATTGTTTTTGAAATAATCTACTAATATCAATCCATTAACTTATATACTATTATTATTATGATATTAACGGGCTGTGATTAATTGTTGAACCAATACTGATTTGAACTATTATAGCTTATATTTCAATTAGAGCCGCTCTAGGTTGTCCTTGAACAATGGTATCTAGTTACCGGTAATTTGCCACAAAGTCGTGTCGTCTTTACTTTACAACGCGGAAGATACTCGTGGTGCAAATATTTACACTGGTCGCAAAATTTCAGCGAATTGGTTTTCTCCGTAGAAATAAGTATAACTAATTATCGACGAATATCGAAAATACATTAGTTACAATAACATTGATTCGGTAAACTAACAATTGTACATGGAACTATAGTTTCGATATTAGTTACGCCCCTTTACTTCGATATTTCAGTCTCAGCTCCTTTACTTTATCCGCTTGGCGGTCAGTTTACTTTCTATCCGAAGAGAACAATCATGTATCGGTTCAGAATGTATGTGATTGTACTTTTGTGTTTTGCGGGTGGAGGGAGAGGAGGAGTGACAGCGGAACGCACCGTTTTCCCGGCATGTAGTACATCGGTAAGCCATCTGTGGATAGATGTGACGTACGCGTGTCGAATGCCTCCGGGGCAACATATTTACGAAAGGTCAGTTGCAACATTGTACTAGTATAACTCGTTTTTTTCATATGTGAGAATAGCGGCTAAACATGTAGCAAAGTGAATAGAGATCACCGTGAGATATTTTCTAAATTTGCATAAATAATACTACTAAACTAAAGGGCTCATTTAATAAGCGAATGGTATATATATAATATATATATATATATATATATATATATATCGGTGTTCATATACAATTAGATTAATTGCAACTGTAATAAATATTACTGACAATTTTATATTTCCTATATTGTTTGAAATTTTATTATCGTTAGAGGTTTTTTTTTTACAAAACATTGCAATTTATTTATCTTCAGTGGTTATAATCTTCAGAGGGTTATAATAATAACCTTCATAATTTCATATATTTCTTATTTTAACGATTAGATACATATTACTCATCTGTTGTATATTATGCTATATCTCATTAATTTGTATTAATACAATAACATAAAATGATATTGCATTTTTATCAATATGTTTAATAATTATACATATTTAATAACATAGTATATAATAATTTTAAACCTATATATAGGAAATAACTAAATTATTAATCTTCTTATTATCGTGAATAATAATAACATCAATAACTAATTGTATTCATTTGTAAAGTATTTATAGATTGCAAATATTCAGTCTAAGTCTATTTTATTCACATGGTTTGATCTTTCATAACCTTTTACTTATCACGGATTTTCCCCACGGATTTTGTATTTAAAAAAAAATTAATACTCATATAAGATACTTTTAGATTATCAAATACTAATAATCATTAATTAGAAGTTGCTATAATTTTAAAAAGAATTAAATATTTTTTTCTGATGGAAATGACTTAAGCTTGTATAATTAAATGTAACTTAAATATTATTGATTAAATAGTTCAATATTGTATTATGATTTAATTTATGTAAGTAAAATATAATAATTATAATGCATTGTGATATATTAAAACATTATCTGTTTAATAGCATAGGCTTACTCCACATGCACCGCACTCATACAAAGTTATCTGTTATAATTAATATATCACGACAATAAAAACACATTTTATTATTATATACAACTTCTCTATGACCGGATACCACCCCGGTAAATGAATCTGATTTATTAATTGGATTATTTGTTAAAGGTTTGAAGTATGGTTCAATAAATGCATATAATAGCGTATTTTTATTAGATAATATAGAATAGCTTACATGAGTTATATTTTTTGAAACAAATAAAAGAATTAATAATAGCAATATTAAAATATGCATAACAAATGTATCTCCTACGATTTTTTACTATCATATTGTAGTCTATAATCATGTTCGATTTCCTCTTTGTTTAATCACTGAATCAGCTCTGAAAATCTGAATCTTTGACATCCACCCAAGTCGATAATATGTACACCTATGTTGTCCTTCCATTTAACATTAATATAAATGTATCATTAATAATAACCTTATAATATTAATTCATATTAATCATAACCATATAAATTGCATAGAAAAATAATATAGAATATCTAAATGTAATATTTTTATATTCTAACTTATGTATGTATATAAATTACAGTTCAATTTAATCGATTACTTCATATTGAATTGCTATGTAAAATAAATGTCAGGTTTATCTATGGGGTTACATATGCATATTAATAATCACGAATAATTAATCTATGGCCTATGCATATATTAGGTGAATGTTTTTATTAATTAATTATTAATAATTATTAATAAGATTTTACTTAATTAAGAAATTGTAACATTATTGCATAATCGAATCAAAAATAGTTTGTACTTTATTATTTTAATAGTTAATAAATAATTAGGAAATACTTAGTAAGTACATAGGAATTAATTAGGAAATACTTAGTAAGTACATATGAATTAATTAGGAAATACTTTGGAAATATTTAATTCTCATTAATTGTTTTCTTGACACTGTTATCCTACACCGTTCTTCTTACACTGTTATCCTTACACTACTCTCCTTACACTACTCTCCTTACACTGTTCTCCTTACACTACTCTCCTCACACTGTTATCCTTACACCGTTATCATTACACTGTTCTCATTACACTCTACTTAGTATGGACTAACACACACTATTAATTAATGTTGGCATTAACATAACATATGCCATTCCGCAAATGATTATAATGCTGTATTGACCTCGTACTTAGTGTTCTAGTGAATGGAACAATAATGGCGGACACTACTACTGGAAGTGTCATTATCAAGGTTACCCATTCGGCTGGAATCGTTGTTGGCATCACAGGACGAATAGTGGCCGACCGGCACGGTCACCCGGCTTCCCAGGGTCAAGGTCATGGAAAAGCATACGGAGTGTTCTCGAGTGGAGGTTAATAAAACAACCGATGACATGTGTAGTAATTCAAGATTTAATCTAATAATTTAGCCTGCTGTATTAACAATGATTTAATAACCAAAATTATATATTTAAAATGCTATAGCGAATATTACTAATATAATTAATAAAAGAAACGTATAATAAATGTCACTATAAATCTTATTAGTATCTCGTGTTGTTCTGATGATATTTAGTCTAATATTTTTTAAGAGTCTACTATTCTAAATTATAACTGGATATTTTATTGATTAAATTATATAATACTTATATAGCGTTCTTAATGATCAACATTGTAGTTATCAAATTTATATTAGTACCACGGGTGATTCCAGAACTATTTCATTAGTTAGACATGTTGAGTATTGGCTGAAATTATATTTTAATTTTTTCTTGTGTAATATAAAATAATATTATTAGGTCACGTCATATTCGACACGAACCCTTAGACCCGCTTTTATATATATTTATATATATATAATATATAAATATATATATATATATATATATATATATATATATATATTTATATATATATATATTTATATATTTATATATATATATATATATATATATATTAGTTGATTTTCACATTATATTGGTAATATATAATGAGTGTATAATTAATGTTGTATATAGGTTCACATGGTGGCAGGGGCGGTAGCGCACCATACAAATTCTTGGAGTTTGGAGACAGTCCAACATATGGAGATTATAACGTACCCAAGGATTTCGGTAGCGGAGGAGGATTCTTTACGGTAAGGAGAGGAGAGGAGAGGAGAGTTTATTCTATGATATGTATAGCATTATAGCATATATTTATGACGTTATACATACATATATTTAATAAGTTTTAGTTAATGTTCAATTGTTTATCCATTTTTTGATAAAATAATTAGATATAAATATATTATAATAATCAAATTAAATTACTAAGTTGGCATATTTGTTAACAATTATAAATAAACACTTAAGTTATATTAATAATGGAAAATATTGGTATATGCAGATTCAAGTGTGTACACTGTACACTGTACAGTGTACATTGTACATTATACATTGTATAATTTACACTCTATAGCATATATTATATATTATATAATTGTCTACGTAACTGTTCTATACATTATATTATACAAGATGTATTATGACTATGTATATTTTTTATTCCTATATATATATCATATATAATATTTAAATATAAGATAATTAATACTCCACTTAAACTATATTAATTATATGTCCATGTTATTAATATTGTATATAGTTATTATAAATGATATGCATATCTATTACAAACTATAATATATTAGTTTATTAATTTATTAGTCAATAATTTATTATATACTTAATAGAATTTAAATAACTCAAAATTGTAATTTACATCGATAACTTAATAATGGATATACAAATACTAATAATGATTCATAAATTTAAATTATAAATCTATGAATGATACTGTGCGGTAAAAAAAATATACAGTCTTTGGTATAAAACAAACGATATTTGAGTCATGTATTAATTTTAAATTAATTTATATTCTAAACTATTCTTTTGAGAAACCATAATATAATATCTTGCATTAATTTGCATATTATATATATATATATATATGTATAATATATATATATATATATATATATATATATATATATATATATGATATTATACAGTTATGTATTAATTAGGTCAATTTATTCGCATACACTTTAATTTGTATAATATATAAATTAACTGTGTATTAACCCTTTACATGATAATAACCGACAAATCAACAATGCTCAATAAAGAGCATAAGCTAATTAAAAAATAGTCTTTAAATGTTATTTATCGAAATATCAATCAATATATTCGATTAAATTTTTAAAGTCGATAATCAAACTTCATTTTTTTCTGAGAATTTAATTCGAGATGGCGTTATCTACCATGCTATATATGTAAATTAGGAAGGGTTTTACCTATCGTAGGAACACTGCATGAGTTATATTCCATAGAAGATTCTACTGTAGTTTCTACTGTAGAGATAAAATGTCAACAAACGGAATAAATATAATTATATATTCACTCTTTATAAGATTTATAGTGAGCCAAGTTAATTAAATGAAAATTTAAAAAATATCTTTATATAGATATCCATTAATTTAAAACTGTATTTTATTATATTATTAATCTTCTTTATATATTATCTTACATTATATATTTTGATTAAGAAGATTATAATAAAATATATATATTATAATATCTACAGATAATAATAGTAATAGTATATAAGTAAACATTAGTATGTATTTATTAATACTTATTAATAGTTATATAATTTATACTATTCAAAATATATATCCTTATATATTATAATATTATTTACTAAAATAATCGTTATAGTATAAAACTATTAATAATATATAATTAAAATGCTAGTATAGACAATAATATAATGCGTGGACTGACGAGGAAAAAAACTATTATATATTATATCAATAATAGGATATAAAATATATAATATACAGTATACCATGAAAACATGATTCTAAATTGTTTAAAATTTGATAAATCTACTATTCCATAAAATTCGCTATTCTAAATATTTCTGATTAATAAATCATAAACATAATACACATTTACGATACTGGAAAATAACAGTTGCTAAATAAATAATACTGTTATGCATGGTTATTTTATCGGACACTTTATTTTAACAATGATATCATGATGAAAACATTTCAGAACTAATAGCATCGGTAATCATTTAACTACCAAGATTATCACAAGTACATTAATGATACGAACTACGAACTTATATATTTGAATTTTAATCATAATATATTTCCAATGCCAAATCTATTGACAAATATACACAATTATTACGCTATTATTTATTAAAGGGATATGTTAATAAATATTTTAAACTAAGGATGATGTATTGTGTAGATAAATGATTAACTATACATGTGAAAATCATATAAGTAGTTCAACATGTTAAATGAAATAATTTGTGAAATATAATAATGGAATATCATTTAAAAAATGTACGATACTTAATACAAAAATACTTATTATTGAACAGGCGACTTATATAATCGAGAAGTTCTTATTATTTGGAACATAGATGTTCCACAAATAAAAGTAACGCTACAGATATATCTTTTATTTTCATCAATGCATTTTTTATTAAAGTAATAGATGAAATTCTTGTTTAAATATTAACTCAATGAATTATATAATGCATTGATTATATGAATTATATAATGCATTTACTACAATTCAGTGAATTCAGATTAAATATGCACATATTGTTGTGTGTATGAACCTACACAAATAATATAGTATCATTTAGTTTTATATGTTTTACTCCCTTTGATTTCAAAATCTAAAATCGCTAGTCCCAATTTTTATTTGGTGATCTCTTGCCTATAGAACAATTATACTTTTATAGTAAAAAGATATCTCTTTTTACTATAACCTTCGATATTGACTAAAATATAATTTTACTTTTCAATATTGTATAAGCAAGTCGTAATTACGCAGAATACTGTCGTCAATAGTATTGGATTCTACGGAATATCTTGAAGTGTTATTTATAGTATAATATGTATTTACCATGCGATTTCATGTGACTGTTTCATGAAGTCGGTGCCTTCATATTTTAATTGTTATATATAGATTTTATTAATGATAACCTCCATATAGACACCTGATTGACTCCTGGGGGTGCTTTATCATAACCTAAATTATTTTAGATTTAAAACTATATATATATATGTTTGTGCATGGTTGTAACATAAATAAATGTTATACCAGGTAATTTATGCACAGTAAAGTATAATTCATATTCATAATTAATCTATTGCTGCATAAATTAATCATGTATGTAGTAGATATTATTTAATGTAATTAGTAATCAGTTTGCATTAAAATACATTGTTAGTGAATGCAGATTTTCACAACAAATGTGATGACCATTGCAGAAATCGACGTCCTCAAGTGATGGCAGTGGCGGTGGCATTATACACTTGTACTCTAACGATAGCATCGTTATTGATGGAATCATTTCTGCTGACGGAGGGCGCAGTTTAAGTGGAGGCGGTGGTGCTGGAGGCAGTATTTATATGCAGGTAATAACCATTGAGTAAATAAAGTTGTTTACTTGTTTACTTCCTGTGATTATTTAGCGTTGCGTTAGTCGATGATTATTTATGAATATGACACTTTATCTAATTTATGTTATTTATTACATTTGATAGCGAATCATATACAAAACTATTATTAACTAAAATATTAACAAACATTGACAGACACATGAATTGAGTGGTGTTGGAATAATATCTGTAAGAGGGGGTGACTCATCAAGAAATGGAGGAGGAAGTGGTGGACGTATTTCAATTGATCATATAATTTCGAAATTTGACGGACAACTTTTTGCGTATGGTGGAATTTCAGGTTATCATATATATTTTATATTTTTATAATTCAATTTAAATTCTATTTTTTTTTTAGAGTGCTGTTTAATCTAATAATTAACAATAGGTTTATATTATTCACATAGCGATTTCAGCATATCGTTTTTGTATTTTAGATTCATTATTAAATATTTTGGTACCTAAAAGTATTGTTACTTCCTCGAATAATGTATATATTTCTACTAAGATGGTTGATCTATCAACCAGAAAGAGTGCAACTGATCGGTTTGTTTATTAAAGTAAATTGAAAATTTAATATACATATGTTTTATTAAACTGATTTTATATAATTTATAAAAGTAAAATATTATTAAGTAATTATTAAAAATAAAAAATAATCATAATTTTTATATTAATTTAATCTTTGGTTAATAATTAGTTAATTAATCAATTAATTAATTCACAACCATTTAAATATATAAATATATGTTAATCGATGATATCAAATAATATGAATCAATTTATATATTTCTCTATTGAATTACATAATTGATATTAAATATATCATCTAATAATATGTAACATTAATAATTGTAAAAGGGCTTGGATTTCAAACAACTTTGGTACTGGAAAAATGTTCTCTAAGTTTTATTTTGAAAAAGAAGTGATCATTTATTCAATTGAGACTATGGGACATGTGATATCTAATATACACCAATATGTTACGTCATTTACCATACTGTACTATAATTCTACTTCTAAAACCGTTCAAAATTATATGGTATGTATATTAAAAATGTATTAGTTATATTCATTATATAGCCAATATTTTTTTCAAATTCCTTTGAAGTCATAAATTAAATTATCATTTATTAATTATAAAATTGAATATTTGTTATTATTTATAAATTAATCACTAAACTTACATTATTAATATCTATATAAATAATTACAAAAAGAATAATACATTAAAATAGGCATTCCCCAAATATCGGAAAAATGTTAAAATATTTGAGGGAAATGTTGACGGAGCAAAAATTGTTCGAACTTCTTTTGAATCTCCATTGATAACCAATATGATCATGATAATGATTAAAACCTACAAGGATGAACCGGCTTTTTCATGCCAATTTATCGGACATAAACAAGGTATGATTACATTATATTACACTATATGATTGAATAGATTAATATGGATACTTTTTATCAACTCTTAATTTATATATATATATATATATATATATATATATATTTACCTTTCATAAAAGAGCTAATGATTAATAAACTGATGTTAATGTTTTTTTTTCCAATTTTATCGATATTATTTATAGTGATTCAAGACATTAGAATGACAACTTCTAATCGCGATTCAAGAGGTATCATTTGATATAAAATAAACATAAAAATATCAATAATAGTGATATTATAAATAAAAATTAGAATTTAAAAAGTATTAATAGAGACATTAATAATAAATATTGTTAAGGTGAATCAGGAGGTCCTGGTTCTATTTATTTTAATGGAGTTGGAATTAATGGAATCAAAAAATTGATGTTTGACAATTTTAATTTGCAAATATTTCCGGCATTCAAGAATGGAAAATTTGAATTAAAGCGTTCAGGTTAATTATTTGAATTATATTTTATTTCAATCTAGCATTAGATAATGAATTTAATAATTATAATTATAGAATATGATTATCATAAATGAGTTTTGCCTGATATTACATTATATTATATATCATATTGATATTGATATGGGTATCAAATGCGCCTTACACATTCGTATTTACTCTATATTCGCCACGATAACAATAGGCGGTTGTTCGTGGATCAGGTTTACGCACGACAACGTCGACCTCTTGGTCCTGCAACAAGGCGCCCAGTTGGCGGTGACTACGAAGCTGAAGAAGGGAGTGGTGGTTCTTGGGCACTCCGATGCCGTGTTGCACCTCGTTGAAAGTGCCGCAGTTGCATTACGTTATAGATGCGAACCTCGTATCGTCGTCGAAACTGGCGCAACGATTTCCGTCTCTTCGGGTCAGTATCTACCTCATTTATTAATATTAATATAAACATGATATCCCGTTCCATTTTTATTATTAAATGTATTCATCTCTTAGATGTTGTTTATATATTATGCTGACCTCGAACAAACGCCAATGATTCACTGTACAGCGTTCGGCGGTAATCCAATCCGCCGTCTATTTCAATAGCGGTAATACAATTAACATGCAGGTATGTTGCACATCGTCAACGACTGCCTGTTGTACGGCCGACTGGACAGCACAGTCTACGACTCCGTTATGGTTGGCGGAGCAATGCTGTTGTCGCCGCAACACATCGACGTCGGTAATTTATCCGTGTTGGTCAATGGCAGTCTGTATTGCCGGGGCGGCCGATTGACATTGAATGTATTGAATGTTGATTTCTCCGGCTCGGTGGATATCGAGGAACTGGTACTCGACGGTACCGCGCGACGCTTCTCGACCGGAAGCGATTGTAATGTTTCCTTCGCGCTGCCGGAATTCAATAAAACACTAGCCGGTATCATTGATTTATCGGGCATCGTTGCAGTTCGTACAAATCATTTGTATTTAAGATCTATTTATTTCTAAATTTCTTTCCATAAAGTCTATGTGTATAATTTGATTTAAAGTATTAGCGAAAATTTATATTTTTATAATATAAAATCTATAATTAATTTTTTATATAATATGATAATTATATTTTTGTAATATACCGTCCATAGATCAATGGATATTTAAAATTTAATAAGGGTGAGTGTCAGGAATTCAATACAGCTGGAAATGTGAAGTTATCCTTGAGATCTCCGTCGTTAATATTTTCTTGTGCCGTAATAAACGTTGGTGGCATTTTTGAAATTAACCGTCCCGTTGAGTTCGAAGGTCAATTCGATGAGTTCATAGTATCGGAGCTAGGCGAATTCCGTATCGACGTTGTGAACACCGTGCTCGTGAATCAGACTTCGATATATGGTACCTTCGATGTCATGGGACCGTTGCAACTTGTAACCGATCGCCTGTATGTCTCAGCTACCGGCTTCATGCGCCTAAATATATCAGCGGCAACTACACCCCCAGATTACCCTTTCTCATTGCTCGACGGTAAAGCTTTTGAAATTCGCGGCAAACTCTACGCTGACCTAGTTTTGACGAGGTCGTGCCGGCGAATCGAAATTCGACGAGGCGGCGTTCTGCGTATGGTCAGCGCCGGCGAATTACGATGCCCGGATGTCGTCATCGACGGCCATATGTTGGTGGATAACGCGCTGACCGCAGTGTCCGTTACTTGGGAGATCGGCGGTCGGCTGTCGTTGGACACGACGGAAACGCGCGAGCCGTCCTCGCTGGACATCGGCGGGTTCCTTACCAGACCGAACAGCCGAGTACACCTCGGCCGCTTCGACTTGACGACTACGACGATCGACGCGGGCGGATATGTACGAGGTGATATCGCGTCGGCGATCTCGACGGATCGAATGTTCGTACGTGGCGGTGCGGACGTCGAATGGACCGCCGAGTCTGATTTCGCGATGAGTTCGCCGACCGGAGGGTTTGTGGAAACTCTGCGCGTCAACGGAACGTTATCTCTTACCAGCCGTAACTGCTCTTCGCTTAAACTGAAATATCTCGAGCTAGCGGATGGAGCCACCGTGGAATTACGCCAATTGATGGGCGTGGATTGGTTGTCCGTCGATCTCCACGATGGAACGGATACGCTGAGTATTTCGGTCTGCGATAGGATGTTTGTGAGATATGTGAATGTTGTCGGAGAATTCGACATCATAAATAGTTTCGCAGAGGGACAGGGAATCGATATGGATGGCGCAGAGATATATATTGAAACAAATGCGTCCCTCTCTTTTCTTTGCAACACTGAAACGGTTATTACACGAATCATACTTTCGGTTACTGATATTTCGTTAATATTTGATTTGATTTTCATGTCTGATTGAATGCACTACTCGTACAGCCATGTTCACCGACGAATATATATATATCGAAGAATATATCAATATATGGAAATTTAGTATGTGGTTCAGTAAATATTAATACAACTTTGCTACATGTGTATGAAACTGGTGTTTTAAGTGCAACAAATAGAGGATATCATGCAGAATCTGGACCTGGTTATTAGATAGCCATTCGAAACTTGATAAACTATCAATATTTAATGATTTTCAATAGTTTTATAAGTTTAATATTACATTAGGTAATGTAATATTAAACTTATATATTGTATATATTATAATAATTACATATATGACACCAATTTATATAGTTTATTATATTCCTGTAATAGTTTCAACGACCATATTACTGGCTAACAGGTAAAGGAATTTCCAATCCAAACTATGCTTCTGGAGCATCCCATGGAGCCAGGGGAGGAGCTTCAACTCATGTATTAGCTGGAAATCTAGTGCTTTGTCCCATTTATGAATTATGCGGTCCTGGAAGCGGTGGAGGATCTGTTATCAACGAAACTGGTTAGAAAAATGAAGGGTTGAGTTTTATAAAATATAGCATATTATAACCATTCAAGAAAAATTGCGATAAAATCATTATGAGATATAGAAAATATAGTATCGCATTTCTCATTTAGCTTTAGTTGTCGATATTGAATATGTTTAATAAATCTAGAATTACTCTTAACTAAATATAGACAAATAAATAGTTTTACGAAGTAATTATAATTTTAGTACCTAATTTTTTATGAAAAATGTACTTATTTTGATCAAAATATAATTCAAATAATACTAATAATTAATTTAATATATTTCATCTAATAATTTCAATTTTTTTTAAACAAAAATAAATTAATTAATAATAGTATAGAACATATTATATGTAGTATATACATAATCAAAGTCAATATAATTTTGTTAAAATGTAATATTTGTATATTTCAATTAACATATAATAATGTTAAATTAAATAAGACAAATTCTTATAAATTGTATTGGATCATTTAATGATTGCTAGGAACAACTGGTGGAGGTGATATACGTATTGTAAATGTGAATGGAACGATTATATTGGATGGTGAAATTACAGCAAATGCGAATTCGCATAAGGTTATCTTGTTGGATCTGAAAATAAAAACAACAATTATGTTAAATCGCTAAATATATTAAATAGCTTATACACTATTTTGATTTTATTAGATACCCTGAATTTTAATTAAATTAAAACTTATATATTACTATTATTAACTAAATATTATTAGGCAACAAGAGCTGGCGGTGGTAGTGGTGGAAGCATTTTCATTAAAGTGTCCGTTGTATTGGGTTCCGGTAGTATCAGTGCGATTGGAGGACCTAGCAATTTTTCCGGGGCCGGTGCTGGTGGTAGAATTTCATTATTCTATAGAATTGGAGATTTCAAAACCTCCCATTGCTATTGTCAAGGTTATCCGAAATAGATAAGTAATTTACTAGATAAAAACTTCACAGAAATATATCATAATTATCCTTATATCACTAATGAGTTTATGATATCCAAGTGATATTACCTTTATATAATCACGCGAATACCTTAATAAATATTTAACATAACCATATCTATTTTATTATCAAATTTATCTTGAGCATGTTTCTTTGCATGAAGGTGGTTTTTCTGATATCGGAAATCACGGTGGAGCTGGTATTATTCTCCACGAAACTGATTTCATTACTGTACTACGTATTGACAATGACTGCCAAGACATAGACACGTTCATACCAACCGGGGATCATGCCAATATCTCTCACTATCGAAAATTCTACAATACCGGTTATCCATAGATAATACACTACGTACACATATATATTCATATATGAGTTCATCGATATTGTATTGTTTTTAGAATATCTAATTTAACAATTATTATAATAAATTGTAGTAATTTCATGTTTAAGCATATTATTCATTCAAATCACGTTAGGTGGCATTACTATAATAAATGGACATCAAAAGAATTATAGATTTACCGTAATTGAAATTAATGGAGGAGCCCATGTTAGTAAAATGATTAAAATTAACAAATTATATTTATTAATTTTAAAGAGATTATATAATAATAATAATAATAAATAATCTATGATGCTAATATTACATATGTTATATCTTATAGGTTACTTTTGATTCAGAGATAAAAATGATCGAAACTCAGATATTAATCGGAGATGGTAGTTCATTCCTTCATCTATCCCCAAATCAAACCCTCGCCATTAGAAAGGTACATTTTAAATTCTAATTTAAATAGAAATCTAGAAATCTAGATCATGATCGCAATATTGATAACATTATAATAATGAAGTATTGTAGTGAAGTATTATATTGTATTGTATTGTATTGTAGTGAAGTATTGTAGTGAAGTATTGTAGTGAAGTATTGTAGTGAAGTATTGTAGTGAAGTATTGTAGTGAAGTATTGTAGTGAAGTATTGTAGTGAAGTATTGTAGCGAAGTATTGTAGTGAAGTATTGTAGTGAAGTATTGTAGTGAAGTATTGTAACGAAGTATTGTAGTGAAGTATTGTAGTGAAGTATTGTAGTGAAGTATTGTAGTGAAGTATTGTAGTGAAGTATTGTAGTGAAGTATTGTAGTGAAGTATTGTAGTGAAGTATTGTAGTGAAGTATTGTAGTGAAGTATTGTAATGAAGTATAATAATGAAGTATTGTAGTGAAGTATTGTAGTGAAGTATTGTAGTGAAGTATTGTAGTGAAGTATTGTAGTGAAGTATTGTAGTGAAGTATTGTAGTGAAGTATTGTAGTGAAGTATTGTAGTGAAGTATTGTAGTGAAGTATTGTAGTGAAGTATTGTAGTGAAGTATTGTAGTGAAGTATTGTAATGAAGTATTGTAGTGAAGTATTGTAGTGAAGTATTGTAGTGAAGTATTGTAGTGAAGTATTGTAGTGAAGTATTGTAGTGAAGTATTGTAACGAAGTATTGTAGTGAAGTATTGTAGTGAAGTATTGTAACGAAGTATTGTAGTGAAGTATTGTAGTGAAGTATTGTAGTGAAGTATTGTAACGAAGGATTGTAGTGAAGTATTGTAGTGAAGTATTGTAGTGAAGTATTGTAGTGAAGTATTGTAGTGAAGTATTGTAGTGAAGTATTGTAGTGAAGTATTGTAGTGAAGTATTGTAACGAAGTATTGTAGTGAAGTATTGTAGTGAAGTATTGTAACGAAGTATTGTAGTGAAGTATTGTAGTGAAGTATTGTAGTGAAGTATTGTAACGAAGGATTGTAGTGAAGTATTGTAGTGAAGTATTGTAGTGAAGTATTGTAGTGAAGTATTGTAGTGAAGTATTGTAGTGAAGTATAATAACGAAGGATTGTAGTGAAGTATTGTAGTGAAGTATTGTAGTGAAGTATTGTAGTGAAGTATTGTAGTGAAGTATTGTAGTGAAGTATTGTAACGAAGTATTGTAGTGAAGTATTGTAGTGAAGTATTGTAGTGAAGTATTGTAACGAAGGATTGTAGTGAAGTATTGTAGTGAAGTATTGTAGTGAAGTATTGTAGTGAAGTATTGTAGTGAAGTATTGTAGTGAAGTATTGTAGTGAAGTATTGTAGTGAAGTATTGTAACGAAGTATTGTAGTGAAGTATTGTAGTGAAGTATTGTAACGAAGTATTGTAGTGAAGTATTGTAGTGAAGTATTGTAGTGAAGTATTGTAACGAAGGATTGTAGTGAAGTATTGTAGTGAAGTATTGTAGTGAAGTATTGTAGTGAAGTATTGTAGTGAAGTATTGTAGTGAAGTATAATAATGAAGTATTGTAGTGAAGTATTGTAATGAAGTATTGTAGTGAAGTATTGTAGTGAAGTATTGTAGTGAAGTATTGTAGTGAAGTATTGTAGTGAAGTATTGTAGTGAAGTATCGTAGTGAAGTATTGTAGTGAAGTATTGTAGTGAAGTATTGTAGTGAAGTATTGTAGTGAAGTATTGTAGTGAAGTATTGTAGTGAAGTATTGTAGTGAAGTATTGTAGTGAAGTATTGTAG
Source organism: Osedax frankpressi (assembly GCA_964035775.1). Lineage (NCBI taxonomy): Eukaryota > Metazoa > Annelida > Polychaeta > Sabellida > Siboglinidae > Osedax > Osedax frankpressi. The sequence goes on from OZ038312.1 coordinate 26,133,067, forward strand.
TGAAGTATTGTAGTGAAGTATTGTAGTGAAGTATTGTAGTGAAGTATTGTAGTGTATTATTGTAGTGAAGTATTGTAGTGAAGTATTGTAGTGAAGTATTGTAGCGAAGTATTGTAGTGAAGTATTGTAGTGAAGTATTGTAGTGAAGTATTGTAGTGAAGTATTGTAGTGAAGTATTGTAGTGAAGTATTGTAGTGAAGTATTGTAGTGAAGTATTGTAGTGAAGTATAATAATGAAGTATTGTAGTGAAGTATTGTAGTGAAGTATTGTAGTGAAGTATTGTAGTGAAGTATTGTAGCGAAGTATTGTAGTGAAGTATTGTAGTGAAGTATTGTAGTGAAGTATTGTAGTGAAGTATTGTAGTGAAGTATTGTAGTGAAGTATTGTAGTGAAGTATTGTAGTGAAGTATTGTAGTGAAGTATTGTAGTGAAGTATTGTAGTGAAGTATTGTAGTGAAGTATTGTAGTGAAGTATTGTAGTGAAGTATTGTAGTGAAGTATTGTAGTGAAGTATTGTAGTGAAGTATTGTAATGAAGTATTGTAGTGAAGTATTGTAGTGAAGTATTGTAGTGAAGTATTGTAGTGAAGTATTGTAGTGAAGTATTGTAGTGAAGTATTGTAGTGAAGTATTGTAGTGAAGTATTGTAGTGAAGTATTGTAGTGAAGTATTGTAGTGAAGTATAATAATGAAGTATTGTAGTGAAGTATTGTAGTGAAGTATTGTAGTGAAGTATTGTAGTGAAGTATTGTAGTGAAGTATTGTAGTGAAGTATTGTAGTGAAGTATTGTAGTGAAGTATTGTAGTGAAGTATTGTAGTGAAGTATTGTAGTGAAGTATTGTAGTGAAGTATTGTAGTGAAGTATTGTAGTGAAGTATTGTAGTGAAGTATTGTAGTGAAGTATTGTAGTGAAGTATTGTAGTGAAGTATTGTAGTGAAGTATTGTAGTGAAGTATTGTAGTGAAGTATCGTAGTGAAGTATCGTAGTGAAGTATCGTAGTGAAGTATTGTAGTGAAGTATTGTAGTGAAGTATCGTAGTGAAGTATCGTAGTGAAGTATTGTAGTGAAGTATTGTAGTGAAGTATTGTAGTGAAGTATTGTAGTGAAGTATTGTAGTGAAGTATTGTAGTGAAGTATTGTAGTGAAGTATTGTAGTGAAGTATTGTAGTGAAGTATTGTAGTGAAGTATTGTAGTGAAGTATTGTAGTGAAGTATTGTAGTGAAGTATTGTAGTGAAGTATTGTAGTGAAGTATTGTAGTGAAGTGAAGTAGTGAAGTATTGTAGTGAAGTATTGTAGTGAAGTATTGTAGTGAAGTATTGTAGTGAAGTATTGTAGTGAAGTATCGTAGTGAAGTATCGTAGTGAATTATCGTAGTGAAGTATTGTAGTGAAGTATTGTAGTGAAGTATTGTAGTGAAGTATTGTAGTGAAGTATTGTAGTGAAGTATTGTAGTGAAGTATTGTAGTGAAGTATTGTAGTGAAGTATTGTAGTGAAGTATTGTAGTGAAGTATTGTAGTGAAGTATTGTAGTGAAGTATTGTAGTGAAGTATCGTAGTGAAGTATTGTAGTGAAGTATTGTAGTGAAGTATTGTAGTGAAGTATTGTAGTGAAGTATTGTAGTGAAGTATTGTAGTGAAGTATTGTAGTGAAGTATTGTAGTGAAGTATTGTAGTGAAGTATTGTAGTGAAGTATTGTAGTGAAGTATTGTAGTGAAGTATTGTAGTGAAGTATTGTAGTGAAGTATTGTAGTGAAGTATTGTAGTGAAGTATTGTAGTGTATTATTGTAGTGAAGTATTGTAGTGAAGTATTGTAGTGAAGTATTGTAGCGAAGTATTGTAGTGAAGTATTGTAGTGAAGTATTGTAGTGAAGTATTGTAGTGAAGTATTGTAGTGAAGTATTGTAGTGAAGTATTGTAGTGAAGTATTGTAGTGAAGTATTGTAGTGAAGTATTGTAGTGAAGTATAATAATGAAGTATTGTAGTGAAGTATTGTAGTGAAGTATTGTAGTGAAGTATTGTAGTGAAGTATTGTAGCGAAGTATTGTAGTGAAGTATTGTAGTGAAGTATTGTAGTGAAGTATTGTAGTGAAGTATTGTAGTGAAGTATTGTAGTGAAGTATTGTAGTGAAGTATTGTAGTGAAGTATTGTAGTGAAGTATTGTAGTGAAGTATTGTAGTGAAGTATTGTAGTGAAGTATTGTAGTGAAGTATTGTAGTGAAGTATTGTAGTGAAGTATTGTAGTGAAGTATTGTAGTGAAGTATTGTAGTGAAGTATTGTAGTGAAGTATTGTAGTGAAGTATCGTAGTGAAGTATTGTAGTGAAGTATTGTAGTGAAGTATTGTAGTGAAGTATTGTAGTGAAGTATTGTAGTGAAGTATTGTAGTGAAGTATTGTAGTGAAGTATTGTAGTGAAGTATTGTAGTGAAGTATTGTAGTGAAGTATTGTAGTGAAGTATTGTAGTGAAGTATTGTAGTGAAGTATTGTAGTGAAGTATTGTAGTGAAGTATTGTAGTGAAGTATTGTAGTGAAGTATTGTAGTGAAGTATTGTAGTGAAGTATTGTAGTGAAGTATTGTAGTGAAGTATTGTAGTGAAGTATTGTAGTGAAGTATTGTAGTGAAGTATTGTAGTGAAGTATTGTAGTGAAGTATTGTAGTGAAGTATTGTAGTGAAGTATTGTAGTGAAGTATTGTAGTGAAGTATTGTAGTGAAGTATTGTAGTGAAGTATTGTAGTGAAGTATTGTAGTGAAGTATTGTAGTGAAGTATCGTAGTGAAGTATCGTAGTGAAGTATTGTAGTGAAGTATTGTAGTGAAGTATCGTAGTGAAGTATTGTAGTGAAGTATTGTAGTGAAGTATTGTAGTGAAGTATCGTAGTGAAGTATCGTAGTGAAGTATTGTAGTGAAGTATTGTAGTGAAGTATTGTAGTGAAGTATTGTAGTGAAGTATTGTAGTGAAGTATTGTAGTGAAGTATTGTAGTGAAGTATCGTAGTGAAGTATCGTAGTGAAGTATCGTAGTGAAGTATTGTAGTGAAGTATTGTAGTGAAGTATTGTAGTGAAGTATTGTAGTGAAGTATTGTAGTGAAGTATTGTAGTGAAGTATTGTAGTGAAGTATTGTAGTGAAGTATTGTAGTGAAGTATTGTAGTGAAGTATTGTAGTGAAGTATTGTAGTGAAGTATTGTAGTGAAGTATTGTAGTGAAGTATTGTAGTGAAGTATTGTAGTGAAGTATTGTAGTGAAGTATTGTAGTGAAGTATTGTAGTGAAGTATTGTAGCGAAGTATTGTAGTGAAGTATTGTAGTGAAGTATTGTAGTGAAGTATTGTAGTGAAGTATTGTAGTGAAGTATTGTAGTGAAGTATTGTAGTGAAGTATTGTAGTGAAGTATTGTAGTGAAGTATTGTAGTGAAGTATTGTAGCGAAGTATTGTAGTGAAGTATTGTAGCGAAGTATTGTAGTGAAGTATTGTAGTGAAGTATTGTAGTGAAGTATTGTAGTGAAGTATTGTAGTGAAGTATTGTAGTGAAGTATTGTAGTGAAGTATTGTAGTGAAGTATTGTAGTGAAGTATTGTAGTGAAGTATTGTAGTGAAGTATTGTAGTGAAGTATTGTAGTGAAGTATTGTAGTGAAGTATTGTAGTGAAGTATTGTAGTGAAGTATCGTAGTGAAGTATTGTAGTGAAGTATTGTAGTGAAGTATTGTAGTGAAGTATTGTAATGAAGTATTGTAGTGAAGTATTGTAGTGAAGTATTGTAGTGAAGTATTGTAGTGAAGTATTGTAGTGAAGTATTGTAGTGAAGTATTGTAGTGAAGTATTGTAGTGAAGTATTGTAGTGAAGTATTGTAGTGAAGTATTGTAGTGAAGTATTGTAGTGAAGTATTGTAGTGAAGTATTGTAGTGAAGTATTGTAGTGAAGTATTGTAGTGAAGTATCGTAGTGAAGTATTGTAGTGAAGTATTGTAGTGAAGTATTGTAGTGAAGTATTGTAATGAAGTATTGTAGTGAAGTATTGTAGTGAAGTATCGTAGCGAAGTATCGTAGCGAAGTATTGTAGCGAAGTATCGCCACTTAATGGATACACAATGAAAAGCATGGCGATATAGATATTCGAATAGCATTCAAAGTATGAATACTCTACGCTCGGGCCTCCCTAGACGAGCGCTATCGAGATGGTGAACATCACGACGTACTTGGTATCCTACGAGAACTCGACGCTGCACCTGCCCGCCTCTCAAGTAGAGTTGCGTGGACCCCATCGCGTGGCCAGAGGTCGATATGCTACTTCCGGTGGCTCAGTTACGGCGTGCAGACGGCTAAAGGCCTACGTACAGCCGTTTATCTCGATGCCGATTTGGGGCCACGTAGATTCTGACGACACGCATCTTATCGTTGGCAGTGGTTAGTTTGAAATCATATATAACACTAAAGTAGTTAGCTATTTAATATCCCGACTTAATGCTATATTAAGTTACGCTTCATTGTTATTGTCTGACTTATAGTTATACATTTATCATAGGCATCAGAATTACATTTCCGCCAGTCGACTATAGGATTCTGCGATTTGCCGGTCTTACTATCCAAGACGAAGCTGTGCTAGAATTGAAGAATAATCCATTTAATTTGCTTAACGATAAATGGATTATATATGTTAGTTCATCTTAGCTTATTTTAAATTACATCATGTTGAATTATTTATAAAATGTTTATAAATGCTTTTTAATTTATATTTTTTCAATATATCGCAATAATTACTAATTATAATTAATTTTAACAAAAAGAATACATAATAAAGAATATTTATAACATAAAATAAATAACGTATGAACAATATTAGATTAAAGATGGCAATACAAGTCATTACGTAAAAACTGGTTGTTTGAATATTCAAGGAGGGGGTAGACTTCTAGCTGGAATTGTATTGATTCATACATGGTCCATGTCAATTGATATAAAAGGTTTGGATTATGAATTGAGTTTTTTATATTTTATTTGATTTAGTATGATATATTTGATTTCATCGTTTTTATGATGTCATTGGTAATTCACAAATATATGTCACTTAAGGTGAATTGAGTGCAAATGGTTTGGTAATGAACCACGGGAAAGGTGATGGAACCGGAAATGCTGGTGCAGGATATGGTGGTAAAGGCGGCAAAGGGAAAAAAGGTATAAGTATTAAATTATTATTAATGATTAAATAAAAAAAGTATATTTTAAAATTAATTATGAGATCTAAAACTAAATTTATAATGTTTAAAAATGTAAAATCATTGGATAAATCTGAATACCAATAACTATAAATATAAAATTAGATTTATATATTACATACAAAATTATCGAAATTATAATTTTAATTAGATTCTTAATATATGCACATATTTGCTAATTCATTAAAATAAAATTATTAAGATGGTTACAAAAGTGGAAATTCGTATGGTAATATTTATTTACCGAGAGATGTTGGATCAGGTGGAGGCAATGCAGATCATCATTTTGGAAAAGGTTAATTACTTGAAATTGTACACGAGTTTTATTAATTCAAATGTTAAATGAAGATTTCTAATATTTATGTAATATATTTAAGACAATATTATTAATAATGCGTTATTCGCATATGAATGATTTCTTTACCCTTCAATCATGTACCGAATTACATCTTCGGTTAACAAATACCACGCTCCAGGTGGTGGTGCAATAGAAATTGTGGTTCGCAAGATTCTACAACTTGAGGGGACGATCTCCGGCAATGGACGACGTTCCAACTTCGAGTACCAGGGGGGCGGCAGTGGCGGAAGCGTCATCGTTATCGGTGACACAATAGAGGGCTACGGGCGCATACAGGTTCCAGTTGAAATGGCTACAGTTCGGCTACTATGCCATATGCATTTACGTAGACGAACCCTACCAATAACTAATTTATAATGAACCGACTGCGATTATATTGTATTTGTTCTTACCTCGAATTCAGCGCAACATCCGGTAAGCAATATTACAAGTACAATTAATGAACCCGACTACGACCTCCAGTGTATAGGAGGAAATGGTAACGGCTCCGGGGCGGGCAGCGGCGGCAGGATCGCCGTGTACTGGAAACAGCACTCGTTCTGGTTTGGGAGAATACAGTCGAGGGGAGGCTACGGAGATAAGTCTGGCGCCGCTGGAACCATTTACATAGAGGTCGGTAAGCGTTAATGCACCGTGCAATTGATCAGTAATCGTCGAGTTTGCGTAAATCTAAAATTATATGCTATGGCTATCGTCCGGTCGAAATGGACAAGTAATTCTCTATGTAAATTCTTAAATGAATAATAATTGCTTTATGCTGAATAATCATTTATAATTTACATATAATCATATGGATTTATCTTTATTTTAATATTAAGATATTAATAGGATGAAACGCCAGGTGTAAAGAATAAAACACTACTCATAGACAATGAAGGCGTTGGCAGTATTTCGAGTAATGTGACCACTACGGACGAAGAAGAAGGAAAAACATTAATATATTGTTATTATAATTATGAATTTATATATTAATTAATATTGATTAATACACATACATTTATTTTCTACAGGGTTGTAGGAGTTTTTAAAACATTAATATGGTTAACATTAGAATTGCACATATGCATTTCAAACATCAAATTACATAGATAGCAATCTTTGATATGATTTCATTTAAACATTCTGAGTTGTAAAATGTTTTTGAAACAAAAAAATATAATAATCATTTGTAGATTAAAATAAATTCGTATTTTTTATTTAATAAATTTTAATTCTGAATATTGTTGTTAATAATTATATAATTTTTCCAATATAAATTGATATTAATATATTTTTACTGTGAATAAAATATGGTATTATCTTTATTGCTAATTTTTTAGTGATGGTTATTATAAATTATTGACTTGAAATAAACTTATTTAGATATTTACATTATAACTACGAATTTAGCTGACTTGAGCAATATTTTGGATGAAATACATATATTGGGTAAAACACAACTCGCAATTACTCAAGGATCTAATAAGTTAGAATATTTTAGTACTAATTAGTTTTATGCTGACATCATCATCTACATTAGATGAATAATTATTTGATTATTACAGATTGTTATCAATTAATATGCTATTATGATCTAATCAAATATCATAATATTATATATGTGAATTGTAATTATTTACATAATGTGTTTATATCTCATTCTTCCGAATGTTAGCATATATTATAAATATTTCAAATATATCCACAGATCACAAACTGACCTCAACGTGGGTGTAATACGAGGCGATAAGACCAGTATACTGTACATCGGTAGAGGTCAAAGGGCGATTATTCAAAGGTCCGATGAGATTGAAATGGTACTTAATGTACACATTTTCGAAGGAGGTATTCTTGTGCTTCCTACTGAGTATTCATGTCTACATACAACTTTCGTGGTTCAGTAAGTCATTTATTATCTAGTATGCATCTCTCGAAGATTATTTATCATTCATTGAATTAATAAGTTAATCATATTTTAAATAATTATGATATCAAAATATCAATACTATATTAAACAGGTGAAAACATATTTTATTATTTTATAAAAACATATTTTATCGAAATTTTATTGAAATTCCGAAAATCGAAAATATCGTTTGATTTTATATATAAAATATTATTTTAAATATAAACTTAATACAGAGGCATCATTTCTGTACACAATATGACATTAGGAGACGGGTGCCATTTATTATTAGGATTGACTGGTAATATCCGTAAATCTCAACCAAGCCAGGAGACTGTTGGTATATATGAATTTGATGAATTAATAGTATCTGCTGGAGCGTTAGTAACACATATTCCAGGAGAGGAGAGTAACATACAAATCAAGGTAATTCAAATTAATAATTATTAATCTTGCTAATAATATCATATTAAAATTTATAATTGATGTTTAAAGATTAAAAAAAATTAAGAATGGTTAAAAAGACAAATATATATAATGAAATTTGTATATTTTTATAGGCCAAATTTTTGCGCATAAAGGGACTTGGTAAGATAATGGCTACGAATCTGACGATCCATGCAGATACCTTAATATTAGATGATCTGGGAACAATTCAGGCTGATTTCAATAATAAAGAATGTATCCATGGAGATGCTTCAAACTATCAAGGTTGATAGAAAATATTAGTTATCATCCATTAGTTGTTATCCAACTATTTATATATATCATTTATTTTAAAATTCCATAATAATTTAAACAGGCGCTAGTCATGGAGGTATAGGAGGTCGGTGCATCATCAATACTGTATCTAAGAGTAGACATTTTGGTAATTTGTACAATCCTAATACGTTAGGGTGTAGAAGTGGTAATAATCTCGGAGGAGGATTAATAATGTTAAGGTAATGCATTGGTTTTTAAATAATAATAATAATGCTTTCATATTTTGAATATAATACTTGATTGATTTTGTTAAATTTGTAATAAATGTAATGATTTATAATCGAAATACATTTTGATTTCAAGTATAAGTGAAGAATTAATACTCGATGGATTGATATCAAGCGATGGTATGAGTGGCAACAACACTTTATTTGGAGGTGGTAGTGGTGGCAGTATTAATATCGATTGTAACGTGATTAAGGTTAAGTATTTTAATAATTATACCACTTAATAATAAGTAAATATATAAAAATTATTATATATTTCCTTTGTATTAAGTCATATTTTTATTCCTTATTATGTTAATGAATAATTATATATATATATATATATATATATATATATATATATATATATATATATATATGTGTGTATGTGTGTGTGTGTGTGTGTGTGTGTGTGTGTGTGTGTGTGTGTGTGTGTATGTGTGTGTGTGTGTGTGTGTGTGTGTATGTATGTGTATATATTTTAACTAGATAATAGTAATTTCTTCTATAGATTACACTACATTAAAATATTATACTTTAATAACAATGAACAATATTCAGGGATATGGGAGAGTTCAGGCAAATGGTGGAAACGGCAATGGGGGTGGTGGAGGTGGCCGCATTGCAATGAGATTCCTGGAGAATTCCACTTTTACCGGAAAATTCTTAACATATGGAGGAGTAAATTTGCTATCGAACAACACGGAATGCATTGGGAGTGCCGGCACCATTTACTTCTATCATAAATGTAAGTAAAAGTTATATAGAAAATATAGGAAAGTCAAATAAAAAATAAAATAAAAATATGAACTATTACGCAATTATTATAGCTTACAATCATTCTACACTTCTTCTGGATAATAACAATCATGGATTTCCTCTTCACGAAAACCTGATTAAAAACTTTAGCAATACCAATTCTGATATTGGACACACTTGGATCACTACACAGAAACGTTTATATTACAGTTTATCGAGATTAAAAGAATATGTAAATATATATTATACATTTAAGTGAAAGTCTTGTACTCATTAGTTTGTTAATAATGATCTAGTCAAACTCATTGCAGTAACTTAATGTATATTTTAATATTTTCAGGCGAAGGAGATGAGTATTTCTATATAGATGAATTGCAGATATACGGTATGGCGCAACTAGCAATAGAGACTGGCAGCGACAATTCAGTGTCGAATAAGACAATGATTCGATTGCGCAACACAATCGGTGACCGGACAGGCAGTATCCACATTGGTCCTCGTCAGTCATTGTTGTTTGATGAACAGTTCGTCGATTTGCCATTCAATACCTACGTTTATGCTGATGGGTCAGTAATAGTAAAGTATTTTATAAATTTAATCTACAAAGTATAACATTTTATTATATATTATTATATATTATATTTATATAAAAAAATATTATAAAAATAATGATTGAAAACTGACATTTAGAAATGTAAAGGTAAACGTCAGTTTTCTATAATTACAATTATTGAAAGTAAATCAATTTACTTAAGTACTATGAACTTCTTTTACTATCTTTAAATAATTTGGAATATTTATAAGTAAGGATTGTATTGTATAATTATTGAATAATTTCTATCCGTACATACATATCAACTTTAACAGTGAATTGGGGTTGGCCTCGAAAACAAATATACATGGCGTAGCCATACATGTAAATGGTACTCTAGCGCAGACAGACAATATCACTCTGCACCATGGCGGATCTCTGATTCTCACGCAGAAAGGAAACACCTTGGGTTATATAACTCATTACGTATTGTCTTATAGTTGAATTGACTTTATATAATTAGTTCTAAAAATTGATTAATTTTTATATTAATCTTATTGTATATCAATCCCCAAATATAGGTAATATACGTGGGCAGTATACCTTCGATAACATCCACGTCAGATATAAAGGATTCGTAATGTTCGATTCCAGTGAGACACCTTATCAGCAACTACTTTTAACAACAGATACCGTTATTTGAAAATATACTATTTACTAGGGATTTAACTGCGTTACATTTATTTTAATTAATTTAGATTACTTCTAAATATGCATGCGATTAAATATTATACCTATATCATTATTCTCCAGCTTTTCCAAGATATCATTATATTTCTTAAATATCAATACAAATAACCTGACCGTGAAATTCAAAATATCTCCGCTGCGCCTTTAGATACAAGTGGACGGAGGGGGTGAGTTGCGAGCTACAAATCTGCGGGTGAACTCCGTGAATTTAACAGTTGACGTCGGAGGCACTCTGAATGCCAACGCAATGGGTTTCGCGTACACCAGGACGAACGGTGGCTTGAATAGAGATATAGGCCAAGGTTCCGTTGGTGTTCACCGGTGCGGAACGGGTGCAGGTCACGGCGGTACCGGATCAAGATCTACAAATGGTTTTTACGTTCTTCGACTATAATTATACGAATTATCTCGACGGTATAAATGAGCTAATACATTAATATGTAATAACTTATTTTTATATAATATTCTTTAGATATTTCATTTCATTTTTTAATATATATTTTATTTATTATTTAATTATTTGTTCATTATATTATTCAGTAATTAAGCATAATAAAGTTGGTGGAATGGCTTACGGTGATTTCATGACACCAATTCATCATGGTTCACCTGGCGGAACTGACATAGGTAAGATGATCTAGATAATTACTCGAGCAATTGTAGATATTAATAACAATTGAATATATTATTTTCGACAATTATACTAAGTTCCTAGAATTATATTTAAACATATACATACACACATATAGATTTATATATAATATATCTTATATATAGAATATCTGTTTGCTATTTTTATATTTTATAAACAGTCGTTGTTTATTTATTTATCATATTTATCTTAATGGTGACTTCGAACAAATACCAGTTATTTTTTGTCCTTCCTTTTTACATATTTTACATAAATTGGAAAATAAATTGAATTAAATGGAATATATAACGTATCATTATTTTCTATTGTAAAAACACCAAAACCCGCAATGCAGGTGGTAACGGTGGAGGTGTACTTCGTATACACGTATTACAACAGCTTCACGTCGATGGCGTGGTCTCTAGTAACGGAGGTTAGTCTGACGGCTATTTAATGCACCCAAGGATATATATGCGGATATTTGATTTAGATCTCTATTGTGATTTCATCATATATTATATAATACATTATATAATACATTATATAATACATTATATAATACATTATATAATACATTATATAATACATTATATAATACATTATATAATACATTATATAATACATTATATAATACATTATATAATACATTATATAATACATTATATAATACATTATATAATACATTATATAATACATTATATAATACATTATATAATACATTATATAATACATTATATAATACATTATATAATACATTATATAATACATTATATAATACATTATATAATACATTATATAATACATTATATAATACATTATATAATATCAGTACATGAAACATCAAATTATTTTTTGGAATTTCGGATTACATTTTCGTAATTGTTTTCTACCAGAATTTATATATTTTTATAAATGATTTTATAATTAATATAAATCAATATACGTATCATTATTTAAAGGTTGTTCTGTTTTTATACAAGTAGCTAATATTATTTATGTATTATCAAAACGTGAAGAAAGAATGCAATAAAGTGATTATACTATATAGAATATATTATATATAGAATATATTATATTGTAAAATAGTAAATAATAAATACTAGCAATTTAATAATCTTTTATAATATAAAAAATAAACGAAAATTACCTGGATTGTTAAATGGGTACTTCATGGTTACACCAATGTATTCATGTTTATCTCAAAGTAATTTTAATATATGTTAAATTATATTATTACTTCTGTTATAAATTAAAATATCATTAGACAGAAGTACACAAAATATTCAATCGAAAATCATCATTTGTGAAAACTAAAATAAAAATATATAAATACACATTTCCTATAAATTTTATTTCTGTATGCTACATTGCATCTACTAGACATAGGTCCAATTATGATATAATTTACAATACTATTACAAATAATAGAATAAACACTAATAATATTTAGCATATTCAACTATAATGCTACTACTAATTACAACTATAGGCCACGGTAAACAGGATGGTCTAGTTATAGGAGGTGGTGGAAGCGGCGGTAGCATATACATCGATTGTTCAATAATATCCGGTTATGGTTTGATCCAGGCTTCTGGAGGAAATGGCGCTCCATCATATCACGTAAATATTCTATTTTACTATAACAACTTTGAAAGAATTCCTAGAAATTAAATTGTATGTATTATGGATATGCAAAGATTCTATTATTATGATACAAATTGCTCATTTAATTTTGCGATACAATCGACTTATCGCCTCAGAACTTGAACTGTGCTGGAGGAGGTGGAGCTAGTGGAGGCAGAATCGCAGTTTACTTTAACGACAATCAAACATTCAGTGAATTCCGTTACCTGGCCAACGGTGGTCGCGATGGCTACGTGCCGCTTTCTATAAATAACAATAAAAAAGATACGTATGCAGCAGCCGGAACAATTTACATCTACCACAAAAGTGAGTTGGGAAATGAAATTAATACAATCATTTTTATTAATTTATCGAATATTTAAAGCTAAAATCATTTGTATCATTTTTATTTGATTTCGTGAGGGATCATCAGTTTGTTCAAGTTCATTTCGATTTGTTTGATTCGAATATAAAATGATCGCTAGGTTTGCCAATTAACCTGAAATGCTGCAAGCAGTTTATATCAGATCCTAGTCAATCTGGTAACCGTAATATAATTATGATATAACTATTATGTCTGTAATTGAAGTGTAGTATATTATAATTGAATTGCTTTCTTATAATTGAATATCTTGTATTCGAACATATTGATTAAGAGTACAGTTATGATGATTCCTAACAAAACATTTGAGTTCATTCATATTTTGGTGGGTAAAGTATTAGTTATATTTATATTTTTAATAAAATTTTGAACAGATAGAAATATTCTGACTTATATATGTAGCTAGTAAAAGTTTCTAATAAGAGTTTTAAGTCGATTACACCAAGTGATTTAAAAGAAATTATAAGAGAAATGCTATATGTATTTATTTAGTTGGAAAGATCTGAGATAGAATTGTAGAGAGGTTAAGAAAGGTTATTTTGAATAGATAATACATTTTACTTTCGAGATAATGATTTAAAAAATAACTATTTACGTAATTGTGTAATTATATAAAATGGAAATAAAGAAATAGTGGAGTTATTAAATTAGTCGAGAAATTCAAACTAGGTTTAGATGTCATCGGCAGATATCAGAATATTTAAATTAGTATAACATGACATGACGAATGCAATAGGATTTATATAATTGATAAATAGAAAATAACCAAGTATTGCTAATTGTTGGATATCATGGGTGATTTGGTAGTTTTCGATGCAATTTGTGGATATACGAAGTATACGGTTAGAAATATGCGACCAGAACTGGTCAAAAACTTTATTGAAAATATATAATTCAGGTACAAATGAGTTATGGTTGAGATAATCAAACTCACTGACAAGGTGAAACTTAATAAATAGATATTGTTAGATATATAAAATTATTATAATTATATATAAAGCATTATATTAATGTTTTTTTTGATAATTTAAAAATCAAATAAGATTATAAAACTTATTAATTTTGCAATTCGAATTTTCAGAATATGACCACAGTTCATTAATCATTGATAACAACATAAAACATGATATCGAACATAGACCTAATATTCATTGGTCTATGTTGAGCCAATCATATCCGCTCACCTACATCATGACCTCGTATGTTCATCGGATAAGCTTTGACGAACTCCAGATTTTCGGTCACGCAAACCTCGCCATTGAATATTACAAACTACATTCAGTTAATAAAAACGGCTATATAATGAAATCAACTCTGACGGGCAATACCGTTTATTCTACAAATATTGTAAGTATTCAATATAATGCGTTTTATTAATCCAGATATTCAGATTTTAAAAATGTATTCATTTTAAATGAATATTATTTATGAATGCCAATATAATTATAAAAATAATATTTATAATATATTTTAATACTATATCAAATGTAATGCATATTTATCATTGACAGAGTATTACAACTATACATTTCAAATATATGATTGGTGATCATACGGGATCAGTTCATATCGTAGAACACCAGTCCTTGATTCTCACTAGGGACTATATTGATATTCCATATAATACTTACCTCTATGAAAAAGGTTTTTTATGGTAAATCGAATTTCACAATATTTTGCAATTAATGTAAAAACCTGCGTTTAAAAGTTTTACTATTACAGAGTATTTGTAACATTGTTTGATTATAATATTAAAATCAATATTTGCTATTAAATATATTTTCTATACTTTATGTTAAGGACACCTAAGTTTAGCTAAGCAAACAGTTATTCATAATGTATTATTGAGGATCGGCGGGAAACTCGCAAACTTTGATCATTTAATTATAAGAAACAATGGAATTGTACACTTATTGAAAACCGGATATAGGTCAATAATATAAATATAAATATAAAAAAGATATAATTAATAACATAAATAATAAAATTAATATTTATTAACAATATTTTAATTGAACTAAATGAATATTTAATGAACGCAGTGAATCTGAGAATGTTTCAGCTGCATATCGATTTGATCGTATGCATATTCGAGACCACGGTCAGTTGGACTGTCGGTTGACCGATGGTCAGAATGGAATTACAATTCGCGGACGAAACCTCACTCTAGATGGTGGTTCACTCCTACATGCGAGTAACCTCACCCTGTATTTAGAGAGGGTATGTTGTAACTCAATATTTCTATTAACGATACGATTGCTATTTATTATGAATTAATAACACATTTTCTTGTTATCTATATATAACATTTATTAGCAAATTCTATATATATAATGCATTTGTAAACTTTATAATTTGTTGTTAATTGTTATAAACTGGATTGCTAATGATATCATTTGACAGTTAACAATTGACGGCGGCGGAATATTATCAGCTGATGGGGCAAAGGCTTCTAACGTCGATTTCAACATAGCCAGTAACGATGGAGCTGGTTATGGGGGCGAAGGTGCTAGTTATACGA
The DNA here is from genome assembly GCA_964035775.1 of Osedax frankpressi. Lineage (NCBI taxonomy): Eukaryota > Metazoa > Annelida > Polychaeta > Sabellida > Siboglinidae > Osedax > Osedax frankpressi. The sequence goes on from OZ038312.1 coordinate 26,148,698, forward strand.
TGTCAACACCTATTGGGGGGTCATCGTACGGTGACTTATACGAACCAGATTCTTTTGGATCAATCAGTCAATTTAATGGTTGGTATTTATTTTTGATCAGTTTAATTAAATACATTTTTTCTCTCGATTATTAATCTATTTGAATAAATCATATTATATATGTGATTTTATATTTATAAAAATATTAACATTAAATGTTAATTAAATGTTAATATCTTGTAATAAACATTAAAGATGAGCTACTTACATACTTATGATTGTAAATATTTAATTTCTGAGTTTTTGTACACGGCGAAACTAAATAGATGACATTTGGGTATAACGAAATATAATTTGTAATTGGTAATTAAGCTGATACCTGAATGCTATTTAATTTATTATTCAGGAAATACCGGGGGAGGCATACTGAATATATTTGTTTCAAATGTTACATTTGTCGATGGAATTATATCCTCAAATGCGATCTCTCAAAATGGTTAGTGTTTTGATATAAATAATGATCTATCCCATTATTGATTTTATTCGTTTGCTGAATTCCATATTAATATTTCATATTCTTACAGTAGTTTGATTAAGCATTTTTATTATTTATCCATTTATCTTTTATTATATTAATTTATTTTATTTTACAATAATATATATGTATATCAAGTTATTTATTTATTATGATTTACTTGCTATAAGCATTATAAATATATGTATACTGTTTATAATGATTAACCAGGTAGTATATCTTTACAATAATACAGATATTGCATGTAGAGGAGGAGGATCTGGAGGTAGTGTACTGTTATCCACCCATACTCTGGAAGGATATGGTACTATAGCCGCAAATGGAGGTCAAAGTTCATATGCCGGTGGTTCAGGTGGAAGAATTGCTGTCTATTTCCAAAAAAATAACACAATGGACGGTTTCAAGTATGTATTTTAATGTATTTAGTCTAGATAATATTTTTTATATTCAAAACAATTTCTAGATATTTATTATATTATACATTTGATATTACATGATTTTTTGGTAGCTGATTAATATAATTTTAAATTTTACAATAACTCTCAGTATATATATAGATAATGTGTATTTTATAAATGTAGTTAGAATATGCAGATTGGATACATACTACACAATTTAACAATACTCTTGCAATAGATTCCAGGCTTTTGGAGGCAGAAATAACGACGTAAGATCTAGGAATGGAGCAGCCGGTACTGTTTTCTTGTACCATGAACATCATGAACATAGAACATTGATTATAGATAACAACCATACACATGTTAGATTAATATCTATATTTCATAATATCATAATAATCTAATACTTATAAAAAATAGACACATATTGTGAAAACCTGGATTATGGCGGATCGCATTAAACATAGAAAATTCAGTGTTATCGGAATTAAGTTGAATATTTATGATTTTATATTTGAAGAATTGCAAATCTATAGGAATGCACATATGGCTTTTAACACTAGTTTGTATTCATTGTATCTTTTATAGTATGTATCTATTAGCATTCTTATAATTTGTAATATAAAACATTATATTATATAGCTAGTGAAATTCTTCACTTTTTCTACATGATCGGAGATAGAACTGGCACTGTATATGTATACACAAATCAAGTTCTCGATCTAAATAGGACTTCAATTGATATACCTTTTAATGTGAATGCATATCAGGTTCCTTACCTGCCTATAACTTTTATAATATTTATTTATATCTATAATTTCTATTTTGAAAAATTGATGTTTTTATAATTACTAATTGTATTTTATTACTTTTACTATTTATAAAATTAAAATGACATTAATTCTATTAAGGGATCATATTTGGGCTTGGCCGATAACACTTTCATGCATGGCATTGTTATCAATCTCTATGGCGAATTACATAATATTGTCAATCTTACACTGCATCACAATGCTAGGTTAAAATAATGTAATACTTCATTTTCTTTAGGAATATGTTAGCTATAAATATAGGGAAAATAATTGTCTATAATATTTTCTTCCCTCGAACTATGAAATATATCTAAATAGAAATGTCGATTTAAATATTCTCTTTTTCCAGATTGAATGTCTTTAAGAATAGCCACACAAGCAATCATCCATCGAATTTCTATAATTTTTCAAATATATTGATTCAGGATACTAGTGAATTTAATTTTTTTATACAAGGTTTCTATATAATAATTTATGTATTTTCTTAATAATAATTTGTGTATTGATAAATAATAATTACTATACAGAGAAGGCAACTTTGAATGTTTCTAGATTGCATATTGAAGGTGGTGGTATGATAGAGGCGGGCAATTTATATGTTTTTATAGATCATTTGACAATTGACGATGGAGCGTTGATACATGCATATAAAAATGTACAAAGTTAGTATACAAAAATAAAAATAAGTAAACAAAATCATTAACTTGCAAGTATTCGTTATACTTATTATCTATTATTTATTAACAATGATCATAGGGTATTATTAATTACAATTTTAATTTCTACCACATTCAGATGATATAACCATCGGTCACGGTGGATCTCATGGTGGTACGGGTGGATACAATAGATATGAATCTTCCAGCGCTAACCAGCCCTATGGAGATGTTTTCTGGCCTACCGAATACGGTATGAGTAATTTGAACTCAAGAGCCGGCGGAATTATCCATTTAGGTTTACGAATGTTGATATTAATATTTATTAGGTATTTTCATCTAAATTATTTATTATGCAACTATTTTCATATATATTTATATTTCTCCGATTCAATTTGTGTGCATAGGATATTTGAGTTATAATCTATTTAAAAGATAATTGAATTTCAGTTAAATTATAGCAATTAATTGCATTCTACTTTACGTTCTAGTTATTGAAGAAAAATTCACATTGGAAGGTCAACTTAGCGTCGATGCGCAGCCTGCAAGCAATGTAATGAATGTAGGCGGAGCTAGTGGTGGAAGTATCATCATAGAGTGTAATATATTCACTGGCGAAGGACTGGTCAGTGCTAATGGAGGCAGTAGTTTGAGCATGGCTGGTGGTGCAGGTATGTCCATTTGTATCTGCCATTAATTAATTAATATTTTAATATAATAATATAGGTTTTTAATATAAATAAATTCTAATAAAATAATTAATAATGAATTTCGAACATTTATAAATAATCTGTAGAAAATAATTTGTTTCATTAATTCTTGTATTTTACTTATTTTTGAGATTATTTATTAAAAACTAATAACTAATTATAATAAAATCTCAGGTGGTCGAATTGCTATATATTTATTTGAGAATAAAACTTATTTTGGAAAGTATGAGAGTCACGGTGGTCGAGGGATTGACGATAGCAATGGAGGTTTTCATTATATATGCATGTTTTTAATATTATAATCTTTAGTTACTAATACAATATTGCTAATTAGGGTTATAAATATATTTATAAATATCGTATTTTAAAATTTTAATTTCTATATTTCAAATTACAGGTCCTGGAACTATATATATTTATCATCAACATCATAAACATAAGTCTCTATATATTGATAATGATGGCTTAGTTATGAATCATTCACAAATACATGACTTTAATAAAATAGATTCAGACTATGGTTTTTGCATATTTGATAATTTATTAATTTTAACATTAATATATTTTAAAATTAGATGATACTTTTTAAATATACTAAATAAAAATTTCAGCTGAATATCTTTTCTTCATTCTCTAAATTCAATAGGTAAAGCTTGGTTCATGACGTCATCACCCCATGACGATAGTGTGTTCTCTATTGACGAATTGAAATTGAATGGTAATGCGCATTTAGCATTTCAAACCTTACCAAATGCAATTGTTCCTCCATTTCGTTTTCGAGCGATGATTGGTGATAGAAGTGCAAGTTTACATGTTGGTCCCGGTCAATTTTTGATACTAGAGCGAGATTTCCTTGACCTTCCTTTTTCAACACAAATATACCAACATGGGCATGCAAGATTAGCTCATCACACGCTACTAGATAATATTAATGTCAGTATTTTATATGGAATTAATAATTTTAAGATTATCCGAATTAATAACTGATGAGGCATTTTCTTGATTAAATTAAATATTAATATAACAATTATTTCATTAAATTGCATTTTTAGCTTATTGTTCAAGGAAATTTGTCAGGAATAATAGATTTAACAATGGTCAATTATGCATCACTTGAGTTGTATGATATTGCAACTAAAAATAGTCAAAACCAGTTTCATTTTTCTGGTAAAACTGTATTAAAGGTTATCTTTTGTATGTTCTACCTTATTAATACCTTAATAATAAATTCTTTTTAGCATTATATACGAGAACCAATAACTTTGTTTCAATAGGCCAGCACTCAAATCTCTTGTATGACGCACAACAACAGAAGTCATAGGTTTATTCTGAATTTCGGTACACATTTATTTATTGAAGGAGGAGCAATTATTCGTGCCAATCACTTATTGATTATCTCCAACAATATATTCATGGACGATGGTGCTTTGGTTGACGTATCCAATGGCGGATATCTTCCCGGAGAAGGAAAAGGTATTTAATATTCTCTATATTTAATTAAAGTAACAGCTATGTCTGCCATGCAAAATGTAATGAAATAGTAAATTATTATCAGAGATCAGAATCTATGTCCATTTTCATATATTTGTGTAATTGATTATGTGATAATTGAGTAATGTTGAGATTAATTTGAACCATATAACTCACATCTGAATTTCTTTAAAAAGGAGTCGCAACGTCTCATCAATTAGGGAACAATGGTGCTTCTCATGGCGGTCTGGGTGGGCGTGGGCTTTGTCATAACTCCGATAGTTTGGCTACTCAAATAAACATATCTCTTTCGCCATGTAAATTGCTGCGTTCCAAGCCATATGGAGATACTATGCATCCTCGCGAGTTCGGTAGCGGCGGCGTATCTGATTCTATAGCAATTGGTTTGATAACTACACAATCAATATTTTTAAATGTTATGAATTCAATTCTATTTTATAAACGAATATCAATGAATTTAATACAATTTTCACTACATTGATATGCTTAAAAAATGATAAAATCGATTATTTAACTTTTTGAATTATACACTAAAAGAAACCTTTAATATATATTATTTTTAGGAGGAGGAATTGTAGAATTCATTGTCGATCATACTTTTCAAATGGATGGATTTATTAATGCCAATAGTTTGAATGTTTATTTTAGCAATGGTACCAGTGGAGCTAGTGGTGGGAGCATCCTTATCCAAACAGGAAATTTTACTGGTATACCATATAATATAATACATTTAATAAATATATTAATATTTTAATAATTTAATAAAATGTAGTTTATATCAAATATTATAAATAGATACATTAAAATGCTAATATGTAGTTGATTAATTTCTTTTTGATAACATATATCACTTTATTTATATGTATATTAATGTATTTACTTCCAGGTGGATACACCGGAATAATGAGTGTAAATGGAGGTTCTGTGTTATCAACCAATGGTGGTAATAATACTGATGGTGGTGGTGGTTCCGGAGGAAGAATTGCTATTTATCATTCCACCAGTGAACATATTCCTTCTTATAATGGAATTATTAATGCATTTGGTTACATTGCTTAAGAGTTTGATATGTAATAGTATTTTTTATATTAATTAAGAAATTATTTAAAACATTTACAATATATTTAAATTTTGTGCATTTATAAATATAAGTTATTAAGTTATTTTAGTATAAATAAATGTATAATTAGATTTAAATACTATCCAATAAGGCGGAAGAACAATCAGTTTTGCTGAATCTGGAGCTGCTGGAACAATTTTTATTTTTAACGAACAATGGAATCATACAACATTAAAAATTGATAATAATAATGAAAATCCTATGGTATTAAAATTTAATATGATAAATTAATTGATATTTTTTTAATAATATTATTTTAGTAATATTATAAAAACTATAAATTTTAAATTAATAATATTTAATATAGATTGAGAATTCTATGCTAGAGAAAATAGGAGAAAGATTTATATTTAGATTTGATGATCAAATTAAACTCATGCCATATAAAGGCATAGATTTTACTATCGATAATGTAAATACAAATTTTCCATTGGTTGGAAGTTATGAAAATGTAAAATTCCTTTTCGATCAAACTTATGATAATACATCGCATGAGGTTAATGGTTAAAAGTGCAAATAAATATCTATATAAATTGATTACTAATTTATTAAATATTTATAGATATATGCAATGGATATAAAACAATCAGATCAATTAAATATTACTTTTCATAACAATATTTTTGTAACAGTATTAAAGATATTTGTTACAGTTAGACATTTAGATTTTCAATATAAGGTAAATATAGAAACCAAACATATATAGAATATTTCATTTTTGTAATGCATATGAAACATAATTATTCTTTATATTATTATTCTTTATAATGTAAAATATTACGTTATCATTTTAAATTACACATTTTTGTTTATTCCACATTTAATTATATCCTCATTGTTTTTAGATTACTGGTTTTTTTAATGGCGACGTAATTCCTATTACTAAGACTTATGTAACACCTTCAACTGATTGCAAACAATATTCTTACGTCTTGATCAATGTTTATTCATATATAAATAATATTTTGTTTCAATTTGTAAGTGATGGTATGTATGGTCTCAGCGAAATTGAAGTTTATTCAAAGACAAATTCTAGTCATTATAGGTAAACAATTTTTAAATCATATTTAAATATGTTTAACCATATAAACAATATATTTATTGATAAATATATTATATAGTGATTTATTGAATTATAACATATACTAAATCAAATTTTACATTATCTCATTTAGTGGTAGAGAATTACAAGGAGCGTACACTTATATTGAAAATGATTTGCATTATTTAAATATAAATAAACTACAAATAAGTGGTGGTAGTCATTTGATATTCTTTTGTCGCCATTGTGTTATAAATGTTACTGAAATTATAGGAGATAAAACAGGTTTTTAGTATCATTATTATTTATATTTGTTTATAAATAAAATATGAATATTATAAATAATTAAATAATTATTATATTATTATAATTTATTGTAGATGAAACATAACATAACATAGGCAGAAACTAACATCATATATCTTTTCGAAATAGGATTTGATAATTTATAAAAACCAAGTGAATTAAATATTTAAATTATATTTCTTAGTTATATAAATATAACTATTAAAGTATAAATATATGTATTATCCATTTCTACAGGATTCTTTCATGTATTAGAAACCCAAGAAATGACAATTGGCAAAAGTCCTGTTGAATTTCCAGTCAATCTAAATATTTACAAGAATTCTGTGATCAATCTGCCTGCAATTGTTTTTATTCATAACATAATAATTAACATCGAAGGATTAGTTAGTAGTTATATATATTTTAATATTTAACTTCAATCATATCTCGATATATTCATAACAGATCAACGGAATAGAATATTTAGAAATATTCAATAACGGAGAGTTAAATATACTAGAGAAAGGTAAACTAAAACAATATAAATATATATAGATTTTTGAAAATAAAATATTGATGTGATATAATATGTATATATTTATAATACAGGAATCTTAAATAATTGTACATGTTGCATTAAGAAAATGCACATTAAAAGTAAAGGAATACTTAGGATATCGGAGAGATCAAGCAAAGTGTATATAAAAAGTAATAATATCTCGGTTAGTTTTGTTTTTATATTATCAATATTATAAATATAAATATACATATTCGAATATATTATTGCTGCCTTGTAACTGTTTTAGTTCTATGTAATATTATTATAATTATAGTTCTGCTTTTCGATATAGATATATGGAGGAGGTACAATGAAAATACACAATGAATTAGAAATAAATGTCCTTCATTTGTTTGCAATATACTCTGGGGGATATTTAGATCTCTCTGAAACTTCAAATTCTAATAATCAAGCATTAGGTATTGCCAATTTTCCATTTTAATGTTATATAATTATAATGATCATTTATATATAAATATATTATACATATATATATACATATATATATACATATATATATATATATATATATATATATATATATATATATATCTACCAATCATTAATTTGGTTAGATTCGATATATGGAGCCAGTGGTGGAGGTCATGGTGGCAGTGGTGGCCGTGGTCATTCATCTAATAAACCAGGTGCTGCTCATGACTCCCTCTTTGAACCGAAACTCGAAGGCACAAATGGAGGCAATGGTCGACTGTATGGTAAACTTTATATGTTCTGCCCAATGCGTTCACTACAAGGCCGAGTACTTGAAAAAGGAAAGGGCGGAAGGGGTGGAGGTGTTCTGGTGATTCGCAGTAGACACATTGATGTGGATGGAACGATTAGTGTGAATGGAGGGGATGCCGATGAAGAATTTCAGGATGCTTCTGGTACGTTCATTTAATCTTAATAATTTATTTACTCGAATTGATTTAATTATAATTTTCCTTTGTCTATAAATTTAAGTCTAGTAACATATAAAACATCATTGCAAATCAATTGAAAAGTGAACACCCAACATTGCATAATGAAAATGTACTTTTAATTACCCTTGAATTAATATTTAACTATTGATGAAATATAAATCAAACAAGATGAAGATGTGTATAATTTACAGGTGGTGGTGCAGGCGGTAGTGTTTATTTGCTATCCGAAGAGATTGTAGGCCACGGCGTTATATCCGCCAGAGGCGGCAATGGTTCAATACACTTCAAGAACTGCGGAGGAGGTGGATCGGGCGGACGCATCTCAATTGTCTCCGATAACATCGATAAACTTAACATAACTATAATAGCACGAGGAGGTTAATATCATATTGACACATTATATTATATGCTACATAATATATGTATCTCAAAAAGGTTTATTTCACTAGATATGGAAAATTAATTTTAGTATAATTATAAATTGTACGACTAAATTATGTTGCTATTTGGTTAGGAAATTCATTAAGTGAAGTCGGTGCATCCGGTACTATTTATATCGAAGACAAGAATAATGGTTCTAAATCTATTACTACATTAATTGTTGATAATCACGGTAAGTTATATAATAATAAACTATATTACAATAAAGAACAAATTGTAATAAACATAATATTCAACTGGTAAATAACCTCAATACTTTTATACTCTAGTACACGGTCATAAATATTAAACCTGATTACATAGTGATTATTAATTTTTTTGTATTATTATTTAAAAAAATACATGTAAAATATTATAAATACTCGAGTATTTATTAATACAATATTTTAACTAAACATGTTATTTGCATGATTGTATAATCATTACTTATATTATATGACATACATAATATTATAATTACTTGATAAATATATTATTTATACTGTAATTATAACTAATCAATATTTTTATTAATCCAAATTTGTTAAGCCATGTTTTAAATCTATTTAAATATACATATTCAGGATTAAAATATCCAATGTCGAAAGCTAGACATTCGACTCTCCACTATCTGGAGACTCCAAAAACTCTTGGAGGTTTAACTTGGTTACTTGGGGCGATGGATTACTCTTTCGATAATATTTTGTTATTGGGAAAAGCACAATTGACGTTTGAAGGTCGTTCTCTCGAAGTTGACTTTTTGGATGGAGACCGGTCTGCCATCTTACACATTTTGGAGAGACAGGCATTTTCTGTTGAAAAATTCAATATCCATGTACCGATTAATATAATGAGCTATAAGTTTGTAATCCTAACTGTATTAAATATTTAATAATAATATATATCACTGATATTATTTAATGTTATTATATCAACATTAAAAAAAATATAATTTATGTATCAAATACTTGTAATATCATTATGTATCTATATTATTAATTATATTTTTAATTACCAGGAATAGTAGTTTAAAATTACCAAAAGAAATACTTGTTAAAGACGTATTTATGGAAATTAATTCTACTTTATCACATACTACTGATATTATATTAGAAAATGATGGACATTTATTTTTATGGTCTTATGGAAGAACACTAGACAATGAAATTGGTCATTTTTCATTTAATAATTTAATTGTTCAAGCTGGGGCAAAGTAAGCATTTCATATCATTTCGAAACATTAGATATATATTACATTTCAATTTTATCATTATATACATATTACATTTAACTGATTTGGTTGTATAGTTTTCAATCAGTATTTATAGTTGATCTGATCATAAATGTATTCATATAATATTATATGTGTTTGAATTAACTTTAATTTAAGTTTACTAAGAATATATATTGATTAATATTAGTATTATTATTAATATTAATATTAGATATATGATTAATTATATTATATTATATTATATATTATAATATTAAACATTCTACTCACTTTGTGAAATATTTTTAAGATTTGAAGCATTGAGAATTCATGATAATTTAAAGCTTTCTATCTCAAATATTGAAGTTAAAGGATTTGGATATTTTAGGAGTAATCAATTATTATTAATATCTGAGAATATTACAGTGGATTTAGCAGGTAATAAATTTATAAATTTAATATAAATAGTGAAATGAAAATATGTTACTGTTAAAATTTATATATTTTAAAATTTCATATTTATAATTATTTAAAAATATGACAAGTTATATTTATCCTAATAATTTAATCAAAAACATCTTCATTGATAAATTCACTCTATGAAATTCCTATATTATTTAAATATTGTTCAAATAAAACAGCGTTATTTTTGAATTTAATAAATGAAAATTAAATATAACATGTTTTATGATATAAATTAAGTATTAACGAGTTTGTATTTGAATCCCTAATTACTTATAATGTATATTTCAAATTCAGGCATAATGCATGCGGATTATTCAGCAGAAGCCGATGAGTTGCGTGGTTTAGCAGTACTCGGCGCAGATAGTTCCGCTTCGGGAGGTGGCCACGGAGGTCGAGGGGGATCGCCAGTATCGCATAGCTTTTTGTCGGCTGGCTGTTTCGGTTCGACTCTGCTTCCCAGAACTAGCGGAGGCGCTGGCATTCTGACGAAGCAAGTGGTATATCCTCGCGGCGGCGAAGGAGGCGGTCGAATCGAAGCCAGAATAAGGCATCGGTTACGCGTGGACGGTCTTCTTAGCTGCAATGGAGGAATGGGAATTAATATGAAATCGGCGGGTGCCGGCGGCTCACTGTTGTTGTTGGCAAAATATGTTGACGGCGATGGTATCTTACAAGTAAACGGAGGAAAATGTTAGTGTACAAATATTGTCACCTTTTATCATGAATATTTATAAATTATGTTAATCTGTTAATATCCACTTATATGTCCTGTAGATGCAATTAAACCTTATATAATATTTTATTATAATATATAAATATATTATATACATATACGTAAAACTTTACAAAATAATATTTTGAATTAATAATGCAAATTGAATTAATAGAAATAGTTAAATTAACTATTTTATTATGATTTTACTTTTGTAATCCATATTTTGAGCATTCGTATTTAAATAGAGATAATATAAAATAATGTCAATAAGTAGTAGCGATATAATTAATATTAGCTATTAAACTTTAATTATTGATTTAATTAATATACACTTATTATGTTTTATATTTTATAATACATATTAAATTAGCTACAAACAGACTGAGAGCATCTGGAGGAGGAGGTCGAATAGCTTTATACTATGGCCTAGAGAATTCTTTTAGAGGCAGTTTGCAGGCATATGGAGGTACTGGCCTGATTATCCCAAAGAGTGGTATTAGTGGTGTAGAAAAAGCAAGTTATAAGAAAGGAGGAGCTGGGACTATCTATGTAGCAAAGTTAAATTCAACTTTTAGAAATTATTTGACGAGAGATGATCACAATATTCTGGCTAATGTACAGAGCAACAGGTTTTAAAATAAATGTAGTAAAATAAAAATAGTTATAAAATATATTTTTTTATTGTTATTTGATTATATATAATATTTAAATATATCATATTACTCTATTATATTTCAACACATTATTTTTAATAACTATATCATATGTAATTATTTAGTATTTATATTAATATTATACTATAACAACCTCTTTTTTATCTTAGTTTAATCATCGATAATGGAATGGATAATAGTTTCATCGAACATCAGATAACTAGAAAAATATTTTTGGAAAATAAGGGTACAATTGTACATAATAGCTTTACTACTTACAATAATATTACAGTACATTATTCTCCTAATGTTAGTAAATCTTTTTAAAATTTTAACATATACTTTTCATACAAAAATTATCAGTTATTATTTTCTTATATTATTTTTTCTTTATATTATTTTCATTATCCGGAATAATGTATTTTCTATATTATTGATTAGTTGATTTAATTTGTATTACTTTATAGCAAAATTATCTTTTGAATATCAACGTTAATAAACTATCGAAGTATACTCAATTATCTGATGGATTCTTAACTATTGAACTGAATAGATTATTATTAGTGGAAAGTATAAATGTACACCCTTATTGTCATTTGTTAGTTATATTTAATATATATTTAAAATTTTAATTGAAAATGCAATTGAATCTATTATTAAATATACATATATTACTCTATGTGTATATTATTTATTATGAGAATATAGAACAGTATCAATTAAAATTAATTATTATATTTAATTTACATTATAATTTTACATTTATTAGATTTACTTATGAATTAGAAACATTTCAAGTTTTCGTAATTAATGAAAATTCCACAAAAATAAATATTACCAACACAATTTTTATTCGATTTTGTAAAATTGGATATTACAAGAATATTAAAATTAATATGTATGTTAAAGAGGTTTGTTATATTTAGTAAATATTTACTATTTAATTTAACATTTAAAATGGAAAACCAATACAATTGAATAACATTTTACAGATAATTATACAATTTAAAACTCATAATATGATACGATTGGTCTATTTAGAAGTATTGTTAGCATTTGATGCTAAATGTTCAAGCCAAGGATTGGTCGAATTTGGAAATTCCGGAACATGGATTGTTTTTGAAGATGAAATTCATAAGAAAATTATATTAAACAAAGTAACACATCGCTTATTAATATAATTTTAAAATTTTATTATTTCTCCATTATATGTAATGATTATAGGTGGTACTAAATAATGGAGCTTCTCTAAATATGGATGGAAATGATATTGGTTTGTTAATCAATCGTACCGACGGCGACAATACTGCAAATATTGTGTTAAGAGATGGACAACAATTGCTTTTTGCTGAGTCTCCGAATATTGTTACTATACCATTCTCTTTGCTTGCAACTTCCAAGAGTCAACTGAAATTGCCACAAAGAATTCGATGTTCGAATGTAAATATCCATATACAAGGTAATGATTATACTTTTCAAGAGGAACTATTTGAAATTATTATAATGTAATTGTATTACAAACTTCTTTAATAATTTACAATCCAATTTAATATAATAAATATCTTTTATCGAATTTATATTCAGTATAGTTAAAATTATTTTTACAGATAATATAAATTCACTAGAAGAATTAATCATAGGAGATAATTGCAAAACTCTCATTGAATCTATGTCCAAAGAATTGAGTTATAAAAATATAGATATTAAAACATTTGGTGAATTAACTATAAGAAGTATTGGAAATGAATCTTTAACAATAATAGGTGATACTTTAAACATTCGTAGTGGAGCTAAGGTTAATTTATTAATTAATATTAGTGGTAAATCTATGATTTGCTATTGTTCAAATTATTTATCCATTAAAACTGTGAGTCTAAATCAATTATTTATATTTAGCTGTTTTCGCGGGATTTAATTTTGAAGTTCTCTAATATATCTGTTGAACCTAAAGCTATTCTATCAGTTGATTATACTTCTACTTCTGAAGACGGTATTTATTTGTAATAATATAATTCTTTTGAAATAATTAATATTATTATTTTGTAGTATCACAATCTCTACTTTATTTTTATCTTTTTATATAGGTCTAGGTAATGGGGTGATAGATTCTAAATTTAATAGCGGAGGAAGTCATGCTTCATCGTCAGGAGGTAATATACACTCTTATGGAGATTGGTCAAGACCGTCAAGTTTTGGAAGTATTGGAGCAGTCAATGTATTTCCCTTTGTATATGGACTGGGAGGAGGCAAGCTGCATATAATTGTACACAACCTATTAATGGTTAAAATATTGTATAATCTATCTGTGATTAATTTATAAAAATTGAATAATATTTGAATCCATATCTGTTAATTATGATAAAAATGTCACTAGAATGATGGAATCATCAGCAGTTTAGGCAGTGATTACATGTCTCCTGGAGCTGGTGGTAGTAGTGGAGGATCCATTTTCATAGAAGCTAATACATTTCAAGGTATCAAATGATTAATCATGATATTAATCATAAATTTTGTTTTTTTTATATGAAATACTTTTTTAATTTGTTATAATAGTGTTTTTATTCTAGTGATTTTCTAGTTTATCCTATTAATGCATTGAAATACTAATTATATTATAAATAACAGGTATGGGAATTGTTGATGTGTCAGGAGGAAATGGTGATAATTTAACTATGATAAAAGGAGATGGTGGTAGTGGTGGCAGAATTTCACTATATTATAAAGAGAACACATTCATTGGTTAATAATAGCATAGACTATATAATTTAATACAATTTTTCGATTTAAATGTTGAATTATGTCAATATATTATGATCTTACCTATATAGATAGATATTTAAGGTAATTTTAGGTAAATATAAAGTTAATACAACAACATTAAGAGTATACAATTTACATCTAATATTTGATTCTCTAATTATTTTATTTTATAATATAAATATTTTTGACCCATGTTAAAAAATTGACATATTTTTTTTTTTATTTTTAATATTTTTTAAGCAATCTTGAGTAAGTTCATAATTTAATATATAAATTCATATATAACTAATATGTACTATTTGTATAATTACTAAATATTTAAATTCCATATGTATTTTGATATCCATTATTGCATTACTACAATATATCATATATTGATATTATATCATCTATCTCTTCCAATTTAATTATGCAAATGTCATAAGATATAGGGAATTATGAATATATGAATTAAAAGAATAAGTTTAAATACCGATTTAAAATATATTCAAAAAAAAATCTCTTATAAAATATTATTTAATAAATATTATATAATGGCATTTATTATTCCTTCTATTATTATTATCTATTATTATTCCTAAATCATAAATATACTAAGTTTGTGATAATTTCTTGAATGTAATTTTATTGAATTTTGTAAGTTTACCAAATACTAAAATATATTTGTAATATATATTTAGGACATTTTATTGCTCTTGGTGGTTATGGAGATTGCAATGGAGGTGCAGGCTCTGTATATCTGCATCTGGTCTCCAATATCACTTCAAACAGCACCTTGATAGTAAATGGTGGATTCAGACAAGTTCAAAGGGTATCACAGGGTATAACTTACTTGCATTTTTCAAACGGAACTAACACTTTAACTAAGAATAATGATTCTTACATTCACCTTGACTTCCTGAAAGCTTATGGTGGAGTGAAGATCTCATTTAAAAATACAAATAATTATTTTCAAGTAGCTTTCATCCATCTTCAAAATATAGTAGGTTAATACTCTAAACTATAATTTTCTCTATATTCAAGAATATTAAGAATGCCTGTATGAGATGTCAGAGATGACATCTAATTAGTAATAACCCGTTATATTTGATCTTTATTACATATTTTGTATCATTCAGATATTAACATATCTTATTTTTATTATTATTAAAATATTATAACATATCATTTAAAATGTGTTTCATCATAATTAGGTGATCGGACATCTCATATTTTCATCAATAGACTACAAAGTTTATACCTTGACAATGGCTACTTACCAAGTTCTTTGACATTGGAAAGTGGATCAGAAGGAATAATGCAAGGTTAATAATAATTTAACAAATTTTGAAAGTTGCATATTTTATATTCATAAATAGTAAAAATAGTAAAATATATCCAATTAAATTTTAAACATTATATTATGTTATATACCTTTAATTAATTGCATAAATAAAGTTTTATTTATTATAGGAGAATTATTAGCTGATAGGATAACAGTACATATCAGAGGATTTTTGAAAAATGTTGAAAATATGACTATAGTAAATAATGGTTTAAATATATCATATAAATACAAATTATTCAATAATTAATATTAGATATTTATTCAAATTATAATTTTAGGAAAAGTTTATATTTCACAAATGACAAATTTAAAAGGAGAAATTTCAAATATATTACATTTTAATAAAATTTCAATAAAAAATGATGCCTATCTATTTTGTGTATCAACAGGGAAAAACAATTCCGAGGTTTTTTAATTTTTTTGTTAATTTCTTGATTATTTTAAGACCAATTAATACCAAATAATAATGTATTATCCTGCCATTTTAATTTGTAGAAATTACAATTTATTGGAGATGAGTTGCATATTTTTCCTGGAGGCATACTAGAAGCAAATCAACTTATCCTATTTATTCGAAATATTTATATTGATGTTATGGCAGTGATTGATGTCAGTCACAATGGAGATAAAAGTTTGGAATTCGATATTATAATTTATAATTCATTACAATTACAATTATCACCTTTATAACATTTTAAAACAATAAAAAAATAAATAACAATTGATTTTATTACATTTTATACAAAATAATTTTTAGTATATCTTGTTATAAATTTTCTTATAAAAATAAATAGATTATATTCATAATAGATAATATATTATAAAATGTATTAATTTGCTAATACATTATTTTCTATCATTATATATTTTACAAATAGTATTATTTGTTACATTTGAAAAACATGTTTAGTGCTTTAAGATATTTTAAGTAGTATAATTTTAATTTAATAAAATAACCGCATTCACAGATCACATATTTTTACCATATATTGCTGGTGGTTACCATGGAGGAGATTCTGCTATTAATATATATGGTGCTAGTAATATGTCTAAAGGATTTGATGATATCCAACTTCCCAGGATGAATGGGGCTGTTGGATCAACAAGTATAATAATACGTAGAAGAAGGCGCTATATAAAATATGGTTAGTTATGATTTTTTAAAATTATTTTAAATATTTGTTGTAAATATTATAATCACATATATTAACAAATTATAATTTATATTAATTATTTTAAATATATACAAATTTTGTATAAATATTTATAAACATGTTCTATACTATACTTGTTTATAGGTGGCTTTGGGGGAGGTACTCTGGAGTTTCATGTTAAGGAAATGTTTTACATCGGAGGTAAAATAAACTATATGTTATTTTTCAAAATAGTGTTAAGTATATTTGTTATCATTTACATATCATCATTAAAAACAATTAAAAATAGGAAAGATTTTATCAAATGGAGGAAGTGTAAATGGAGAAGGAGGAGGAGGAGCCGGTGGAAGTATTCTTATAACCACAAATATCTTAGAAGGCAATGGTGAAATTCAGGTATATTTATTATTCTTTATTATACTTATTTCTATGATGTCAAGATCATGATTTTAAAAATGATGTCAAGATCATGATTTTAAAAATACTAAAATTATTGCATATATATATTTGTATATGATTATATTTAATATATTATGAAATATTCAATATTGATTTTGTATTCATTCTAATATTTACTTACCATATATTATTTAATTGTTAAAGATATAATTTATTTTTGTTGGCATAAAATCGAAAGAAGATACTACTAACTAAATAGACTATTGATACACAATAGACTCTAGGTGGAAATGGTTGGTGCGGTGGTAGCGGTGGACGTATTGCCATGCACTTCAACAACTCGTTATTTTCCGGTGATATAACTTCATTTGGTGGAACTGCAGTTGACATATATTGCAATGGAACGGCCGGAACAATATATCGAAATCAAATAAATAAAAGCGTATCTATTAAGATTTATAATAATATTATTTCAAAGGTTATTATCAAATAATCAATACTATTATTATTAGTTATTCAGCAATTAGATAAGTATTATCCTCAAAATGTTTTTTTATATACAGTTTTTCTCAAGAATAATATTACCAGAAAATGATACTATTATACTCGATTCTTTAGAAGTAGGTGGTAATGCAAACATTGCATTTCTAGCTCAAAATCAAATTAACAATGGTTATTTTTAAATAATAATTTAACTAATAAAGATAATAATTCTATTCATTTATTTATTATTTAAAAAAATTGCTTTATAAATTTAGTAAATTGTTAGTAATTTGTGTAATATATTAGAAATCATCATAAAGAAGTTATATGGAGATTATAGTGCTACGATGCATATTCATAAATATATATGGATGAATATAATGTTCCGTAAAGACAAGGCAATTGTCAGTTTTAATGTTATTTTATATGAGGTTATATTTATAGTTATTAATTTATAATATAATAACTGACATTAAAAATATAATTACACGAATACAAAAATCATAATATATTAAAAAGTATATTTTAATTTTATTATATATTAAATATTTATATATTAGACATTTTAAATTCAAATTTACAATAATTAATAATTTAATAATTTATATTCAATTTAAAGGGTGGTACTATCAACCTACCTATAGATACACACCTTTTAAAATGTTCTGTTAAATTACTTGGTGGATTGTTAAATGGAATGAAATCACTTACTATAGGACTAGGTTGCATTTAAGATATTGTATATTTTTGTTTACTAAAATATAATATATTTATAGATAGTATATAAAATATAATATTGATTACATGATAATTAATATTATCATTTGAAAAATCATCAGATGCCAGCTTCATTTCAAATGAACATGCATCTTTGAGATCTACATTAAAAAGAAATTTCCAACTTCACAATTTACATATTCGAGATGGAGGGAGCTTTCGTTATAACGGCAATGGAGAAAGGCTTCATGTTTACCTAAGTGATAATTTGATGATTAGGGGAGGAGCACAAATTATTGCTGACAATATTTTGATTCAAGGTATTATGTTAATAATGTACTATATTTTTTATAAAATTGTTTATTTGATCAATAATATTATTGAATAATAGTTATATATTATTATTATTATTAATTATATTGCTAGCATATAAATTGCTATGCTTATATAAGATTAATACAAAGTATGTTATATTTGTTTATATTAATTTACGTTATGTATTTTTTGAATAAAAATTGAGGTAAAACTCCCAAATCTCTATGTGAAGCTTAATCAAAACTAATGTATTCTAAATTCTACAGCTGAGAACATAACATTAGAACCGGATGCACTAATAAAATCTTTTGGTCCTATTCCCGTTACGTTGAATAGATCAGATAACAATTTTATGGGTGGATCTCATGGGGGATATGGTGCAAGAGGATGCATCCATTCAAAATCTAACAACATGACCATCTACTTTGACTCCATGGTACAACCAGACAATATGGGAAATCCCGGAGAAACGAATATATATCCACTTCCCTCGGAGGTTTATCTAACTTCTCAAATATATAATATTATCTCTTACACCATATGTTGATGTATCCTTGTTGAACCTTATAAATATATTGATTTAATATAACTTGTCTTGAATTACTCAATACACTATTATTTCTTATTTGCATAGGCTGGAGGTCAAGCTGGTGGATTCATCAAATTGTTAGCTTTAAATATATTAGACATCAGTGGTACAATATCCTCCAATGGGTTTCCTTCACTAATGGATAATCTCGGTGGTGGAAGTGGTGGATCAATTTCATTGAAGACTAATTATTTCATTGGCTAGTTTCACAATATAATTTCCTAAATTATTAATCTATAAATTTTCTAGTAAATAAGTATTAATAGTTGATAATATTTTAAGGTAATGGACTCATATCGGCTATTGGTGGAAATGGATATTGTGATTCATGTATAAATAGTGTATGTATATTATCAGTTTAATTTAACATTTATAAATTATCCTTATATATAACATTTATCCATAATAAATATATATTTATTATATAATAATATTAAATATAATTATATTGCAATATAATATATAATATATATTATAAAATAATCAACTACTATTAAAATTGAAAATATACAGTTACGTCCATATTGGTATATAATCTGATTAATACAGGTTACAAATAGTGGAGCCGGATCCGGTGGTAGAATTTCAATTTCAATTATTGGAGATAAATCGAAGTTTAAAGGAGAAAGTTTATGTAGCGGTGGTATTTCTAATTATGAAGCTGGTGCTTCTGGAACAATCTTTTTAAGGGATTATCAGGTTCCTAATTTAATATTATTAAAAAAATATCACCAATTTTCTCTTATTAGTATTTTATTAATTATAATATCTCATATGAAGCATTGCCTAATTAATCATGAATCAATGCTAATGTATTTACAATACAGAATCAAACTCATATTATTGTGGACAATAAAAATCTAGCTTCGCCTATGAATACTTATATTGATACTGGTGATCGTATGGGTAAAACTGTTTTATATGATTCTACTAATATCAATGAATTTCATATGTTGACCATACGTGGAGGTTCACATGTTATTAATAAGGTAATTATATTTTTGATATAAACATTGACTGTATTTATATTTAATGAAAATTACGTAAAGATTAAATTATCTCATCATTATATTTGATGATATA
This sequence comes from Osedax frankpressi, assembly GCA_964035775.1. Lineage (NCBI taxonomy): Eukaryota > Metazoa > Annelida > Polychaeta > Sabellida > Siboglinidae > Osedax > Osedax frankpressi. Next base: position 26,169,504 of record OZ038312.1, read on the forward strand.
TTATATTTGTATAACTTTCATGATAATCTATAACTAAATATTTCCTTTATTTTCTATAATCTATATTTATAGAATATTAATGTTTAATCACACTATTTTAGTTAAAAATGGGACGTGTTTCATTTGGCGAAGTTCGTGGAGATAACCATGGAATTATCCATGTTAATAATAAGTGGAATATCTTAAGTTCAAAGTCAGATTTTCCTATTTCGTTTCGAGTTTATGATAACGGACATTTAACTCTACCTCGAGGTTAGATATCAAATTAGATATTAATGATATTATAATTATAATCTTAATCAAATAGAAATAAAAATGACAAATTTGTACTATCGAGAACAATACATCGACGGAGTTATCGATGGTCTGTCGAAACTATCCTTTGGTTTTGGGGTGAAATTCATATTTATGGAAAAAGTTTGTAATAAGTTGTTTACGAATTATTATGTTATTGTAATAATATAATTTTGAGAATTTAACTTACAAACTACACATAGGCCCATCATATTAATGGGCGCTTAGGTTTAATAGAAATGGATGAAATGGTAATTTACAATAGAGGAAAGCTACTTTCCATTCGAAATAATGAGACTATTCCATCTATTTCATTACATATTAAAGATATAACCATTCATTCAGGAGCATATATTAAGGTATCATAGCAGAGAATATTAAATTAGTTATGTTTTATTTTAAACTATATGGTAGATAATTAATATTATTATTAAAGTTATCATTGATTCTGATCTAACTCTAGTTTTAATCCAATATTAATTTGTAATAGCACATATTTATTCTTATTTATTTTAGTATTATAATTTATAAACCTTATCTTAGGCTCCTTGGATTAATATAAATTGTAAAAATATTAATATTCATTCGTCATCATCAATAATTGGAATAACAAACAAAAAAGGAAAAGGTATATTAATATTAATGATGATATTGATTAATAATAATGAAAATATATGTTAATATAATTGTTATTAATTTTGTATATATCGAATATTTTTTTAAAATATTCTTTTTGTAGAATTTGTAAATAGTACGATTTACGGAATCGGTGGAAGTCATGCATCATTGGGTACAGGTGATATCTCTTTAAATACTAACAATTATATCGGAACAATGTATGCTCCACATTGTTTTGGTCACCGAGGAGGAGATTCTATAGAAAGTTAGTTTTTGTAGTGATTTTTTTTATTATTGGATAATTTGGAACAATTCTTTTATATTCAAATCTTTAATTTCAGTATATCCCTTTGTTTTATTTTCTGGTTAAACTGTTTATTATTCATTTAATAATTAGCTATTGTAAAATTAAATCAATATCAATACAGCATTGAATGGTTGTGGGAAGGGTATCGGGGGTCTGGGAGGAGGCATAGTTCACATGAGTGTCTCCGGTGATCTTGATCTGAATGGTGAAATAGATGTGTCTGGGGCAAGTGGAACAATGCGGGCTGGAGCAGGAGCTGCAGGCAGTATCTATATTCAGACAAACATTTTAAAAGGTTAATATTAATTTGAATAATTAATATTAGCATTATAACAAATATCTGATTGATAAGTCCTATTATATTTTCATAATCTTTGTATTCATTTTATATTATCAAAGTTTTTTTAATAGTTTAATTTAATTAATTATATTAATTTTACATCAAATAATGCTTATATAATTAAGTTGTAAATTCTATTAAATATTCAATTATCTTGTCATATATATATATATATATATATATATATATATAATTCGATAGCGTAATATATAAAGTGTGGACTGCAAAACAGTAAGCTGTAGTTTGATTCTATGGCCGCAATAAAAATGAGTCTGAAATTATATCTATATCATCACAACATAGGAGAAGGAGCAATTGTAGCAGATGGAGGAGGAGACACACTCACTAATTGCAGCGGCCCATCAGGATCTGGAGGTCGCATAGATATCATCTCCTTTAATGACTCATTATTCCGAGGAGAAATCTCTGCAATGACTGGCCAGAGCTATAATTTTTCTGGAGCTGGCACTATTATACGCAGATCTAATGGTTAAACTAATATATAGTTATTAATTAATAGATAATGTTATCTTGTATCATAGTAAGCTTATCCCAATGTTTATTTTACAAAAACTTGATACTATAATAGCAAAGATCGTCAGAAAGAAGTTATTTCTGCAATCGATGAAATGAATAAATATAATATAATATCCGTACATTAAAATATGATTTTCACTAATACCATAAATCTATAAATATAACTTAGTATTTTTATTTGATATCCATTATAATGTATATAAAATTATCCCTTTTAAATAATGTTGTCAGCAGTAATAAATAGGTATAACACCTTTAATACAAACACTTTATTTTCTACATTTATATTACATTTATATATATACAAAATTAAATTTTAAAACTACATCAGAGATAGGAAATTACATTTAAAATAATTGTAAAATATTATAAAATATATTATGAAATCCTCCAATTCACATATATTTACTTCACAATCACTTTAATATAAAATAATTATTTCATTTTAAGTAATATCGATTATATTAAATTTTAACTGAATTCTAACAGATTCCACGATACTATCGCTGTTTGTAAACAATGGTGGACGTTATTCCCCAACATCGAAAACAATACTGGCTTCTAATAGGCCAAATGCATACAATTTCACTTCTGTGCATTTCAATGGTTACTCTTCAATAGAAGTACTGGAAAGTACAGAAACCCTGCCAGATACCATTACTATGCAATCTGTTTTCGGTGACAGAACATCCATGTTTCACCTGGGCAAATATCAGGTCACTGTTATGAATCTTTATCATTGATAAACTCGTTGATGAATGTCATCTGGGACATTACTAATTTATAGATTAAATATACAAAATTATACTTTAAGAAATTTCAATATTCTAAATATTTTTAGACTTTGATTACTGAATTACCTGAAGAAGATCCATCGCTTGAATTTAATATAAAAATAGATACCGGGGGGTCGTTTCAAACAAAGGCTACTGTTTATATCCATAATACTACTTTACTACTTTCTGGTAGTATCGATACAATGCAAGATCTAGTAATTGGGCCTTTAGGCAGTGTTATTGTCAAGTTAGTAACAATGTGTTTAAATTTATTTTTGAATTACTATATAAGGTAACACATTTGATAAATTAATCTTTTTATATATTCAATTTATTGTTCATATTGTATTTCTAAATATAAATTATACTATATAGTAATTATCGATAATAATTTATTAATATTTAATTTACAGCAGCCCAGCAATTTATGGAAATAATGGTACAAAGTTTATCATTCCATTCAATTCTATAACTATGAAAGCAGGATCCAGTTTAATACTTAATAGTGGAGGTTAGTTTTATAAGTCGATTTTCATTTAAACACAGAAAAATAATAATACTTTTATTTTCGGACGTGTGAGTAGAAATATAATAATAAATAAAACATTTGGAAGTTAAGAAATATTGATGACTAAAATTGCAGGGAAGGAATATATATATATAATTAGTGTGTGAAAAATCACATAGTTGATGGTAGATTTTTCATGTAAAACTGAAGCATGTTTGAAAAAGAAACCTCAAGTTAATTTACTGTTAACAGTTGGAACAATCAGTAAATTTATGTTGTCGTTTCTTAGAGTCATTGTAGAATTTGTTTTTTTAAAGGCAAGTAAGTCGGTATTATTTAATAAGAGTAGTCTGTCATTTATTCGATACTTAATAGTTGTTATTGATTATTGTGATATTAGTTTAGTTAAAGATATTCTTTCGTATTTAATTAAGTTGAATATTAGACTAGGTTGGTAACTTAGTAGTTGAGTCCGTGGTTTTAATTGTTATCAAAATAATATATACACAATGTATATGTGTATTACATACATATATGTATATACATATGTCATACATGGTATATGTATAACACGGAATGATTATTGAATTATAATTGATAATATGAAGTTATTTTTTTACTAACATTTTTTTAAATAAATATAAAAAATGTTAATAATAAAATAAATATTATATACCCATTGAAATATTCATTTATATTAGATGGAAATTCTATACACCTTATTGGAAAAGAAATTATTTTGGAAAGTGGATCCGTCATTACTAGCAATTATGTAATTATTTCTGCTGATAACTTAAATATTCATCAAGGTGCTAAGATATCAGCTAACTACCAAGTTTGTTAAATATATTTGTTAAAATATATATATGTTAAATTAGTTTTTGATATATAATTTATTTTTGTAATCATCACTATTAATGTATTCAATAACCAACAGATATATGACGATATAGATAATGTATATAATGGAGGATACATTGACATCAATATAACTGGTAATTTCATTATTAATGGAGAAATAAGCAGTTTAGGATTTTTTGGAGGTGAAATTAATATATTTTGTTCAAATTTAATTGGAAATGGGAATCTCATCACAAATGGAGGTATGAATGTAAAATAATACCAATAATTATATATAAATTAATTGTAAAATTATGGTTATACTTAATAAATTAACTTATTAATAAATTGTTCTATTTTTAGATTATGCTGGAAATATTAATATTAATTTTGGAGATAAAACAGACTTCAATGGATTGTTGTATGCATATAGCGCAGGTTAATAAATTTTTCATATAATAATTAAAATAATAATTTTAATTTTTAATAATTGAATTTTTTCTAATAAAGATAATATCTCACCCGGAATTATTATGTTTCAAAGTTTTAATTATATTATTGATATAATTGTTGATGCTGGACTTAAATCTAATTTGGTTTGTATGTAATATAAGTACGCAATTTATTATATAAATATAATAAAATATAATAAAATATATACTTAATTATTTTTAATTAAAATAAATTAATATATTTAGTAGATTTTATATATAAAATAAACACAATTGATTTAATTGATTTACAGATACATATAAACTTGGACCAAACACTGTTATCTACTCAACGAATAATAACACATTATCATGTTGGCAAGACAACTGATATCCGCAGTATTAGTATTGTTAACGGAGCTAATCTATTATTCGAAGGATTAAATCACGGAGAGAAATTAACTATCAACCAAATTAAAGGCGACGCAACAAATCGCTATGGCAGTTTAATTATCTCAGAACACCAAAGCATACACATCCTATCATCTAATAAAGATCTCGGTTAGTAAACATATACTAATTTAATTTACTATCAATTACTAGATATATTAAATGAATAATATCTTATAATAGATAATCGTTATTTCTTATATAGGTATAGGAATAATTTCGCAAGTTAATTCAGAACTGATATTTACCGGTGATGAACTAGAAATGAGAAATACTATAAATTATATTTTCGGTTCTGTTATCGGAATCAATAAGTTAACTTTGATATCAACGCAAACAACTTTTGGCAAAACAGCCAAGTTTGAATTAATATAGGACTAATGTAGAATTCATTTTATATTCTATGCCCTAGCTAATATATATATATATATATATATATATATATACCTGAATTATTCATAGATTGAACTCAATGGAAAATAGTAGGTTAAATATCGATACTCTCGTGATTTCTACAAATTCCATTGTTCGTTTGCAATCCGATACTTTCTATGAGTTACGTGGAAAGCGATTTTCGATGCATGCCGATTGTACACTTATCGTGGCCAGACTTACACTTTCTTATATAGATGAGGTATATTTGGATGGAGATTCCTCGATTACAGTTTCTTCAACAAGCCCTACCTACCATAGTTAGAATTTATATTATAAATCTTAATACACACTATTTTGTTATTTAGTTACTATATTAATATTAATATAATATTTAGTAAATATATAATATATATATATATCTATTTATAAATCATTTTTATGATTTATTCATTTATTATATAAAATATCATCAATTAATTGAAACTCAATTTTGTAGCTGCCAATGGTGGCAGCCATGGTGGAAATGGTGCTGAATTACGGCCGAATAAGCAATCCATTGCAGAATATGATATGTTGGAACGACCTTATAGATTTCCACAAATTCTATCTCAAACTGAAGGAGGAGGTGTAATTCATATCCACTCATTATCTGTGATTGTGCATGGAAACCTGCTAGCCAAGTTTTATTTTTATATCATTTTTATTTTCATTTTATCTCATTTAAAAAAATGTATTTTACAAATATATTTATAAATTATAACTATGCTAATAATATTAAATTATATCATATATCATTTAATTGTTCTTGTAAATAGCATCATTCAAAGTAAGTATATAATCCTAATTATATATTATTCAAGTACTTGATTGACATATGATTGTCAATAATATATAATTTCATAATATTATTATCCTTAGCGGAAGGAATTCAATTGGATCTGTTACTGCTGGCGCTGGAGCTGGTGGTTCTATATGGATCACAGCTGATCATTTTGTATTAACAGGTTATAAATTCTACACAATTGACATCGTTATGAACAATTTTATGAATAACTTAATTTATGATAAATAATATTATGCAATAATACATACGTTATTCGTACACTTTTTTCAATCAACTTAATAGGTAAAATTCAAGCAAATGGAGGAGATTGCCTCAGTATGGGTGGAGGAGCCGGCGGGGGTGGTATAGTTAGTGTGATCTATCTGTATACAGCAAATTTTGCTGGAGAAATTATTGCATTTGGAGGCAAGGGTGTTAAATCTGGAGCATCTGGAACTATATATGTGGAACAGAAATTCATAAATTCAATGGTTAATATTACGAAATTTATATATTTATTTTATTTCTTACATAACTTATTAATATTATTATCACTTCACTATTATTTAAATGAATTGATATAATTATAGTAGTTATTGATTTATCATTATTCGTTGCATTGCCATATAATATAGTTTTCACATTTACAGATTATTATTGACAATAATGGAATTAAAACTGATGCTTCCACAATACTTTCAATGTCTTCAAATGAGTCATTTCTGAATGCCGACAAATTACTAATCAGAGGCAATTCCGACATCATATTCCCGCAGCGAATCAGGAAATTATTGGTGAAATTTGATATTATCGAATCATCCGCATCTAGTGCATCATTGACAATTGGATCATCAGTTAGACTGACACTCGGTGGTACAGCTTCGACTCACTTCGCTCTAACAATGCGGATCTACGTATTTGGAGATCTATTCGCCCCACCTCTATTTTCGATACACCTTAGAGCCATGCTCGATATCTGTGGTAGTTTTAAAGGGGTCGACAAGTTAACTGTATACGGACAGTTAGCCTTCGGAGATAATTGTAGAGTTGGAGCTACGAGCAACGATGGCCATGTAAAACTCACCAGTCTTCGCATCGATAATCGAAATGCCTTAGTTACAAAATCCAATTGCACAAGTTCTTCTAATAAAATCGTTAGTATTATTTAATGTTAATCTAAATATCCTATATATTTATTTTTAAATTTATGTAAATATTAAATTAAATGTTTTTCACAAAATTGTTCTAACCAACATTTTATTTTAGGCATTATCAGTTGATACGATTTATAAAATCGAAGGATTTATAATTAATAAAAACCATTTCGATATAAGTACTAGTACTAATGAAATAGTATCAATGAATTCTAAAATTAATCTAACTAAATATTGTGATTATTATAGTTCTCTTACAGTTCTGAGAGGTTTTTATAAATATTTATAAAAATTCTTAATATTTTCTTCTTTTAACTCATTTAATTAATTTCAATTTGTTCACGTATAATAATTGAAACGATATTCTATTATGATGAACAGGACAATCTTGTATATTGCATACCGGGATCAATAGTTTTAAAGAATTGATCGTAGAATCAGGAGGTGTCATTTATTTGGAAGAAATGATTTCATTGAGTAATCATTTAGTTTTACAGGCAAATTCGCTTCTCATCAAAATAGGTGGTTCTATAATTGGATCCGGTAAAGGTTATTTTATATTTTGTATGTTGTCATATTTATTATTAGTATTAGAAACTATTCGTCACTAAGATAACTATTGCAAATTCAAATGCATAAAGTATTATATAATTATATCGCAGGGTATGCTAACAATGGCATATCTCAAAGTACCACTGTCTACGAGGGAGGTAGCCACGGTGGTTTGAGCAGTGATTCACCTTTACAACGAGTTTATGGCAGCGTGCAATACCCATTGACGGCTGGTAGCAATGCCATGAAAGTCGGCAATATAACTACTCCTGGAGGTGGACAACTACATATTCAAATTAAAGGTTTATACTTTTGCCACTGTTTCTTACAGTGTTATAAATATCGTATTTTATTATTTGAAAATAATGCTATATTTGAATTATTTTTTAATTACAAATATATTTAAATTTTTGATTATATTAATTTTTATTTACTTGACAAGGTATATTGCAAAATGAAGGACAAATTAATATTAATGGAGCCAATGGAATAGGAGGTGGTTCAGGAGGAAGTTTATTAATAGAAGCAAACTCGCTACAAGGAAATGGCATATATACTTGTAATGGTGGAACATTTGGGGGAGCTGGTGGAAGGATCGCTGTTTATTCAAATTCTCATCTTCCAGATGAAAATCATTTCAATGTTTATGGAAATGCTAAAGCAACATCAGGTTTGTTTATTAGTAAACCTACTAATGATTATCTTTTATAATCAATGAAACTATTTAAGATATAAATGAATATACATATATAAATGAATATTGACATTAAAATTTACAAATACTCAATTAGAAAATTTCATATTTATAGGTACTGTATATCTATCAGAAAAAGGTGTGAATACTTTAGTGATAAAAAATGAGAATTCACTGGGTATTCCTATGACGCATGATATTGATTTACCCACACATATACATGAACTGAAATTGCTTGGCAGATATAAAGTAATTAATATCAAATGTTCATTGTCAATTGAACTATTGACCATTCAATTTAATACTAATATAATTATTTCAAATAGCAGTACTGTTCATATCAATAGAATTATAACATCAAATTCTCAAAGATCATTTCTTCGAATCGAAATTAAGGCTAATTCATCTCTTTATATTGGTTCAGATATCATTTTAAATGAATTACAATTAAGAGGATATTTTGAAGTAAATCGAGTAACAATTTCACGATCTGGTCAGGTGAAAATTTATAATGGAGCTACATTTAATGTTAACGAGATATTTCTCCATTCGCATGCTAATTTAACTGTAGACAATGGAACAAAAATCGGAAATACACATTTGAATTTCTACCTAAAATATCTTCAACTAGGAACTAGTTCGTTTTTATTTTTGAACAATTCGAATGCACGTCTCGACATTGATACTTTTATTTTAAAATCACTTAGTATTGTAAGTATTATAACCAAAATGAAATATCTGTATGTTGAAAGCAATTTCTTAACAATTGAATATTTCGCTCGTTTTGACTGTAGCTACGGAGGCTTTGATTTCATAGGAAATAACAAAATACAACATAATAATTCTATTACTCTGGCGGATAATTATGGTTCAGGTACATTTTCTAGTCCAGGTGGTGGTGTCATAAAATTAATTGTCCAACAAGAATTAGTACTAGATGGAGATATTTCAGTTGAAGGTATGAATGGTGGCTCTATCCATATAGAAACAGACACAATGCGTGGTGACGGTTCACTATTGGCTCAAGGAAATAATGTCGGTAGTGGAGGTAGTATTTCCCTTGTAATACATTCAGCAGATTTTTCGCTTTTTCGTGGTACCGTATACAGTAGAGGAGGCGTTTCACCTATAGGAAATGGATCATCTGGAGTGTTCTATTTGGATCATTTCAGTATGGGGATTAGAACTCGTATCATTCGTATTCACAATGAAGGTATTCCTACTAATGAAGTTACATTAATATTAATGCCATCTTTTGAGACACTACTAGAAATTAAAGGAGAATCTTTAGTTTCGTTAAGCGGTAAAGATGTTTTTGAATTCAATCGAATATATGGAGACGGTACTGCAACTTTACGAATTCAATCTGGTCAAACCATTATACTTGCTAAATCTTTTGGTATATCTGTTCCTTTCGCTATACCTTTCAGAGTGGAAATTACTGAATTCGGAAAAATTCATTTACCTGCTCGTGTCATGATAGATGTCAAGGGTAATTCAAATCGGCCGAGTTTTCTTATTGATGGTGGACTCATAGATGCTGGAGAATTTACAATTGCTAGAGGAGCATATGTTAAGATCAAGAAGAACGTCTATAACCAAAGAAGTAGTGGTGAAATCAGTGCTAAGGGGCATTTAACCTTAAGGTCGATATATTTATATTCACATCTTGAAATCAATAAAGACAGTAGTTCGAGATTTATATTTACAATTAAAAAGGCTATGATTTTGTATACGGATTCCATACTATCAACATATAATCTTAAGATCATCGCTAAAGATGTAATAATATCATATGGTTCAGAAATTAATGCCAATATAGTTAATAGTGATATTTTACCGAATATTGATGCTTTCAATCCAATTAAAACAAATTTTGGAGCTCCAGGTAATGATTCAAATTTGATAGGAGGTGGAGGTATCATTATTCTGAATGCTCATAGTCTATATTTAGATGGCAAAATTAGTGCGGTGGGTGGATCCTCCAATATAAATGCCGGTTCTGGGGGAGCTGTTGCTATAACCGTAAATAAAATAAATGGTCTAGGAATCATCGATGTTAGTGGTGGAAAAGGTGGTGGTGCCGGTGGTAGCATATATATTGACTCCAAAGTTTATGTACGATATTTAACTCTGACCACAAATGGGGGAGCTTTTTTGGATGAACGAGAATTTGCCAAAACTGGCTGGTCATATATAAAAGATTTCAAAAAGGGCTTTCCGTATACCCGTTTTATATTGAACAATATAGGAGTTTCCGGATCTCATCAATCTAATATCTCGATAGACTCGTTTAAATTGCTCTTAGATGAAATGATCATAGGAAATAATGTTAATCTACGATTATACGGAAAAGGTAATAAAATGTAATCTCGGTTTTAATGAATATTAAATTAATTTATTTTTCATATATATTTTTAAATTAAAATATAATTTATTTATTTTGTTAGGACTGATTTTATCAACTAAAAAATTTGAATCAAATTCTAATTCATTATTGACCATTGAAAATGGAAATGTTATTTTGGAAAGATCAGTTTCAGAAACAAACATCAAATGTTCTTTGGTGGTTCTTAAAAATGCTACAATAGAATTACCATTGAAAACTGAATTATCTGGTTTTCTAAATATTATTGAAGGTTTACAATTAAATTAATTTAATAATATTTAATAATTTAAACTATGATAATTTATATTTATATAAAATAACATTGTAGGTGGATTCATAAATGTTCGAAACCTTTCGATTTCAAAAAGAGTTATATTTCAACAAGAAAAATTATCAGAATTAATTTTGTTATCATTATCTTTAAAAGATAATAGTATTTTTGAATTATATGGAAACTATTCATTAATTATAATTGAATGTGTTATGCATTTCGGATCAATTTTAAGAAGTGAACATTTAGTTATAAATAGTAGAACCTTTATTTTGCATACTGGTGCTTCTATTGACTTTTCTGGAAAAGGTCATTCAGCAAATCTAGGACAAGGCCATGGAGTTACGGTTAATATTTGGTATAACGTAATAATATCAAATAAGAAAATAATACTATGTTTCTATATTTATAATACATTTTTTACATTATCATAATGTCAATAAAAAATGTCAGCTACATTTGTATAATATATAAGAGGTCAATATTGTTCTTATTATTTAGAATATTTTTATATCTCAATATTAGTGTTAATCGAATAACTTAATTTATATAATCTTGAAATAGAATAGAAATAATGAATGATGGAATAATATATATTTGATTAAGTGATAGTAGTTATTAAAATGGTTAGATGGTGTATCTCTTCTATCACAAAGATAAGTATATATGGAAGCTATTGGTTATAGTAAAAATATAAAATATAAATACGATAATAGATCATTTATTTAAAAAATTTACATTAATATACATGCTGAATATAAAAAGATTATTTTAAAATATTATTATTTTATAATATTAATAATTAATAATTATAAATAATGAAAAATATGAATTCATTTGAAACATATCATACCTATATTGGTATTGAGCAATATATTGCTGCCATTAATAAAATTAATGAAATGTTTCAATAATTTTCTATAGAAGATTGTATATACATTCAAATTTATACAAAGTTTAAAACATGGTAGCGTATTTATTTACTTATAGTATTAGAGAACAAGAATTTATTAATTTACTTATTAAATTATTATTAATCACATTAGCTTGATAGTGCTAGGTATTTTTTGTTTGGATAATATTTAGTATATATTATAATAGCAAAATTCAAATTTAAACAGATTGGAAATATTGGTACTGGAGGAAGTCATGCTTCATCAGGTAGTTACCTGAATTATAGTTCATCTGAAGGTCATAGTTATGGATATATACGCTCTCCTGAATATATGGGCAGTGGTGGGGGTAATGGAACTGGTATCGGTGGTGCTGGTGGTGGTTATTTGTCACTAACTGCTTCTGAAATATTACATATTGAAGGTTTTTATTAATTAATCCAATTGAAAAATGATTCTGCGTTATTTTTACTGTATTTCTTGTATCTTACTAATATGAATTAATGTAATCGTTATTATGTATTAAATTCTAAATTCAACTACATTCATTACGCACAGGAAGTATCAGAGCAGATGGAGCTGCAGGTTTTATTGGAAACGAAACAACCCGAGGTGGTGCTGGTGGCGGTAGTGGGGGTACAATAGTACTACGAGTTCACGATATACTTGGAGCCGGGAACATAAGTTGTCGAGGTGGTATGGGTAATGGTGTCCAACCTCTAGAAGGGAGCGGTGGACGGATTGCTATCTACATCGGCCTTGGGTTTTCACAGTTCACAGGATCAATTGAGGCTAGTGGCGGTGTTGCAAACTTTACTGTCCCTATGCCAAATCACATACCAGCTGGTGCTGGCACTATATATATTGAAGAAAACACGGATAAATCTATTCAAATTAAGAGCTTAATCGTTCGAGGAAATCAAGTTACTAAAGAAATGGCAACTACAGATATTACGGGATATAAAAAAGATCACTTTATTTATGACAGAATAGTGATCGAATGTAAGTTAAGTTTCAATTTTAAATTAAGAGATTAATATTTTTAATCACTAATTTATTATTTTTAATTACTCATGTATTTAATTGTAGGTGGAGCTAGAATTTCTTTTTTGAATTCACCAATTTTGACTTTGAATCATATTGATGGAGATAAGACAGGATGGATCATATTACATAAACTGTCGATTTTAAAAGCTCATATAATTATTGGTAATTAATATTCATTATTATATTTTGAATACAACAATTCCATTATATATGTAATATTTATATTTTTGGTTAGTTTTAATCGCGCCTTTATAACTAGGTTTTGAAAATGAATTAAATTTAAAAGTGAATTTCCATGTTAATGAATTATCAGTTTTGCATGTTCCTTCAATATTAATATTGGATGGTACACAAATTATACTTAATGGTCGGGTGACATTTAAAACTCTGGATGTTAAAAAAGGTTATTATTTACTAAGAGATAATTCAAATTAAAAATAGTAACAAATAAAAATATCATGTTATAATTTACAATATTATAAATATACATTTAAATTATAAAGAATATAGCTTAATAACTAATTATATATATATATATATATATATATATATTTAACAAATTTATAATTCACATATATAGATGGAAAGGTAATATTGAGTGCTTTGTCAGAAACTGTTGATTATCGAAAAGGAATATTTATATCCACAGCTAGAAAAGGAACTTATTTTTTAGCAAAATTGACTCTACACCGTGGCTCTTTCTTTGAACCAGAAATAGGACTTTCACTTATTGTTGGAAAGTTTGTTTTAAAATGAAAACAAACAGATGAAAGATAATTTTTATTTAATCATTTTTATATGAAAATTAATTATACCAATATATTATATTTTCAGGTTAACGCTGCATCGTTTCGTTAAACTGAATACTTCTTTTGTCAACATTAGTGCTACGACAATAATAATGGAAAGAGGGTCAATGCTAAATGTACAGGGTTTTGCAGACTTGACACCAACATTAATTTCACGACATAAGAGAGTATGTAACTATAATACACTATATTAAAGTCTAGATACAATTAATATATATACTTTTCGTATATGATTATATTATTTGATATGATTAATTTTATAATAGAATACATAACATATATAAATATATTAACTCAGGCCGGTGGATGTCATGCCAGTACAGGTGGAGTTCCCAGGCATCAATACCTAGATACTGACACATTGTTTTCTTTTGGAGATATCTATGCTCCAATTTGTTAGTATACTAGTATACATTATATGCTATCTTACTTTAGCATATTTAATTGTATATTTTATAAATATTCATCTAGACTATGGTAACTGATTATAAATTTTATATAGCGAATTACATTGTATATTTACATTGTATCACTCGTAGAAAGTTAAATTTTCCTGTAAAGAATATCTAGATATTTCTCATTGCAGTTCAATGGTGAAGTTATAATTTACTCTCCATGATACAGCTCAAGGAGGTAGTTCAAATGATGGAGTTCCGGGTGGTTCCACTATCTATATAGACTGCGTTAACCTAATTATGGATGGTTCTTTGATTGCGAAAGGTGGAGAATCTAAGAGAAAGTCTGCTGGTGCAGGAGGCAGTATTTATTTGAAATGTGAACAAGAAATAGATGGTTTGTGCATTTCTGTGTCAAGCTAAAATCTCATTTAAATTTACATTTACTATTAGATATTTCATAGTAAATAATAAAATAGATTTTTTGCTTTGAATATAATATATTATTAAATAAGACTAAAACGATACTATTTTGATATTTTGATGTATATATTAACTATCACTAATTAATATTAGCTAAATAATTAATTAACCACTAATTAATATTATATACTAACTAATTATAGGAAATGGTTTTATTGATGCTCGTGGTGGTAATGTTAAATCAAAATGGTACGGAGCAGGTAGTGGTGGTCGTGTTTCTATCAAAGTTGGTCAATATAATTTCAGAGGTGACATAAAAGCATCGGGTGGAACCGGATCGATAAGTACAAATAGTGGTGGTCCAGGAACCATTTTCAGGTAAAGATATTTTTAAACAAACTTAAATTTTAGTATTTTAAAAATGTCAATATTATTATTTTATAATATTATTTTGACAAATTATTTCTTTATTTTGTCTGAAAAATATATTTAATATATAAAAATGTGTTAAATATGTTATATTATGTTTGTATAATTATACAATAATTCATTAAACATATATATATATATATATATATATATATATATATATATATATATATATATTAATAATATAAATTCTTTTTTTAGGAGATGGGGTTATCTGCAAGATATTCAAGAAAGACTAAAGATAGATAATTCAAACCAACAATTAAATTTTTATTCTACCTTAAATGTTTCTATCATAGAAATTAACCTAAATTCCATTGATTTATATAACTATGCTAAAGTTCAGTTGATAAATGATGGAAAGTATAGAAAAATTAATATTAAGAAGGTTTTTAATAATTTCTGTTTATTAGTTTGAAATTTATTAGAATTACTTAAATATTGTATATTTTTAATGAATCAATTTTTTTTATCTCTTGTATATCCTATATCCTTAATTTTCGATTATTAGATATATGGAGATGGAACAGGATTATTAAGAATCCAAAGGAATCAAAGAGGTTTACTTGAACGGGTTTCAAGTACAACTTACAGAAGTTCTAAATTAAAGTTGAATCTAGAGTTACATAATGGAGGAGAATTCATTTTATCTGAAACTACATTTTTACTTGGTATTATAGTGATTACAATTTAATAATTTTTATTTAAAATCAAATTATTATTTAAATTCTTAAAATCATTAAAATAAATTAGTTGTATTTAATTCATTTAATATATTTCAATTATAGGTAAAGCACCAGTAACCCTTCACTTGGATGGTGTATTAAAAGGATGTAAGAACTTATATCTTGCTGAAGGCCGCAAAATGAGAATAGGACATTCCGCTAAAGTTCAGGCAAGTATACATGCTAAATCCACTTTATCGAATGTGACGTTTTCTCGTTTACAATTGGAACCCGGATCAGAATTACGATATGACTCAGGTAATAAACATGGTTTAATATAGATAAATATATTGATAAAAGTTATCATTTTAATATATGTTATTATAATCTATTCATACATTTAAAATATATTATTTAACATTATTATTTTTATCAATTTATTATTATTTATAACAATATCAATAATATTTCTCTTCACTCTTATAGGAAAATGCGCTGATTTCTCTATATCAGTTTTAAATGTGAAATATCGAGCTAATCTGTTGTCAGATTGCTTGAGACTGATTTCAAGTGACGTGAATATTGAGAAAGGTGCTTCTATCTCCTGTGACGGAAGCTCACCTAATCGTTTTCCAGCTTACAAATTTGGTGATTCCGAAGTGCCAGGAGGACATGGCGGAGTAGCTCTTGGTGTCTCAATATCAAAGACTTATGGATCTTTATTTGTACCTACTGAAATGGGTATGCTTTCCTTTTCACATTTGAATATAAATCATATTAAAAACAAATGTAACTCCTTTATTATAAACAAATCTAATCGTACATTATCACATTCATATTATAAAAATTTAATATAATATTATAATAATATAGACATGTAATTTTCAAATTGTATTGTATTACGTTTAATTAGGTCAAAGTGCACTTGGACCTTCACTTTCTACTAGAGGAGGTGGATCAATAGATATACTAGCTGGAAGGAATTTAATTAATGATGGAATCATATCTGCAAATGCTTTAAGTCATATTATACATGCAACTGGCAGTGGAGGTTTAATCTAAAATAAACGAGAACTTTATAACTTATAATCTAAATGTATTCATAAAGTGTAAAATATATATTTTCTACTAATAACGAATTTTATATTCCTCATAAATATATATATTCAAAAACATTACCAGTTTTATAGGTTTCATATTTGCTGTATAAGATGTATTAATTCATTTTGTAGGTCCTTCTATCTTGACAAGCTGGTTGTTAATATTATTTATATACTCCTCAGGCAGTATTTACGCTCGATGCAATCAGCTCGGTGGAATTGGTGAATTCCAGGCAATCGGCGGTGCCGGTATAGTGGCGACCGGTTCAGGTGGTCGTATTGCGGTTTACAGCGAGGATAGCACATCGTTTCGTGGTCATTATAAAGCCTTTGGAGGTAATGCAACTTATAACTCTAGTTTTCAAGGAGCCGCCGGAACAATTTATCTGGAATACAAAAAACACAATAAAATTCATAGGTCTGTAGATCATATATATTTACTAAAGTGTGGTAATACTTTGAGTTTTTTATAATATTGATCAATAATATAATACATTGTATTTATAATTTACTTACTGATTATTATAAACAATTTGATTTATTATCTATTGATTACCTTATTTTAAATTTTCTATTATAAACTTATTACATTAATATAATAACCATATAAAGAATTACTATAATATTCCCAAACACCAATTTACACATATTTCAAATTCAATAATAAGAGATTTAATATAATGCATGTTATGTCTAGCAAACTGATTATAAACAACGACGGAGCAAATAATTCAGCATATACAATTATAAACGATAATTTAAATAGTTTTCATTTTCACGATGTATTTCTCATTGATAAAGGATATCTGATCATCTATAATAAAGGTACACGAAATACTTTGGTAATATAAAAATACAATTCATTTTGAATTAGTATGTATATGAATAATTAGCATGCCATTCTTTTTATATATCTACATATTTATTTATATGTATAATATATTTCTTAAGGAAAATATGTGAATGTTACTATTGATAATTTAATGGGAGATACAACTGGTCTACTTCATATCACTGAAAATCAAAGATATGATATCGAAAAACAGAGAGCTTCTAGTTTTCCTATGCAATTCAACATTATCGTTGACAATCATTCAATAATAAATTTACCCTTGAATGTTCACGTCTATGGTTATACAATATATATAAGAAATGTATGTTTAAATTTAAAATTTATGTTTAAATTTAAATTTAAACTTTTTGTATTTATTTGCCATTAATGATATATTATATTGAATGATTTAGGCAAAGGTATAGATTATAAAGGAATCAAGGGAGTATCGTTCTATGCAGATGGTGTAATTAATTCGATAAGTTCTTTAACTGTTGCGGAAAATAGAAAAATTATTTTTACTCAAAATGCAAGAACTTCAATTAAAAATCATATTTTAATATTCGCTAATATTATATTAAAAAGTTTCGCAGTTTTACAATTGTCTTCAGAAACAGTTTTAAGGTTTTGTAAAACTTGCAATAATATTAAAATATATATAATATTATATTATAATACATTATTAATTTTAACTTAGGTGTCAACTAGGCGTTTTAGATATGAGATACAATTCTAAGATCGATGCTCGCTCCGTTTATATCAAAAGCATAAATGTGAATATAGAGGCAGGAGCTTTGATTACAGTATCCTCTAAAGATAGACCGATTGATTACATTGATAGATCTGTGGATTTTGCAAAAAAAATCATCTTTATGGGTCAAAGTTAGTGTTGCTTTTATCAAAGCACGAGTTCGATATTGGCAGAATCCATATACCATTGATTGTTATAAAATTATGTACGTAATATTTAATACTTTAATCTGCAGGTTTATATAGTGGTGGTAGTTATGCTTCATCTGGAGGGGGGAAAAAAGGCAAATATTACGGTTCAATGGTTACTCCTGACCAATACGGAAGTTCGGGTAGTTTTCCTGTAAATTACAAGGATCGTTACTTATCGGGAAGGTAAGTTTTACTCCATGTGTTAGCACTTATTGTTTAATCATTTTGAATAGAAAATGTATTGCCATTATTTGGCTTATTCTAATACACATATCCGCCTTATAAGCTTAATAAATAACAAATAATAAAAAATATAAATATTATCATGGTTTCCAACTGACAATAAATATATCGCAGAGGCGGCGGCGTATTGCGTTTGGACATCTACGATCGGTTATACCTAGACGGTGGTTTACATGCCGACGGAGCCGATAGTCGTTATGGTGCCGGTAGTGGTGGCAGCATCTTTGCGCGATGCAACTCGATGTTTGGCGTGGGCCTCGTAACCAGCAATGGAGGCGAAGTTCGACCGCTGGGCCCCTACAGCGGGGGTGGCAGCGGAGGTGGCAGCGGAGGCCGGATTGCAATACATTCTCAAACTTTTCATTTCAATGGAAAGTTCAGCGCAATTGGAGGCCACGGCACTGAAATTCCTGACATTATGTAACTATCTTTATAAATAGTATTTAGTTCTAAAAACTGTGTTTGAATAATCAATTTAATTTTTAAATATCTATAAGAGTATGAAATACCTATTTACAATAAGAATACGTGTGTTCTATAGAATAACTGATACGAATGGTGGTCCTGGTACTGTTTACCTCGAGAATGCAAAGCACAAAGTTGATTACAGTCGCCGTTTGATCATTAACGAGGGCGGGATACCTGGAAATAATTTTGTATATTTCAACGAATCAAATTCGTACTTCTTTGATGTACTACATCTATACGAAGGGGCTTCTATCGCAATGCATACGGGTTTTTATATAGAAATCCGCTATAGTAAATTTATTTAATACTTTCATAATAAATTGTAATATTATATAAAAATATGTTAATACAAACAATATTTTACAATTTTTATTTTATGAATAGTTGAAATTATAATCATTCTCATAATGAACGTATTGTATACTAAATTTTTTGATTAACCAAATGTATATTGATTATGTTATTTTAATATCTACTTTATTTCTCTGCGTATATTCGAATAAAGAAAAAGTCATGATATGTGACTTCAATATGTTAAAATAATGTATTCATATTACTCATTTATTTTCTTTATAAATCTCAATAAATATAAAGTAATACTATAACCCTTATATGTTAAATGACTTATTCCTATACTCAGGTAAAGAGATGGTAATTCGCAGACTATTGGGTGATAAATCTGGTACAGTATATGCATATGCAAACCAAAGTCTATGGATCGAGAACCAGTTTTCAGTCAGTAAGTTGCTGGCTTCGGTTTCGCTGGCGAAATACTCAACATGTTGGATGGCAGATAGATTATATATGCTCGGAGAAGGTAGATGAAACTCTAGGAATATTTGCATCATATTGAATTGAATGCCAATAAATTCAAATGTATTATATAAATCATTTGATATACAAATGTGGGTCATTGAAATAAATGTATGACATATTTATCAAATTAATGCAATTATTTTTTAATTTGAATTTTTAACCATGAGATCAATGTTTTAGGAAATGAAGCTTTGACTTGGTTTGGTGAGATAATTGGTGTCAATCATATGATAATAGTGCCTGGACGAAAAGTAACATTAGGATCTAGTGGTCGTACTAGTCATTATGATGAGAAAAGGTTAATATATTTAATATAAATATTAGAATTTATTTATTTGGTTTTATTTACATAGATAACATAATATTAAATTCAATGTAAAATTATGTATTTAAATGAAAAATTGTTATTCCAGTAAAAGAATAATTCGAGGAGAACCAGGATTCTTAAAATTCATAACTTTTGAATTGGGTGCGAAAAGTGAAATAGAATTTCCCATTAATTCAGGGATGAAATTTGAAATAGGATATTTGGTTAACTTAAAATAATAAATTAATTCTAAATAATTCTAGTTTTAATTTATAATAACATATCTTAACTTTCCTTCAAAGTGAAAGCCTCTATTCTTTCATTATTTTATTCAAATCTAATAGTATTCGCTATATTGCAGGATATGAAATTTAAATCTGGATTTGTGGCCGACTATTTTGAAATTACTGCTCTTAATATGGTCATTGAATATTCAGCATATCTCAATAGCAACGGAAGAATCAATAATACATATCCGGGTTTACATTTTATGTTTTATTTGTACATTTTATTAGAATGTATAATTGTAAACTGATTACTTTAAATTAATTTAAATTGTTAATTATATATGTTTATATATATATATATATATATATATATATATATATATATATATATATATATATAATATAAATATCAATTATATTACATAAAATATATTCTCTAATTATAATTAGTCATATAATCAGAATGAAGCATCTTTATTCTCTCTATTCGTTGGTTCATTTGTTATATAAAATATTAACCTTTAGGTAGCGGTACTTCTCGTCTACGTGGTTCTCTGTTTCGTCCAAACTACTCTGGTCAAGCTTCGTTGAATGGTAGCTACGGTGGAGGTCGAATTCGTTTATCGATAGGCGAAAAATTGGTTTTAGATGGAGTGATCAGCGCTGATGGATCTGCGGAGAGTAGGCGAGGACGAGGAGCTGGTAGTGCAGGATCGGTGTTCATCGGTGCAGGTTGATAATATGAATTATGTCTTTGTTTTTACTAAATTATACACCATTAACAGTATAATAATAAAAGTATTATAGTTTTATAATTAAAATTCGTATCCGACAGGAAGTATTTATGGAAGCGGAAGAGTAAGTGTTCTAGGTGGAAGCGTGTCTCACCTAAATACCGAGCGCGATGGCGTAGAGGGTGGTATAGGTGGAAGAATAGCCATGCATTCTAGTCGTTCTAACCATTTTCACGGACAACTAGTTGCCCACGGTAGAGGAGCTTTTATGGGAGGTCCGGGTAGCGTACTGAGAGTCGATCAAATGGATGATAAATCATTGAATACAAGGTTTTTTGTAACTTTCAAATAAATTAATAAAGTACAAAATGTAAAATATTGTTTATTAACATATTTTTATATAATATTACAATTTATTATTACTAATTTTTAATATAATTCAATATCATTACAGATTATACATAGATGCTGCCGGCAGTGATAAAATATTCGAAATAACAGAATCTAACATTTGTGATAATGCAGATATTTGTTTTAATCACGTAGTTTTAATCAATAAAGTTAGTAAATATGTCAATCAAATCGATAAATAATTTCTTTAAAGCTCAAAAATTGAGATAAAATGAATGATATTTTTATAATACTTTATCTTTAAGGCCCATATACAATTGGCAAAGAATATGTCTTCTATGCAAATAAAACACATACTTGGAGATGGAACTGGTATTATTACTATTCAAAAACATCAAACATTTATTGTATCAAAACAAGATACATCAAGAATTCAATTCAAAATTCATTTTATTATTTTCGGAGATTTAATTACTGGAAAGGTAGAATATAATATAATATATCATGATATTATTTAATATATTATATTTTCAATATTGCATTTATATAGGATATTAAATTATTATCGGATTATACGAGTCCAGCTTTAATATTGAAAGGAAAACTATATGGTGTCTACAATATAACCATTGGAGAGAATAGGACTGTATTGATTTATAATTCTGCCCTTAATGGATTCATTGTTAATTCAACATCAGTTTCTCTTTACAAAGGTATATATTACAAATATATAATATACATATATTTTGTTATCATATTTATAAATATTTTACAATTGACTTATAAATGTAATCATTTAATGATATGTTTGCAGATTTTTTAATTTTTCGGCAAATTAACATGAAATCCTCATCAAAATTGATTTACAACAATGATATCAATGTTACATATAGCTTAAATTTGAGATGTGATCTTCTTCATCTAGCTTCATATTCTATGATTAGAGCTTCATCACTTAATATTGAAAGCAATCGTATTGAAATCGACGGAGGCGCTGAAATTAGTGTTACCCCGTGGCCGGAGAACCAGGTAGCTTCTAACCCAACCACGGAACACACATTTAATGTCACCGGTGAATGCGCTGTAAGACGAGCTCACTCCAACTCGTACGGCGTTTATTACGATGTCGTTGATTTGGGAGAACCGCAACAACACTTCTCGGTTGCCAGTGGATTGATAACAATTAGAACTCACGAATATCTGCATCTAGATGGTCAATTATCAGCTAAAGGTTAAACACTCAGCATTTAAAATAACATATTGCAATGATGTATTAGTTTACACTGTTAAGTACCTACTTCGAATTCGTTTATCCATTTAGAAAAGTTATAATATGATCAATCATGAAATATTATATACTTTCATATACTCCTAACATCATTATTAGGTGACGATAC
Organism: Osedax frankpressi; assembly: GCA_964035775.1. Classification (NCBI taxonomy): domain Eukaryota; kingdom Metazoa; phylum Annelida; class Polychaeta; order Sabellida; family Siboglinidae; genus Osedax; species Osedax frankpressi. The sequence continues at coordinate 26,192,941 of OZ038312.1, forward strand.
TAGTAATGAAAGTGCCGGTAGTGGTGGTTCTATAAATATCAAATCTAAGACCATATATGGGCATGGCAAGTTTACAGTCAATGGAGGTAATTCGAAGACCTGTTATGCAGGAAGTTCAGGCAGAATATCAATGAAGTAAGTCATTTATTATATAATATGAATATACTAAAATAATGATATTATACAAGACCTATGGAGACTTGCATACGTGTTTTAATAACTTTATAATGAGAATGGTAATAAAATTAAAATAAGAAATGATTAAAATTATAATAATACATTTTCTTGTCATTTAATTAAATTACATATTTATTTATTTTCATAATATTTATGTTTAAGAGTAGAATTATTTTATTCTACATTAATAACAGGATAGATTATGATAATTTATTCAGTGGATCTTATGAACATTTTGGTGGATATGATCTGAGTGATAGTATTGCATCTGCTGGGACTTTATTTATTAGTTAATACTAATTTTTATAATTAAAAAAATAATAAATAATTAAATGTATATTTTTATTAAAAATAACCACCAATATTGTATTATTTTAGCATAATATATATTTCATATAAATCTTGTAATATAACACTGACAGCCAAAGGAAGATATTTTGATGACGATACCAATGAGTTCAAATATAAATTGCAGTCTCTGTGGGTAGATAATAATAGAACAACTTCGAAACGTTATGTCGATTATACATTATTATTGCTGGAAGATGTGCAACATTTACATGAAATGGTAATTGATGGAGCAGCTAAAGTCAAATTCACCGATCATTTTATTTCTATTGACAGTCTTACCGGTGACAGAACGGGTACATTATTCATATCCCATGGTCAAAAGGCCGAGGTAGTATTACTTGATTAATATTCTTGTTAATATATCTATAGTAATTAAGTTGATCGATACATTTAAATTATTAAATTTTATAATTTTATATATTAAATTAAATTGCATAACAGTTATCATGACTTAAAAATCTCATTATATATTTATATGTTATTCTTTTCAACAAGATTGATTACAAACCTGCAATTATAACATATACAATCTCAACTGTCGGGTTTGATATATATGGTGAGTTAATTACCGCCAATAATTTAATTCTACTTGGATACTCTACCAGTATATCAGGTTAATAAATATAAGTAATTCGATATCCTCATATAATGAATAATTACCACATATCCTCATCTAGGAATAATAAAATCACCGTTAATTTTAATTTCGATTTGCATCACCAGGTTTACTGACTAACGTGCAGAATATCACTCTGGCAAAATATTCCACTCTCAAGATATTGCCTTCTACGCGTACAGCTATTCCGCATTCGTCGGGAAATTTATCTTTACCGTATAAACACGTCTCTTCCAAGGGTGATATATATCTTGCTGCGCTGGTCATTCAAAAGAATTCTTTATTGGACATGGAAAACGTTCATAGAGCCGATTTAGTCTTGCACATTAACTTCGTAAGTTGTAAACTATGCCCATAATAGTAGATTCATTAATTCGTCGATATTTTAAATAATATAATTAGAATTTTGAAAAATTAATTAAACAAATATTCTATTAATATAATATCCCAGTTCTTATATTAAAATAGTTGTATTTCTAAATTATTTAGGTAAGAGTGAAATATCGAGGTGTAATAAGATTAAATATGGGACGATTTGATACCAACGAAGCTGTGATTGAATCTGGAGGACTTGTGAATTCATCTCATTCAACGAATGCGAATAAATCGGATAATAGTGTTCCAAAGTTATCAGGAGCTGGTGGTTCTCATGGAGGGCAAGGAGGAAATTATAACAAATCTTATCTAGGTATTTTATTCCACACTTGTTATTGATAGAAAATAATATATATTATTTAAATCATAGTGATTTTGTATTACATTAAAAAATATATATTACTTATCTCTTAAAATAAATTAATATTGATATGAAAACCAGAGAATCGATAACGCAGTAAGCAAATAATCCTTTAACTTACAGGTTCTCCTTCCGGTTCTTACTATAGTCCTGTAGAGTTGGGCAGTGCTGGAGTCAACTCTTTTATCATCTCCGGCGGGCTTGGTGGAGGTACAATTCATTGGAGAAATGCTCATCGTTTTTTAGTTGATGGTCTGATCGTGTCGCAAGGCCAATCTATTGATGGTGATAGTGGAGGTGGTGCTGGGGGCAGTATTTGGATCGAAACGAGGAGCCTTTCAGGTATTTCTCTATCCACATGCTTTTTTAATTCAATATGTAAATTCTAATTATAATCGTAATTCATCTCTATATGATGTATAATTCTAATTGTATTATATTTCTAAATATAATGAAAAAGAAGATGGTACTTTCTAATTTATTATAAAATATCATTTCATAGATTTCATAGATTTACAATTGTAGTATTTTACTTTATCATATTTACATAAATTCTACTTTACTTCGAATAGGATATGGAGAGATGAATGTCGACGGTGGTAGTTCTGTATTGGGAGGCGGTGGTTCTGGTGGTAGGCTCTCCATCCTGATTGGTCAGCGCAACCAATATTCTGGTCACTATAGTTCTTCTGGTGGAACTGGATATCCCGGTACGTAATAAAAATAATCATTATACACCGATACTTGGAATCAATACATATTATTTAGGTGTATATATATTTCTATAAATATATATAATCCTACCATAGGTGGAGCTGCCGGTACCGTTTACATAGAGGAGACCAACAGAGGTCCTCAGTATGCCTTACATAAATATAATAAAAATCTAAATAGATCCATGATTATTGGTAGTCACAGACGAATTTTTATTGATAATGCTGATATTGATAAGGTAAATAGAAAATATGCATATAAATCTTATTTAAGTATTTATTAAATATTAAATATAATATTATCTGATTATTAGTGTTCATTAATAGTATTTTTATGATACCATTAGGAGAGTTATGAGAATCACGGAGAACCTTATCTATACACGGAGGTCGGTGATTCTCTGATGACGATGTTCGAATTAGATGAATTGACAATCAGCCGGCATGCAAATCTGAAGTTTTCCCAAAGATCAAAGATTGTTTTACACCATTTGTATGGAGATCGTACGGGTCTCCTGCTACTGACCAAAGATCAAGTATTGCATGCAGAGTATAATCACTTCAAAGGTAACTTAATGAAACTAATATTGTATATATTGTATATATATATATATATATATATATATATAGAATACAATTTATATTTAGTATTTTTATTATAAATACAATTACTAAGTTATACATTATATTAAATTTGTATAGTTCTATACGTATATAAGTTGTCCAGTAGTGATAATTAATATACTTATATTTAGAATATTCTTTTTATTCATTTCATATTCTTATCGACAAACTAAGTCAATTATATTAGGTAATTATTAATTATTAAACCCATGATAAAGGAGGTATTATGAGATCTGCGGTAAGCTTTAGAATAGAAAATGGATCAGAATTGAGAACAGCTGAAAGTTTTCACATATTAGGTTCAAATTACGAATATTTACTTTAATTATAATTTAGAATTTATTAAATAATTTTGTATTCATAATTAATATTAATATTAAATTTATCTTTTAAGGTTAAATGTGATATATCTAACATAAATGGTATAAGTATTACTTATATATTATTGAATTAAAATAACCTTTTTTAATTAGAATTATAATATCAATAAATTAATTAATTTAATGAAAAAATGATACATTTTATTTTTTAATATTAGCAATAGTTTATTAGATAAACTCAAAGATAAATTAGTAGATATATTCAAAGGTACTATTATAAAGATACTACTAAACTATTATCTATAAAAATACTTACCTCTCCTAATTCGTTACAGGAACACGAACGTATCTGGCCGGACTTTTAACTGGTACTGAGCACCTCGTTGTGGGATCTGGTGCATCTGCAATAATCAACTCAACGACATCAACTGCACTTCGCGATGCCGATGACCTCTACTACGAAAGCAAAACGGATGTAGGTCATTTGCGTTTTGCTTCCATGACTACACTCCGCGATAGTTTGATATATTTCCAACACGTATATCAAGTAAAAGCCATGAAACTCAGCATCTCCAACTTCAACGTTAGCATTCATCAGACTTCTTAACCTTATTAATAGTTGATCTGCAATCTTTCCTTCTATTTGTTTACATTAATGTACTAGAATTATATTCAAATAGCTGACACCCTTTATTATGAATGTTTTTCATTTCATTATTATTTAACCATAAGATCAGCACATTTTTCTATCCAATCTATAGAATCTATTATTACTGATGTGTAAATAGTTTGATGAGATTTTTGAATTTAGGTGAAATATGGATCTAAACTGCTGATGAATGAAGCCGAAATTGAATCTAGTGTAGTACACGTAGAAAGTGGTGCCATTTTCAATCTCTCCGCTACAATTAACATCGAGTCGGTATCAGGATTAGAAGGGCAAGGAGCTTGTCATGGCGGAACCGGAGGCGGCATCGAAAATGCATCCTGCTCCTATGGATCCATGTATCATCCGAGTGAAACTGGCTTTAAAGCTAAAGGTAAGTTATCTTAACAACAATATTTATCACAAATTCTATTCATTTGCATTCATAAATAATAATTAATAATATCATATAGGCTAAATGTCAATTTTGTAAATCATTTCAAATAATGAATTATATTTTATTATTTTTAATTTGTATTCCCTGGAACAGGCGACGGTTGCGGAAAAGGCGGCGGGATTTTAATATGGCGAATAGGAGAATCTTTACAATTAAACGGAGAATTACTATTGGACGGCGGCGATGTCGACAATGCGACACATAGCGGTTGCGGTGGTGGTAGCGCCGGTAGTCTCGATGTATATGTAACTGATATCACTGGTCACGGAATGATTTCCATTAAAGGAGGCAGCGCCTCTGCCGGAGGAAGCGGTTAATATCGATAGTCTACGTTTTGATTTCAATATTATTTTATAATTCTATTAATGTTCACCGATTTATATTCGATTTATGTTCTCGTAACCCATTCGCGATTACAAAGCAATACAAAATGATGAGATTAAGTTAAAATACATGACAACATGTGTACAACTATTCTATAGCGTATTCCAACGGCTTCGCAGGTGGTCGCGTCGGTATACATTGCCGTCGGAGATATACGTACGGCGGTATTCTGCGTAATCGAGGTGGATTCGGAGACAAGGCGACATCTAACTCGACTGGAATACCGTTGCACGGCGCCGCGGGTACGATTTACATAGAGGAAACATTGCGGGAGATGCGCTATCGTAAAAAGAAATACGATAAAGTACGAAATGAAAGTTTATTAACCGCTGATCACATTCATCTCCTCGTTAATAATGAAGGTTTGGATATTTTCAAAAAATATCATATCGGTTCAAAACATTTATTATAATTCACTGTGGAAAATAGATTCATAATAGAAAATAAACAATATGTTTTCATTTATATTAATCATAATATTTGGATAATTTCTTATCGAATATTTTAAAACTATCAATTACTTTATATTGATTATACACACACATATATATATATACATATATATATATATATATATATATATATATATATATATATATATGTGTATATTATATTATATATATACATAAATATATATATATATATATATATATATATATATATATATATGTTATATTAATTATTATATTGTTTATAGACTTAGCTTCAAATAGTTGGTCTGTTATTATATCCGAAGTTGAAGATTTCTTTTTCAATGAACTTAATCTTCTTGGGAAAGCTAATGTTTTAATTCGAGGACCAAATAATGTAACTTTGAAAGTTGAACAATTTCTTGGTGATAAATCGGCTTTGCTACTTATTCAGCAATCGCAGGTTCAAAATTAATAATAATTATCATATAGATAATTGAAATAAACATCTTCATTTTCGAATTAAATTTCGACGATTACTATATTATTATATTACAATAGCAAATATCTAATTTAGTTATATCTATTTACCCTCAATATATAATTGATATTGAGAATATACACGAGTTACGTAATATCATTGTCCTGGTTGGGTAATCATTTTACTATGTAGTTAATTGCGTATATCTATCGCAGGCTGTCTATGTGGAAGTTGTTCCTTCTGTGATAACTAGAACGCAGGCGCCCTGTAGCTTTTCGCTTAATGAGGGCGGATTCCTATACTTTCCTTTTGAACTGCATATCTATGGATTACGGTCTGTGTTTGCAGGACATATCGTGGGAGTTATTCATCTGTACATAGAAAGAAATGCTAACGTCATCTTCAAATCCACCGGTAGCTATTTATTAAGCAACATATTCGATGTGTATTTATTTTTTAGTTTACATGCTAATAAACATATTCATATTTAATTAAACTATTATCATATTACAATATCTTTTGTTATTCATGCCTTACATACAAATACATACATTAGTTTTTAATAATATTTATTTAAATAATTCATAATTTTAATTCATTCATTTTAGGGAGTTCTGGATTAATACATGGAAGTAAATTATATTTAAATAAAAAAAGTGAATATTCCTTTTCTAGATTAATTATTAAGGTTAGTTTTTTTATATTATCTGACACTATATGAAAGTAGTTCATAATTATATTATAATATAATTATGAAATTATAAAATGTTACATTTATAAATAAGGATAAGGGGAACATTGGACTTCTATCGGATATGGGTCCTATGCACGTCAATTTGAGCTATTTATTTGTGAAGTATGGAGCAAACATTTATATGAATGATATCGAGGTAATTATTTATGTATACATAATATTATAATTCAGTAATAAATATATAATTGTCAGAATAAATCTAATAAATTATTGAATTTTAAATTAATATAACTCTATTAGTTGACCACCGGCCAAAGTAATATCGAAAGTGGTGCGGTACTGCACCTTGACGCCCAAGGGCATTCTGCTGGTCAAGGTATTGGTGCAGGAATTGACAATCGAGGGGCCGGCCATGGTGGTCAAGGAGGCATGCACAATTCTACGGATACTCCAGCATCGGCATACGATAGTGTGTATAGACCTAACGACAAAGGATCTGGTGGAGGAGGTCCCTGCGGAGGCAGTGGGGGAGGAAGGTTTTATTAGCCTCCGATGTAATAATAATTAACTAAATTAATAGAAAATATCTACTTTTCTATACATAGTAATATTTGTTAGTAATAATTGATTAATATTTGTCATTTGTTATTTGTCTATTGATTCAAATATTATTAATATAAACTCGCACGTATAGACTTCACTGGAATAACGGTGAAATGGTGACGATAGATGGTACGCTTTCACTTCGCGGAGGAAATGCTGAGAGTTGCGTTCTGAGTTCATCTGGGGGTGGCGGCAGCGGTGGTTCCCTTATACTAATCACCACAGATATAGATGGACACGGAGAGATTAATGTAGCGGGAGGTCGTGCCAGTGGAATTGGGACGGGTTGGTACTTATTCTAAAATATTATGGATATTTGTTATTCATTTTAATTAGTAATTTATATTATTATATGATTCACTATAAACATTGTAATATAAGTTTATTTATATATACAAAGACTTCCGAATTACTATCAAATCAAGAGTAATTATTTAGTTCGATAAAATAATAATGAAAGTATTTTTTGAACAGGTGGTGGAGGTGGTAGAATTGCTATAAGGTGTAAATGGAAATATAAATATACTGGAAGTTTAATTGATAAAGGTGGTTCAGGATATAATGAGGTTTGTTGTAATATATATATATATATATATATATATATATATATATATATTATAGGTAATAATCGTAATTAAATATTGCTTTATTCAAATCCAACGAGAGAAAGTTAATTATTTATTAATCGCATTGTTAACTCCCGAAAACCAAATCCGTAAAAGGAGAGTAGTGGAGCTGCCGGCACGATTTACATTGAAAACAACATGAGACCTCTAGCCTACCGCGAACTAAAGTATTCGCATGCTACGAATACCACTTACCTCGATGTCGACCATCACTTCTTGCACGTCGACAATGCCGGGCAACGAGTGAATGCTGCGACTGTCATCGTTGAATCCTCTCTCACGAATTACACTTTCGACGAATTGGTATTGTCCGGTTAGACAGGAAAACCAATCCTTTATTATTGTCATGGAATCTATATTCATTAGAATTACATAGAATATCAGTTGTATTTACTATAAATTATAAAAAATAGGTATCAAATTACAATATACCTCTGTCTCAACAGGCAGAGCAAGACTTATCTTCAAGCATGCTACACTTCAAAATAAAATAATTGTGAAAGTAATATCATTACAAGGCGATAAAACAGGACAATTGCATTTGGTCAAAGGTCAAACTATGTACAGCGAAGTGACTGCTATTAACATAACAGAGGCTCCGTGCAGTTTCATTGTAGAACAAGGTACACTTCATTTGTATATAATTTGCATATAATTATTATTCTATTGTAAAAATAGAATGATAGAATATTTTTATTTCGAATGAAATTTGATTAAATAATTTATATTTTTATATACAAATATTATGTTTCTTGTAAATACTTTCAGATTATTCAAAATTGATCATTTATCTTTCTATATAATAAAAACACTTTTATTTTATATGTATTATTATATATAAATTATATGAGTACATTATTCCTGATTAATATTTTTAAACTTTCATAATTATTTCCATTTGAAATAGGTGCAAAACTAATACTGCCCACTGAAGTAAGATTACATGGAACCGATACTATTATACACGGATATTTACATGGAATACATCATTTATATATTGAAAATGGTGCAACTGTGAATATTTATCCTACGATTGAAACTGTCCTAGATGAAGGTTATTATGATGTTCAAATATGAATCATAGTATTTTAATTTACAGGTAAACTAGTACTGACTAAATAAACAAAAAATAGAATAAAGATAAAATAATAGAAATCTATAATTCATTTTATCTAGTCACATTGGCTTCATTAGATATTGATTAATTTCTTAATTACAAAATGATTTTCAATTTATTTATTTTAGGTTCTAATGGAATTGGTAAATTTAGTATATCTTCAATAAATTTACGTTATGGAGGAAAATTGCTTATAAACAATATGGATGACTCAATTGAGATGCAAATTATTAGTGGATTTATTGAATTGAAGTTTAATTCGACAATAACAATAAAAAGAAAAATTGAATTTAATGTTGGAAATTTTGATCTTGAACCATTATCATATATCGATCTCTCTGGTTCAGGTATAAACTATAAATATATTTACATATGAAAATATATATTCATATTTTTTATAATTTTTAAAAATTAATAATATTTTATTAATTGTTTATAAAATTATTAATAATATATATGCATGATTTAAGTATAAGTTGTTTCCTAAATGTAATCAGTAATATATATATATATATATATATATATATATATATATATATATATATATATGTTTATTAATTAAAGGAGAAAGAGCCAGTAATATTTTAAATAATCGGAATTGTGGTGGGAGCTATGGAGGTGTTGCAGGTGGATATGATTCGATATGCAGGTAAGTAATTACATACTTTACTGAACATGATTAATCCTTAAATAACATTATTTAATTTATTTTGTTTTTAGAAACACTTTTATATTACTGTATTAAATCAACTACACGAATTCGGAAATATAATTTTCAACATAACTCAATTAATTATACTATATATTCAGAAATCCAGAAAATGCATTTGGTTCTCTAGTCTTGCCAATGGATTATGGTAAACCAGGAGAAGGAGTTAATGTTAGACTCCATATATTATGTTTCATATATATAATGTAATATTTATTCATATTAATTATTATTTAATTAAAGCCCATTATACCAATATTAAATAGTACAAAATGTATATAGAAAGTTATTCATTACACATCATTTATAATTAATTTCTACGTCTCACTTATTAAATCTTAATTTCTCACTTCCTCAGCAATTATATTTCTCAACAATACACATCTTCAATTTACATACTTCACCTTTAAGTTTTAACTTCCCCATCTCTTCTATAATTCCATCGACTACAATCGTTGAATATCTACTTCAGGCTGGCGATGGTGGAGGTCTGGTGATAATAAATGTTGGTTCGAGAATGCACATAGATGGTTTGATTGCGGTGCGTGGTATGACTGGAACATCTATTGGAGGAGGAGGTAGTGGCGGCAGTATCTTGATACGTGCCTACAATATATCTGGCCACGGTATACTGGATGCGAGTGGGGGCGGTGCTTTTTTGAAATCCGGAGGCGGCAGTGGAGGTAAGTTAGATTCAAATTATTTCTATTGATCTTATGAATTGTACTTTTAGTAATGTTCCAATATTAAACAATATTCATACAATATTTATACAATATATATATATAATGAAATATTCATTTTGACCATGTTAAGTGATTATATAGTTTTGTATATTATATAGTGATTATATAGTGATTATAAGTTATCAATTCTAAGGTCGAATAGCCTTAAGAATAACGTTCTCAAACAAATTCGGAGGTAAAACTTTCATACATGGCGGCCGAAGTAACTATTCCAGTGTTTTCTCTGGAGGCCCAGGTAAATGAATTTAAATGCAAAACATACCTCAACAAATTGTATACTATCAACATCGCATGCCAATCATGATCTACGTTTAGTGTTTTACATAACATCGGATTTGTTAAAGTGTAGCGCAACTCACTAACAATTGCAGATTTTGCTCATGCATCACCTCCTCATCTTCACAAGCAAATATCTATTGCACATGCACCTACCCTACCTGTCGTATTAGAAATACTATATAATTGATACTGCTATAGTATATATTTATTATAAATAAGTTGACCATATTTAGGTGATTTCTTAGTTTTCGTAAGTTCATTACAGCCATATTATCAATATTAAAGTCAAATAGCTTTATGAATAACTTTCTCAAATCGCTGTGCTTTGTTTATTGTGAAAATAAAGTGTCGAATTCTACTATAGTCGCATATAATCTATGCTATATAACTATGATTATATAACTATGATTATATAACTATGATTACATAACTATGATTATATAACTATGATTACATAACTATGATTATATAACTATGATTATATAACTATGATTACATAACTATGATTATATAACTATGATTACATAACTATGATTATATAACTATGATTACATAACTATGATTATATAACTATGATTGTATAACTATGATTATATAACTATGATTATATAACTATGATTATATAACTATGATTATATAACTATGATTATATAACTATGCTTATATAACTATGATTATATAACTATGATTATATAACTATGATTATATAACTATGATTATATAACTATGATTATATAACTATGATTATATAACTATGATTATATAACTATGATTATATTCGATTAGTAATTCATATAATTGCTTACATAGACATTATTGGATGAGTATTTCATATTTGTTATAAATATATTCATTCAAATAAAAATAGGAAGTCACTTAATTATAATATATATAGCTTTTGTTATGAAAAGTATATCTTACAATTTGTTGTAATTTAAATAATGTCTATTATAAATTAAATAATATGTTGTTATTACACTATTTCTTTTTTCAATTACAATATATTATTGTTATAAAATATTTCTTTATCAAGTTATATATCATTATTGCATTATAAACGTAAAGTGCAATATTTGTATTCCACTGTCAAAATTGCCATTTCACACTTCATCCACTCCAGCACCATAATAGGTTCAATATTGCATCTGTGAAAATTTGGAGAAATTCCCATCATTGTAGATTATATATTAGACATCTATATATTAAGATAATTTGAATGATATACATGATTTAAATATATTATTTCATATATATGTATTTCGTTTTAATATATATGACTATATTTATATTATTATATTTATATTAATTTTGTTTTATAATTCTATATATTAGTATAAATAAAACATTAAACTACTTTACAGGAACCGTATATAAATATGAATCGAATAGGGGCCCACAATACAGAGAATTGAAATATAATGTGGCCCTAAACGAAACTGAATTCAAACCTGAACATACGCATTTGTACATAGATAATTCAGATTTGAATACTAGCAATCCAGCAGTAATTATAGATAATAAGAAAAATAGGTTTATAATCCATCGATATTCTATTCTTAGCACTTACCTTACCCTCCAATATAACATTAATATAATATGTTACTAACCTATGGTATGCAGGTTCTATTTTGACGAAATATCAGTGATTGGAAATTCCAAATTATTATTTAGCAGCAATTTAAATAAAGGACCTGTTGATATATTTATAAAAGTTATAATTCATTGTAACAAATATTGAGTATTGTAATATATAGTTTAATTAATTAGTAAATCCTCTAAAAGCAAATTAATAATTCATGTGATTATCCTTAATAACTTATTTATTGAAAACTAGTAAGTTTTTTTAATAAACGGTTAATTTATTATTTAAGGAAATATTCGGAAATCACAAAGGAGAAATAATAATTCGTAGAGGTCAAAGATTGGATGTCAGAGATATTGACAGCTCATCTTACTTGAAACCAGCTTGTGGTATGATTATTGAAGAAGGCGGAGAGGTATGTGATAATTATAAAAGCTCATTGATTTGATTTTGTAACTTTTATTCTAGTAAAACGATAATTTAGAAAATTATAAGTATTCATTTTAGAGTACTTATTTACCGTACCCATGGTATATTACCTTATATGATTATTTATTTAGATTGTTCTGCCGCCTATTCTTATTATTGCATCGGAAAGTTTTCAATTATATGGACGTATGACTGGTTTGAAGCATTTATTCATTGAACAAAAGGGTCATTTCATTATGTATAGAACCGGACACACCCGAGATGAATTTGCTCAACATGATCCTCTATGGTTGTAACTTATGTTTTGTTTAAACTATATATTTATATATGAAATGAGCGTTGTGATTAATAATTATATATAATATCGAACATTTGTTCACATTTGCTTTATATTTGTATACATTAAATCTATAATAGTATAAGGAGTATCTAGATAGATCTAAAGTAGTCAATGATAATTCATACTAATTTATTTTACACATTAATAACATGATTTCATAAACAGGTATCTGGAGAATAGAACACCACGCGACTACACTCCGGGGCACATTGACATACAGTCTCTTACCGTGTTAAACCTGGGAAAACTATCTCTGCATACACCTGTATTGGGTATTGCTGAACTGAAAGTTAAATCTGGTGGAATTGTTCACTTGTTGTATAAGAAAATAGAGGTTTTTCTTACTTATTGTTATTATCAACATTGTTATAAACATTGTTTTCAAGTAAATTAGACATTTGAATATAAAGTAATTCCAATTTGAAATATTATTATGTTTAATGAATAATTTAATTCATTAAAACGTATTAATTTTATAACAAATGTAAATTTCATAAATAACCATTATTCCTATAATAGATCTATGCCAACATAATAACTTTGGAGAAAAATTCTCTAGTGGATGGTGACGGAAGTGGCTATGGAGCGAATCGAGGACCGGGGGCTAATGAACACGGTGGGGGGCACCATTCAGGCAATGGTCTGTTAAATATTTATAGGAGAACGGATTGTAAATAAAAAATTAAGATTAAGATCATTATTAAACATATTTCGTTCGGATTATAAATAAACATAAATCTAATATTTACCTATTTTGTTCTTGCCAATATTCTATATTAATACAGGTGGTAACTATGATCAAATTGTATTCTACAACGATCTTATATGGCCAACAGAACCAGGATCTGGTGGTTCAAATGGACCCGGTGGCGGGTTTATTGCTATGTATGCCAAACAGGTTACTTTCTTATTGGAGTCGTGTGCTCATTGTATTATTTCATTAATTTCGTAGTACGTTAAACCAATTGATACTTTTCTGTATAGGTTCGTATAGATGGTACAATACGTTGTTCTGGTACGAGGGTCTACATTGGAGCTGGTTCGGGAGGTACAATTCTTATATCAACTGACCATTTCACTGGCCGAGGAGATTTGACTACCAATGGAGGATTCGGTTTCATTTATTTTAAAGATATCTTTATAATAAATTTAACTTTTAAATATACTATTATTGTAAATAGTATTATTATAGTAAATATAGTAACATTGAATTTTCACTGAATGAAACTCACTTTTTACAATATGAATCTAAGATGTTGAAATCATTTACAGGAGTAAATAATAAAGCATATGGGTACAGTGGTAGTGGAGGTAGAATTTCTATCCACGTGCGTGATCTATTCCAGTTTCAAGGACAAATAAATACCCACGGAGGACAATCCCAATCAGCTCCAGGAACAATTTACACGAATGCACCCTATATCAGCCGATTGGAGGTCAATAATGACAATTAAGATTAATACATAAGATTAATACAGCTATTTATCAAATATAAATGTATTTATTGATTATAACGTTAACAGGTAGACGGTGGCTATACTAGAAATAACATACAAAACGTCAGTTGTGAATATCCTGCGTATTTGACGGGTCACTATTTTTTCACTGAGATTCTATTGTACAGGGATGCCTGCTTAAACCTGTTCAATGTGAGTAACGGCATTAGTTCTTGTAGGGCAGTGTTGTTAATACCTTGGAATAGTGTAAAATGATTAACATTATTTTAGATACGGTTCAAATCAATTGATAGTTTATATCATTTATAATCTTTATTATACATTAATTAGTTACAGTTATGTGTATGTCGTTAACAGGGAAGTCTACAGACTTCTCTATTAGGAGGCGACAAAACGGGATTGTTGAAAATTAGCCAGAAATCCAAAGTAATATTTGCAACTCAAATGACGCATGTCCATATTAATTCACATGTGAAGTTAGTCTATAAACCATTGATTTAGTTAAAATCTAGTTCTTATTACTAGATTCCCTTAAAGTTGAATTGTTGTCAAATATATCATTATTTCATCTAATATTCACTTTTTGAAATTTAACTTATTTTCGTTAATCACTAATTATATTAAATTTATATTGTGAACATTACAATTTATAATTGATATCCATGAAATTCAAAATTGGTTAAACCACCGTGATTATTTCCGCATACAATTTATATATTCTCTGTTAACACTGAATTGCCTACTGCACGAACGCTGTTCAGGATCGAACATGATTCGTCAGCGTTGCTACCCGGTATAGTGGAACTGAGCACTACTCTGGACATGGCCGGTTCCCTATCCGCCCAGGAGTTCCGAATCCGCGGGAAACTGATTATCAGAAATCCTTCGGACACCATCACGGCTGCTTATTACATGGGTGCGCGTTATACGCCATATTATTGGCGATGGTCGAAATGCTACTTCTTTATATATAGCTTAAATATAACTCATCTTCCTTCTACTAGATAAACTGACAGTGATGAGCGGTGGCCTATTAATCATGATCTCCAATTCATCTGCAAATCTGATGAACGGAAGTGTTGAACTCAATCTACGAGAAATATATTTGCAGCATAAGAGGTTCACTGCGATTTTGTATTTGTAATACTAATTATTGTATGCGTTGAAAGTCCAGATTCAGTCAATATACCTAGAATAAAAAACAAATTTTAAGTTGGTAACCAAAATCCTTAATTAAAATCTTAATTTCTACAATTTCTACTGCGGTGGACTATTCTCTATAACTTATTTTACATTCGAGGATGAAAGTATTTTTCTAATTTTTGTTCTGGCCTCTATGTTTATGATTAGGCTTCTAAATAATTCAATAAATCGTACATTTGCGTAAGAAATTAATAATCGGAAATTTTATAATTTCAAAAAATTAAATTTTTTACCAATGAATTTAGAATATCGATATTTTGCATTTCGATATAATTAATAATTAATATAATTAATATAATTGATATAATTAATATAATTAATATAATTAATATAAATAATATAATTAATATAATTAATATAATTAATATAATTAATATAATTAATATAATTAATATAATTAATATAATTAATATAATTAATATAATTAATATAATTAATATAATTAATATAATTAATATAATTAATATAATTAATATAATTAATATAATTAATATAATTAATATAATTAATATAATTAATATAATTAATATAATTAATATAATTAATATAATTAATATAATTAATATAATTAATATAATTAATAACGGGTTTTTAAAATCCATAACGAATACCTCACTTCTCGATATAATTAGTAATTAATAAAATTAAATTAATACTATTACTATGCATATATATCTCTATATCTATTTTGATATCATATTATTATGGAATACTATAAAATTAGCATATTTTTGCAAATTCCATCATAGCAAATCACAGTCAATATACCATTATATTGTTCTATATATATAAAAGTTCTATTGTTCTATTGTTCTATATATAAAAGTGTTATATATATATATATAATTAAAAGTGTTCTATATATAATTAATATGGTTCTATAAATAATTAATATTATTATAAATATAATTATTATTGTTCTATATAGTATTGTTCTATAATTAATAATGTTCTGATGCTTCATTGTTTTTAACTCGAACCCGTTCAAATTTTGAAGTCGCACTTCGCAGAGTTTGTGTCTACGATAAATAGGATAGATAAAATCAATAAATAAAATAATACTAAGTATAGGTGAGACAAGATCTACAGTCCAATGATTTAAATCTCGGCTATATAAGCGTTGTACGCAGTTATTTTGCCATTGCTGTCACATTGTGTCATGTGGCAGATGAGATTTAAGTTGTCGTAGTGTTACGTTACATATAGTCTACGATCAGCGGGTTACTTCGTAAATAATTCTTGGTATTATCATGGGTATTCCTCTATCAAGCATTTTGCAAATACTATTAAAAGAATATTATAGTTTTTCACGTCCATCATTTAACCTATATTCATGTTTTTCATCACAATATACTGCGAATATACTCTAGCAGTAATATTTAGAAGTATATTTTAGAATCAATTGATAATAACAATAATCTTGGTATTCATATTCTACATGGAAAATAAATTTCCTTTGGTGTTTAATATTTTAATAAATTATAATATATTAAATGTCAGTATATATTATTCTAATATAAACTGTATAATTAATAATGCTTTTATGTAATATTATATTATATGATCAATGAGAAAACGTATTTTTGGATTTTGTTGTACATTACTATATATATATATATATATATATATATATATATATAACTTATATAACATTACTTACTAACATTATATAAGATTACATACATGTAGTTAAGAATATCATTGCAATACATGTATAGAAGCTGTAGCTTGATTTAAATCTTAGATAAATGACGACTACATTATACAAACATCGCAGTCATATGTAGTAAAACCCAGTATAAAATAAAACCCCATTATCTATATTAATAATATCAAATACACATTTTTTTATCTTTCTTTACTTTAATAATATATTTATTAATATAATTTATAGTTTGTTTACTCTTAAATTCACCTTTAAATTAATGTAATATAATCTATTACAGTCCACAAATAGCAGAAATATTTTATTTTTGTAAAATTTGTTTAATTAATATCAATTTTATTAATTGTCCAATAAGATATTTATTGTAGTATTAATGCTTTCTTTCCTTTATATTAATTATTTGTATTAATTAAATAAATTATAATAAATTGATAATGAATAAATTATATATCAATTAATTTTAAAGTATGGATATATATCCATAATATCATGTGTATATATATTTCAGTCAGCATGTCATGCATATTTCAAATAAATCTAATTGTTGTAAATCAAATAATTATCTTTGTAGTGATCTTTGTATGATTAAAAAGGTTATAAATTTAGACCATAATTTGTAAGACCATAATTTGTATTTAAACATCATCTTACTTATATGAATTCTAATAATCGTAATTACCTGCAGCGTACTGTATGTATTCGGATCTGCAAACGTATACTGTAGCCATATGTCAATTGAAAAGAAGGCACAGGTTAACGGTACGATAAGAGGTACCATCGCTGGCATGGGAAAAGGCTGTGTATTACCTGCCAATTCAAATGACGTGGTTAGAATTTCATTAACAATTCGTTTGTCAACCTTACCGTAATAATATTTAGTCATTTTATCTACGCGTTATACTCTATTGTTTCATTGCATTGTAATATTACCATTCGTATTTAGATTGTAGCCGTCAATGTATTATTACCACTGATGATATATTAGTAATACAGATTTATGTATATTGAATGTAAAACATTTACGATTCATTCAACTTGGTTGATTACCGAGTAGAGATAACCGATAGGTACTACGATAAATATAGGTGCATTGTTCTAGAATCAGTTCAATGTTTTAATATACAATATAGATATTATGCGGGAGGTTAATCCGACGTTATGTAACTTCTAGATTATTGGCGGTGGAGGTCATGGAACTCCAGGAGGACCTTTCCATAATGCCCTCGATAAAAAAGAATGCAGTAATGTGTACGGGAACTCAGACAATCCATTCTATCAAGGAAGTGGTTAGTTAAACTACTCGTATGTTTTACTTATCATCTTTATTTAATGTAATTAATTACTTCAGCTATAATTATTAGATATATTATTTGAAAATGTCCGGTCATCTATCTAGCGTTTTGTATTACTATTTGTCTTTATGATATTGGCATGTTCCTATTCCATCCACACCCAGGAGGAAGCAGTTGCCGTTCCACGCATTTAATAGCTCGAGGTGGTACAGGTGGCGCCGCGATACGATTAGTTTGCGGTGACAGATTATCGCTAGAGGGCGTTGTCGAGGCTTCGTCGGGTGCTGGGGATATCGGCGGAAGTGGTGGAAGCGGTGGCAGTCTGTGGCTGGATGCGTCGTACATATATGGTCGTGGTAGATTACTCGCCAACGGTGGTAAGGTGGTTGCCAAAAGCTGCCTGGTACCTTGCCGTAAGACCTGCTGTCGTATATGCACTTCCGGTATGTTATTACATTAGAGAACTTATCTACCGTATTATTCACATATTTGCCATTTTTATAAAGATTCCTAAATATACATTTACGATTATTTTAATTCTGCATATTATTTAAAAGTATTTTAATATTAAAACTTTATATAAAATATTTAACTTATATAATATTTAACTTTATATAAAATTATATGTGTTATGCATACAAAATGTCAATATTATTTCATTTTTTGAATACATTAATTTATAGAATATCAATATTTGTATTATTGATATTCGAATTATTGTAATTTACATTAATTTATACCATTGCTTATCCCATTTACTACAGTCGTCCCTAATTTCTGTGTACTCATCAATTTCTATTCACTATATTTTCTTGCCCCAATCTAACCTCTTCCAATTCCACTTCATCAGGCGGGGGAGGGTCGGGTCGTATCAGACTATACAGCGTAAATTTTACTTCTCCCGCTCTTACCAACGGATGGTCTCTGATGGGTTACAAAGACTTAATAGCTCCAGGCACCGGCCCCATCTCATTTTCCAGGGGCGAGTTGTGCAGCGGCTACGGCCATTGGTCAAATGACACTTGCATCTGCTATAGTGGACACAGCGGTCGCGACTGTCAATTCAAGGTCATTCACTATTCCACTTACTTTCACCAGAAGTTATATAATTGCTATAGATATATGTATAAATAAGTACAGGAGTTACTTTTATTCTAATTGCGTAGCTATCATAAGTACATATTTTTTTCTCTACATTTTCACATTTTCATAAAGATATTTTATAAATTGCAAATCAATTTTCTAAACTGATGTTTCATAGTAATATGTAAATAATGCATTCTGCATACTACCTCAGTTATATAACATTGCTAACACATTTGTAGTGCGATTCATTGGTAACTTGTCTTGGAAGGGGTGAGTGTAACACTCGCGGGCAATGCATCTGTTTCAGTGGTTTCGTGGGTGTACGTTGTGAAATGTCTTGCGACAGTCTTACCACTTGTTTGGGCAATGGATATTGTTCACGTTTGTATTTATCACACGAATTTAATTAGAAATAATTATTTAATTTATATCAGAAGTTTGAATAATTTTCAAACAAATTTGATATATTACTAAAAGACTATAAAAATTGATAATTACCAACATTGTTAAATTAGAATGTAGATATGTTCAAATTACATATAAATGATACATGGTTTTAAACCATTAAAACATATCATATCATAAAACATATCATATATGTCCTTGAAATTAAGTAAAATTGTTGAATTTTTACAGAACTAACTCACTAGGGTTACTCACTAAGTCATAACATACTTCACTCCATTAACCGCTATACCAAACCCAAGTTATCTCCACTAATTACTACCCGAGTACACCGACCTACATCGCCGCTCTCGCCACTCAGCGGATGGCAGTTGTATTTGCCAAGCCTGTTACCACGGCGAGCATTGCGAGAACAGGTGCAGTGGGCATGGGACATGTAATCGGAACATCTGCCTTTGCGATCCATGCAGTTCGGGACGATTCTGCGAGAATGTTTGCAACAAACGTGGAACTTGTAATGGTGAGTACTCATTTGCATCGTCGTCGGTGAATGTTGTGAATCAACGACTCTACGGTCGTTGATGTTTGCTGTAAAGTATTACGAAAAGCAGTACCATAACTTAGGGCAGGTTCTAATGATTGTTATATGTTTGATAAAGTTATTATCAAACATATATTCGATATTCAAAACTATACATAACATTGTTTTATTCTATATTCCTAATATTCATCTAAGATATAAAATAAAGTGATCATAATTAAATATTAGTAATATTTTCATAGAAATTATTAACAAAAATATAAAATTAATGGAAATGCATAAATTTAGTGACGTCATAATTCATAATTATAGAATCGCCATCATAAGATTTTATCATAGCAAAAGAAATAATATTTATAAGAAAATATTATAAATTAAAAATTAGATTATTTTAAATTTAATGTTACTATATATATTTAATGTTATTATATATGATATTGTATCTGTATAAATATTTATAATTCAATTAAATTTCTGGAATGTCAAGATTGTATTGTTGTATTATATAATATATTTGACCTTTATGTAAACAATATGTACTTTATAATAACCTAAGATACTCACAAAATGTACTTTACATTAAACTAAGACAAAACCTATATTTACTTTACAATAACCTAAGAAGTATCCTATGCGTACTTAACATGTACCTAAGATGTACCTAAGATGTACCTAAGATGTACCTAAGATGTACCTAAGATGTACCTAAGATGTACCTAAATGTATGTACCAGGAACACACTGCACATGCAACCATCTGTGGAGTGGTGAAGTATGTCAGGTATCTAGTTGCGAGGGTACTCTATCCGATGGACAGAAATGTAGTGGACACGGTGTCTGTAATACACACGTCTGTTACTGCGACGTTGGATGGATCGGTTGGTTTACCACTATACGTATGCAATATAATAGTACTATATCATTTGTTAAATCATTGTTTATTTATATTTAAATATCAGCTTTGAATAACAATTATGATTAAAGTAGCATCATCATTACTAGAAGTACTTATATTTGGATTATATTCAATTTATTGTGAATTTTAAAGGCAATATACTTTATATTTAAAATATATAATATATTTGATATCGACTAAGTTACACTTAAATATTACATTTTGTTTTACTCATCTCGATCTAGGTAATGCATGTAATATTGCCAAATGCGAAGGAGGAAGTAATTGCAATGGTAGGGGTTTCTGTAACACCACTTTATCCCCACCTAGGTGTACGGATTGTCAAACTGGATGGTTTGTTGTTTATATGTTGATCTTATTGAAATATTTCTTGATATTTGAAATAATTTGTGTGAATATGCATTTCCACCTATGTACTTTTATTCACTCAATTATGTACTTTTATTCACTCAATTATGTACTTTTATTCACTCAATTATGGCTCACCCCTAAATAAAAATGTATTCATAAAATATTAGGTCAATTTTTTTATATTTTACCACCAAATTAAAGTTTCCAGTTAACTATTTGTAATTATTACAAATATATATGAATTGAAGTGAATTATAAAATAATATTTATATCAATTCATATTAGATATATATATATATATATATATATATATATATATATATATATATATATATATATACTTCATATACACTATAATCCTATTTTAATCGAAAATAAATATAGTTATCTATATGAATCATTTATTAGTAAAATAAATATAATTGTATTAAATAACTACTTATTTAGTTGTACTTTATTAGTGAAGTATTAGCAAAGTTTATAAAAAAATATTTTGAAAATTCATACAATTCATAAAATTAATTTGAATATAAATTTTAGCGTAATAAATCAAATTTTCTAAAATTAGAATAGATAATCACTATTTTAGTATAAAACTGTCTAGATGTGATATTTTGTAAATTTTATTCACTGAACATATTCATAAGTTCTATAAAGGAGATTGCACTCCTATCTTAATTTACTTCTCTTCGATGTAATCAGGTATGGCGATGGATGTGCTCATCTCTGTGTTAACGGTACAGTCGACGAAGATAATAGATATTGCCTGTGTCACCACCACTGTATCCACGGTGCCTCCTGTAACGTGCAATGCTCGCAGCATGGACTTTGTTCCCTGGATAGTAAAACATGTTCATGTAATCCACTTCTAGGCTGGAAAGGATCGCTCTGCCAGGTTCTTATATAGGAAAAATTAGAAAATTAATAATTTATTCATTATAATATTATAAACAAATACTACAATAACTATATAGTTGCTATATATAGTATATTAAGTTTTAGCCATTGTTCAATGCATTGTGTACCCCCTACTATACCGGTGTTAAGGTGCCTGGATGTCCTAGCGATAGCACATCGACCGACTGTTCCTCTCACGGCATATGTAACTCTGCAACGCACACATGTTCATGTGATAAACTGTGGAAGGGTACCGCTTGCAACAGTCCAGATTGTCCTGGTAACTATAGCGTGTAAGACATAGATCTATCTGCAAAAACAGAACAAATGAATTCAAATATTAATATAACATATTATTGAATTGGATTATAAAATAATTTTTATATATCTTATCTTTAATAATTTAATAGATTCTTATCTTTAATAATTTCAATATTTCTTAGTAAAGTGTAGCTTTGGCTCGACATTTATTATACTGTATTCATATAAACTATATAATCGAAAATGAAAATTGTTATCTGTATAATCTCTATTAATAAATTATATTTCATTTTATAACATATCTGTACATAAATTATGTACAGCGGAGTTACAGTGAATACAATGAAACAGGTGATCCTGATTGCAACTCGATGGCGAATTGCATAGCGTTACCTTCACCACATTGCGGTGTGTGTTTGACCCCGTGGTACGGTGAAGCCTGCGCTCACCGGTGTTTCAATGGCGAAGCGACCTCGGGCAACAGCTCTTCGCTGGTGTTGGTAGCAAATCACTTTCACCCTCGAACCAACTTAGCGTTACGCGAATCTACTTCCGCCACCTCGTAAATCTCCTATGCGCGCTGCCCAACGCGTAAACTGTACGGAGATTCTCATTGCTACAGGTGCGTTTGCGACGCCGGCTGGAGCGGAGTCGAGTGCAACAGCGAATGTTCGGGTCAAGGTGATCTCGACCCCGACTCCGGACTGTGCGTCTGCTGGTTCGCGTCGGGCTACTGGGGACCCTTGTGCGAAGTGAAAGGTTGTCCGGGTATAGGCAGTTCGTGCAGTGGCAACGGTTAGTGGAACATGCGTGTTCGTAAGTGGATATGTATTACATTTTTGTTGCCAATAAATAATATTCTTCATTTTTATACGAAAACTAGTTTAAATAGATTTATTCTTATATCAATGCTAGTAGCGTTGACTGTTTAACGATACATTAATGGATTGTATCCAACTAATCTCATATTGCAATACTAATTCGTTAAGCTCTCCTTCAATACTCCGAATATAATGAACATTCCTCAAGGCGGTTGTAATAGTGCTACCGGTATTTGCATCTGCGACGCTGGCTGGAGAGGCATCGGATGCAATGAAACTCAGTGTCCGGGTGCCGACTTGCAGTGTAATGGTCGAGGAGTGTGCAACGCAACTCTAATTACTCCGAGGTATATTCGTCTACTCCTATCCTCGTTTTCATTGTTTTTTATGTATTTAGTTACGATAACATATATTCAATGAAATAAAAATTATTTAGCGCATTGTTTCTATAGAAACTTTTTTAAATTAAAAATAAATTCCTTCAAAAATACTGACTTTACTATTTTATTATAACTATTATTATAATTTCTATTTTATTATTAATATTATTATTATTTATATTTTATTACTACTATTAGTATAACTTTATTTTATTATAACAACTATTATAATTTCTATTTTATTATTAATATTAGTATAACTTTATTTTATAATGAAATAAAATACAATTAAATCATATGCGTTTACATGAAATGTGTTTACAGGTGTGAATGCGACCCAACATATACCGGCGATTCCTGTCAGTTTTCTTGTGTCCATGGTGATCTTACATTCAATCCCTCTTCACCGGCGGTATGTCGATGCCGAACTGGTTGGACGGGCTTCGAGTGCGACTTGGAGTGTAGTGGTCACGGTCGACTGCTCGCGACGATGTGTGCTTGCACCGACACATGGAGGGGCGATCTTTGCGATATTCCTGCTTGCCCAGGTCGGATTCACTCTGCCCTTCATGGTTGCAAATCTAGAGCGATGTAAAATACAATTCAGAAAGAGCATTAGAAATAATCTGAATTATAATTATTATACATATATTTCGATTATGATATTATGATTGTCATTTTTTAAATATCATTTATTATGAGAAGATCATAAACAATTTATATTTATATTGCAATGATCCAGCTTGTTCATTTCTATCATATTGAAGTATACGCAGTATTAGAGAGTAACGAGTTATAGACATCAACAACTAGCAGTTCTATTATTTATTTTCAGATGTTATTTATCTTGAATCTGAATTCATTTGTAATATTCGTTTAACTAAACCAGGCATCGATTTCGACTGTAGCAACAATGGCATTTGTGACACCGTGTCCGGTCTGTGCATGTGTTCCCCGGGCTGGCAAGGACCATCCTGTTCAGTTCTTAGTTGTCCCAAGGACTGTTCTAATCGGGGCAATTGCAGCGTTAATCCACCGCAGGTAGGCGAACACTGTAGCAGTTAATTCGAACATATTGAGATTTCGTAAGCAATTCGCTGACGACGTCGTTTAACGCCAATGCTATATGTAGACGTCACCGAGTTGCGTGGCTTGCTACGGAGGATACTTTGGCGAGGCTTGCGATATAAGTTGCGACCGCGGTAAACTCCAAGTCGAACGCGAGGACTCCGCGATGTCACCGTTGAATTCTTTCTGCGCTTGCAACGATTGTTATACCGGACAACAGTGTAATGTGAGTGGCTTCATATATCTTATTTTACTATAACAATACATTTTACTATAACACTACATTTTACTATAACACTACATTTTACTATAACACTACATTTTACTATAACACTACATTTTACTATAAAACTACATTTTACTATAACACTACATTTTACTATAACACTACATTTTACTATAACAATACATTTACTATAACGATACCTTTTACTCTAGTAACTTCCTAGCAAAACATAATTCATCTTCCTAAAAATCTATTTGCGATTTTAAATCGTTTTCAAAATATATCACAATTAAAATATGACGCAATAATGTATGGTTACCAAATAACTGGGTATGAATTTGCTGACGATGTGTATAGGAAGCATGCAGTACTCACGGACAATGCATCAACGCTACCTGCGTTTGCGACCTGGGATACCGGGGAGATCGATGCGAATTTAACGGTTGTCCTGGCAACGAACTTGGAGATTGTTCACAAAGGGGATCTTGCAACGGAGTTGATCACACTTGTATCTGTTTGCCAGGTGAGCTGTTTGTTTACAATAATATCGTTAGGTTTACAAATAATAAAACCTGGTCTGAGAATTTTGTATGAAATATTTTTCCTTATGAATTTTATATATTTTATGTCAGATATTGATTAATTTATAAAAATAGTGAAATATACAAGAGAATGTTATATTTGATATTTATAATTTATACTTCTTATCAAAATATAATAGAGTTCTTATTATAATAGAGGCAATAATAGTTGATTGTATTTGATCTACAATTTTCTTATTCATACATACTCTTATATTTATATCTTATTTTTATTGTACAATAGTTGTTTCTAGCAAAATTAATAAAAAAGTCCCTACTACTATATTAGTCAATGCTATAGTTAGTAAGATTTTTTGTAAATAATAATTAATAAATCTTATATAATAATTAATATATTTTAAATATAATTTTTTGATATTTATATAAATTATAGTTTTTTAATAATATTATTAATATTAATAATTATTATATAGGCTGGGGAGGACCAGGGTGTGATACGGCAATTTGTATAAATGATTGTTCATCGCATGGCACCTGTAATTCGACTAGGCTCTCTCCTTTCTGTATTTGTGACACGGTTTATTTACTAAATATTGATCATTTTAGATGAATGACCATTTGAAAATGTTATATTATATTATTAGTTAAAATTATATTTGATTAGAGAATATAGTTCTTTATAAAATTATATTATTGTATATTTACTATACTATACATATATATATATATATATATATATGTATTATATTTAATGTATATTATAGAATTTAATCATATATTTCTTATATTGTATTTATTATAATTATCTCGTTTATTTTTCTTTTTAGATAACTGTGTATCTTAACATTTACACATTATATTATATTAATTCGTGTCTATCTAGGGCTACTTTGGAGTAGATTGTAAACAGAAATGTGAACACGGCATCCTGTTTGCATTGAATAGCATGGTCAGTGAATGTATCTGCGATCCCTGTTATATTGGGAGCAATTGTAAAACCAAATGCAGCCACCAGGGAATTTGCATAAAAGACACTTGCATATGTGATAATAAACCAGGTTATTGTCTACACGAAATAGAAATTGATTTACATATTTAATTCATTTCCACAATAATGTTCTCGTTACCGTTATCATGTATTTAAAGTAAGGATAGATCCAAAAACTCAATTGAAATGTATAATGTACATACGCACATTCACAGGCTTATGCATAACTATATATAGTACACTCGTCTAGTGTAGTGTAGTGTAGTGTAGTGTAGTGAGTGTAGTGTAGTGTAGTGAGTGTAGTGTAGTGAGTGTAGTGTAGTGTAGTGAGTGTAGTGTAGTGTAGTGAGTGTAGTGTAGTGTAGTGAGTGTAGTGTAGTGTAGTGAGTGTAGTGTAGTGTAGTGAGTGTAGTGTAGTGTAGTGAGTGTAGTGTAGTGTAGTATAGTGTAGTGAGTGTAGTGTAGTGTAGTGAGTGTAGTGTTGTGTAGTGTAGTGTAGTGTAGTGTAGTATAGTGTAGTGTAGTGTAGTGTAGTGTAGTGCAGTGGTAGTGTAGTGTTGTGTAGTGTAGTGAGTGTAGTGTAGTGTAGTGAGTGTAGTGTAGTGTAGTGAGTGTAGTGTAGTGTAGTGAGTGTAGTGTAGTGTAGTGAGTGTAGTGTAGTGTAGTGAGTGTAGTGTAGTGTAGTGAGTGTAGTGTAGTGTAGTGAGTGTAGTGTAGTGTAGTGTAGTGAGTGTAGTGTAGTGTAGTGAGTGTAGTGTAGTGTAGTGAGTGTAGTGTAGTGTAGTGTAGTGTTGTGTAGTGTAGTGAGTGTAGTGTAGTGTAGTGAGTGTAGTGTAGTGTAGTGAGTGTAGTGAGTGTAGTGTAGTGTAGTGAGTGTAGTGTAGTGTAGTGTAGTGTAGTATAGTGTAGTGAGTGTAGTGTAGTGTAGTGAGTGTAGTGTTGTGTAGTGTAGTGTAGTGTAGTGTAGTATAGTGTAGTGTAGTGTAGTGTAGTGTAGTGTAGTGCAGTGTAGTGTAGTGTAGTGTAGTGTAGTGTTGTGTAGTGTAGTGTAGTGTAATGTAGTGTAGTGTAGTGTAGTGTAGTGTAGTGTAGTGTAGTGTAGTGTAGTGTAGTGTAGTGTAGTGCTGTGTAGTGTAGTGTAGTGTAGTGTAGTGTAGTGTAGTGTAGTGTAGTGTAGTGTAGTGTAGTGTAGTGTAGTGTAGTGTAGTGTAGTGTAGTGTAGTGTAGTGTAGTGTAGTGTAGTGAGTGTAGTGTAGTGTAGTGTAGTGTAGTGTAGTGTAGTGAGTGTAGTGTAGTGTAGTGTAGTGTAGTGTAGTGAGTATAGTGTAGTGTAGTGTAGTGTAGTGTAGTGTAGTGTAGTGTAGTGTAGTGTAGTGTAGTGTAGTGTAGTGTAGTGTAGTGTAGTGTAGTGTAGTGTAGTGTAGTGTAGTGTAGTGTAGTGTAGTGTAGTGTAGTGTAGTGTAGTGTAGTGTAGTGTAGTGTAGTGTAGTGTAGTGTAGTGTAGTGTAGTGTAGTGTAGTGTAGTGTAGTGTAGTGTAGTGTAGTGTAGTGTAGTGTAGTGTAGTGTAGTGTAGTGTAGTGTAGTGTAGTGTAGTGTAGTGTAGTGTAGTGTAGTGTAGTGTAGTGTAGTGTAGTGTAGTGTAGTGTAGTGTAGTGTAGTGTAGTGTAGTGTAGTGTAGTGTAGTGTAGTGTAGTGTAGTGTAGTGTAGTGTAGTGTAGTGTAGTGTAGTGTAGTGTAGTGTAGTGTAGTGTAGTGTAGTGTAGTGTAGTGTAGTGTAGTGTAGGGTAGTGTAGTGTAGTGTAGTGTAGTGCAGTGTAGTGTAGTGCACTCATCAATACACACGCATTTTCACATCTATCCTGCTGGGATCGCTTCAATGAAAGCTCAATGTTCGCCTCTTCACAGGAGACGCTTACAGAGGTCTGTACTGCGAATACACTGGTTGCCCGCACGACTCCAGATATAGAACTTGTTCGGCCCGAGGTGTTTGCGACCGGAAGACGTTGCGGTGCCTCTGCGATAGCGGTTACCATGGCGACACTTGTCAACACATCAGCTGTTCACCAGACCTAACATGCTCAGGTTAGCACATTTTACTATATTATACATCAATTCTTGTGGACCTTCCGTACAATTACGCCTCTAGATAAACATCTATTATATTTATTTATATAGGTTGGGGTGAGTAATGATCTCGATAACTTTTGATTTGATGTCCGCGTTTATTGTAATGTTTATTTCTTATTAATTAGTCTTTATATTGTATTTATGTTATATTTATATTAACTTGCATTATTACAAAATATATTTTAATTCAAAATCTACTAATGGCAAACCAACAAATGGGTAAATACGCTCGAAAGCGTTCCACACTAATGATTTAGCTTTTGCTAAACTATTCAAATTAACCTGTATGCCATTTCTGTATACAACTTCAATGATTCTTGTTTATAATTTCCATATTTCGTAATATATTTAATTCGATTCAATTACTAGTCCGAAAATAAACATGATATAAAATAAAGATTGGTAGCGCTATAACCTGGATCGTATGCGAAGGCGAACAAATGATTTAATGTTCCCGCCGACAATACAGGAATTGCTTACGGTAACTGCAGTGCGGACGGTCTGTGCATTTGCGACAAATTAAGAGCAGGATCTTCGTGTGAGTTCTCTTGCATGGCCAACCAAACTCTCGGCCAGAATGCAACCTTCAGAAATGCCTGCGCATGTTCGAGCATTTGTTACCACGGTGCCGAATGTCGATCCAGTTGCCATGGTAACGGCGTATGTCGGTACAACAACGACACGAAAGGTTTTTTTACCATTCCACGAATCGTTTAAATTAGAATAATATCGCATAGCTCGTTATTGATATTTAAATAATTTACTGAAGAAAGGTATACAAATATGCATTAATATTTATAGATTTGTTTGGTTTCAATAATAATATTAAATTATAAAAATAAAATAGTAAAACTCAAATAAAATATAGAAAATTTATAAGAAACATTATTAATGTTATCAGTAATGAGCAGTATAATATTGTATTAATATAGCATTAATATAGAATTAATAAAGAATTAATATTGTATTAATATATAATTAATATAGAATTAATATAGAATTAATATAGAATTAATATAGAATTAATATAGAATTAATATAGAATTAATATAGAATTAATATAGAATTAATATAGAATTAATATAGAATTAATATAGAATTAATATAGAATTAATATAGAATTAATATAGAATTAATATAGAATTAATATAGAATTAATATAGAATTAATATAGAATTAATATAGAATTAATATAGAATTAATATAGAATTAATATAGAATTAATATAGAATTAATATAGAATTAATATAGAATTAATATAGAATTAATATAGAATTAATATAGAATTAATATAGAATTAATATAGAATTAATATAGAATTAATATAGAATTAATATAGAATTAATATAGAATTAATATAGAATTAATATAGAATTAATATAGAATTAATAAAGAATTAATATAGAATTAATATAGAATTAATATAGAATTAATATAGAATTAATATAGAATTAATATAGAATTAATATAGAATTAATATTGTATTAATATAGAATTAATATAAAATTAATATAGAATTAATATAGAATTAATAAAGAATTAATATAGAATTAATATAGAATTAATATAGAATTAATATAGAATTAATATAGAATTAATATAGAATTAATATAGAATTAATATAGAATTAATATAGAATTAATATTGTATTAATATAGAATTAATATAGAATTAATATAGAATTAATATAGAATTAATATAGAATTAATAAAGAATTAATATAGAATTAATAAAGAATTAATATAGAATTAATATAGAATTAATATAGAATTAATATAGAATTAATATAGAATTAATATAGTATAAATATAGTATTAATATAGTATAAATATAATAAAAATATCTATAATTCAATCACTTAATAAATAGAATGTATATTTACTATTTAATTTGGCGTACAAATTGCAATAATTTAAAAATGATGATTTCATACCTGAACAGCGGACTACTGTGAATGTGACCAGTTCAAAGGTTACACAGGAGACCAGTGTTCGCAACCAAGTTGTCCAGGCTGGCCTAAACCATGTTCAGATCATGGAGACTGCCTCTATATTAACGGCAAATGGCATTGTGCTTGTCACTCTGGCTATAAGGGAAAAGCATGTGAACAGTTTGACTCATTCTCTCTCTCTCTCTCTCTCTCTCTCTCTCTCTCTCTCTCTCTCTCTCTCTCTCTCTCTCTCTCTCTCTCTCTCTCTCTCTCTCTCTCTCTCTCTCTCTCTCTCTCTCTCTCTCTCTCTCTCTCTCTCTCTCTCTCTCTCTCTCTCTCTCTCTCTCTCTCTCTCTCTCTCTCTCTCTCTCTCTCTCTCTCTCTCTCTCTCTCTCTCTCTCTCTCTCTCTCTCTCTCTCTCTCTCTCTCTCTCTCTCTCTCTCTCTCTCTCTCTCTCTCTCTCTCTCTCTCTCTCTCTCTCTCTCTCTCTCTCTCTCTCTCTCTCTCTATCCCTCCCTCCATCCCTCCCTATCTCCCTATCATCCTTTGCATTTTTTCCCTCCTCTCATTTTATCTTACTCTAAATTAACGCAATAATTAATATTTCAAGTCTTTTTTTCTATTAAAATAGATACAATTGCAAGAAGAATTGCAGCAATAATGCAGAAGCAATCTGTGAAATTCGATTTTCGGAATTCTCCCCACGCTGTCACAATTGCACAATAAATAGAATTGGAGATGCATGCGAATTACCGTCAGTAAAAGTAATTTCAGGCTTATATTCATCTTTATTAACCATACGATTACTTGATAGTTGTCAGCATGGAATTGGAGTGAGAACAGTTATTAATGGTCTGGTTACTTGGAGGTGTCAATGCCTTGACTGCTATCACGGTGTCGCTTGTGAAACCCTATGTTCCAATGTAAACAATAGCTTATGTCTAGCTGGACAATGCTTTTGTGGATATGACGGTATAATTTATATTTTTCTATTTATAAACTATAACATTGTTTTCTGATTTTTTGAAAACATATATATTTATTCATAATTAAACTTCAAATTCTGAAATGTATATTTCCACTCCAGGCTATACGGGCAAACATTGCGAATTGAGAACATGCCCAGGCAAGGATGTGCCTTGTTCTGGCCGTGGTTGGTGTGGGCAAAGTTTTGATTGTGTCTGCGATTTAGGATGGTCTTCAAAAGATTGCTCTATTCCCAAATGTAGATACGACTGCCATGGGTCAGTGCAAAAAACTATTGTTATTAATTATCTAATCTCATATTCACGCCACAATAAAACTGTTGTCGCAAAATATTCAACATATATTCATAGACCATTAACCGCAATTAACCATTACAACAGTTTCGGAATATGTGAACCAATTATACTGCCTAAATGTAAATGTAGGCCACCTTACTTTGGCCTATTTTGTCAATACGTTTGCCACAATGGAAATATTTCAGCCGATTCATTAAGTTTATTTAATTCGTATATAATAAATATAAAACCTCCTCCGTAGTTAATAAATCATAAACATTCAATTAATAGATTTCTAATTTACTCAAATATTAAATATGTTAATTGTACTTTAAAATAAATATAACATTTACTCTCTCATTCACTATAATTTCAATAGTTCTATAATATATCGCCATTAGCGAAACACAAATGTAGCATTCACTTCACGCGTTTAACATTCACATCGTCAGACTGCGAATGCAATGCTTGCTACAGCGGTCATTACTGCGAGTCTTTGTGTGGGGGCAACGGTCAATGTAACGGTACCGTTTGCGATTGCGATTTTAAAGGAGGCCGCGGTAATCTCTGCGTCGATCACGGTTGTCCTGGTAACAAAGGTCATGACTGTTCGGATAGAGGTCAATGCCTGATTTCTCTAACTGAGGTTATTGTTTGATTATTATATGTTGTGTTGTTATTTTATAATTGTATTTGCAATAAGAGAGTCGTAGATATATAGTCCTACTGATTTGTTATATTTGGTATCCAGATAATGGGCAGCTGTCAATGTAAACGTGGCTGGACGGGAGAGGGCTGTGAACTGGGCCAATGTTTAGATGATTGTAACCACCGTGGTGTATGCGACAGCCATAACTACGATATACCTCAATGCGTGACTTGCGATGTCGGCTGGATGGGCGAGTCTTGCAATGTGCCTTGTTTTGGTTAGCTATCTACAATAAGATTTCATTAACTTTCAGTCATAGTTTCAATATAGAAATAGAGAGCTATATTTTAACTTTATCACAAGACAAATGTGCGAGTTCATTTCCTATATTCTTTTATATTATTTTTTATCTCTATAAACTTTTCAAATAATTTTACAAAACTCTTGCACAAATGTTTTCAGAATATTTTTAATTGGCTATATAATTATTAATAGATGAACATATAAAACTATTTCAAGGCATTCTTGGTTCAGAATATATCATTATTTGAATCAATAAGGTAATACTTACTCGGTAATAATAAAGGCATGCTTATGTCTCTTTTATCAGGCAAAGCTCACAGAGACGTAAAAGGAGGTCACCGTTGCGAGTGCAATAACAAATGCACACACGGTTTGCATTGTGAAATGGTGTGTTCCGGGAATGGGATTTGCCTCAATGACTCCGATAGCTGCCATTGCCATAATTCCAATATCACGGGCTATTATGGAGATAAATGCCAACGAAGAGGATGTTCGGGATTTCAAGGCAAGGAGTGTGCTTATCATGGTGAGAGGCGGTCAAATTTCTGACATAACCGAGAATTGCAACTTGAAAATTATATAAAAATTATTTAGAATACAATATTTAGAAAATGTCTTTAATGAAGTTGATAATTATTATGTTTGATATTAATTTTTATTTCAAATTAAAGGCATTTGCAATCGGGCTTCCTATGTTTGTATATGCAAAAATGGTTGGACTGGACCTGCCTGTGAAATTCCTGATTGTCCAGGGGAACCAGATTGCTTTAATAATGGTTAGTTAAATTAAATAATGTATTCCTAATATATCAATCTTTGGATTATGAAAATTTACATATCAAATATAAGAAAACTAATAATATTAATTAATAATTTCTTTTATAAAATATAAAATATATTTTAAATTACAGGTAACTGCTCGTCTATAAATGATCAGCCCAAGTGCGTCTGCAAATCTGATTGGATGGGAAGGGATTGTTCGTTAGCTTGCGTACACGGTGTAAAATTTGTTAGTTTGGTGTATACAAATTACAAATTAATGTTTATATACTTAAACATTAAATCACTAAACCCTACTGTATACATTATACTAGAGATCACTAAACCCTACTGTATAAACTATACTAGAGATCACTAAACCCTACTGTATACATTATACTAGAGATCTTACAAATATTTCTAATAGTTATTTCTAAATTGTTTCATACATTTATAGTAAATTTGTTATCAAATATTTATATAATTATTCTTTTATATAATTATTTCCTAAGATATTATTTCATAATATTAGTATTTATTTATAGATGTGACTATGATCAATTAACAAACTATATCAACTAATCTATTTTGCAGTTAAACGACACATGTTCTTGTGATAGTTGTATCACCGGTTTAGCATGCGACCAAGTCTGCGGAAATCATGGTTCATGTTATAATGATATTTGTGATTGTCATAAGTCCTGGAGGGGTTTGTTAACAAATTATTCATTAATTTATAATTAAATTAACTCAGTAATTATTAATTGTATCATTATATACTTTCCTTGATAACATTAGTTTGTATATTTTCATATTTATATATACTTAGAATAAAACTCATATGACGGCTAATCTAATGTCTAAACTTACCGCAATCAGTTAATTTAATCTTTATAACAATCTTTTTATAAATTATCAAAGTTGCGCTATTTTCATTACATTTGAATATACTACTGGTAATAGGCAGTCGTTGTACGGAAAGATCATGTCCGGGTAAATTGACAGCTTGTAGTTCTCATGGCTACTGTATAACTGACAAGCAAAGCTGTATATGCGACAAAAGATGGATTGGTGACGACTGTGCAACTCCTGACTGCCCAGGCACTCCAGATTGTAACTCAAAAGGTCATTATTTCGATACAATATAATCAGTATATAATCATTATTTAAATTGTTATACATATTATATTGCTATATTTTCATGTTGAATATAATATTTTCAATTGTCATCTTTTAGTTAAGAGTATAAAAATATAGTTCACGTTTAATAATATATAAATTAATTCAATTAAATTTTTTAATTTATTTAATTTAATTGTAATTTCATTATTAAACAAGGTATTTGTGATTCTGAGAATTTTACTGTACCTCAATGTATTAATTGTAACAATTCGATGGGAGATTCATGCCAGAGTGACTGTTTTCATGGAAAAGAAATTCTTAGAGGTAGATAATTCTCATATATCAATTAATGAACATTAGACATCACTTTTATAAGAATAAATTTTTACGTAATTTATTTGAATTTGAATATAATACACATACAAATTTAATTCATAAAATACATAGGATCTTTACAATGTGTTTGCGATGCATGTTATAGTGGTTCCGCATGTGATATAGAATGTAGTACCTTGGGTTATTGCCTTAATGGAATATGTAATTGCCAACAAGGATACAGAGGACCAATATGTGATCATTTCCAATGCCCAGGTATGTGTTCTCCGTACAATGTATTAATTAAATATATTTAATTTCCTCGGTTAATTCATTTTTATAATTATTTGAATGGTTCATCAATATTTTCAGGAAACTGTAATGGAAGAGGAATTTGCGAAAGAATTTCAAACAAAAGTATTTGCAGTTGTGATCCTGGATTTGAAAGTTTCGACTGCTCCCGTTTAATATGCCCTGGACCTGATTGTTCAATGAATGGTTGTTCACATTTCTTATCCGAGTGTTTATTTCAAGTAGTAAATATTTCATTATAAATACTATTTATGTTAAGTTTATTTCATAGATATTTGAATCTCATAGTATTTTTTCATATTATATATTTCACATTATTAATTTCTATGTTTGTCGTTATTTGTATTCAACTTTTGATATAGGTATTTGTGTTCTATCTTCCGTGGGAGTTCCGGAATGTTCTTGCAGACATGGATTTACGGGAATAGCATGTTTGAGCTGCGCCAAAAATTTCGACGACCACACTCAGTGTACATCGTGTATCGATAACTTCATTGGTGCCAATTGTACCCATTATTGTTTACATGGATACAATACACCTCACAATTTAGGTTTCCTAATAGTAATTTATTTGCATGTCTTATCGTTAACTAATTATTTATATTCAATACTTGCGCTATGCTATAAATTATAATGGTACATCGAAACAGAGACTTGTATGTGTTATGAACATGAAAATAGAGGCTATTGGATTGGTGATGGATGTAACATTTGTAAACAGGGATTTAAGCAGCCTTACTGTAAAGAATGTGAATATGGTAAACTTCTTATTTATATAAGTGATGCAAACATTTAACATTATATGAATGTCTTCTTAACTTTCCTGCCCACCAAAGGATATGTGAGCCCTGGGAAGTGCAACATCGTCTGCATTCATGGTCTTTTTGGAGATATCGGAGACAGTTCAGTTCCGTATACTCGAGCGATTAGCCTACATTTCGAATGTTATCGGAACGCAAGCAAAGAAGCATTCTTTGGATATGGAAACCCGAATGAACATAATGTTTATGTTGACTCTGGACTCGCTAATTTATTTACTGTCAATGGTATAGATGACCCACAAGCACAATTTAGTCTATTCAGACCTGGAATTCACAATCATACATTTTCATTGAAGTTAGTATTCGAAAAATTGAAAATAACCACTGGAAATATTGTTATTTAAAATAAAGTATTTAAAAATAAGTTATTGATAAATGCATATATTTCATTAGATCAATATATATTGGAGATAATATAACATGGAAACTTTCATTATTGAAGATAAATACTGTTATATATTTAAATATAAATATAACTAATTCTTCAATGTGTGACGCTTCTATTGTTAGTAATTCATTTATATATAATGATTGTATTATTCTAAGATATATATCTTAGATAACATGGAAGAATCTATTCTTCATTTAAATAATATTTAATTAAATAAATATTTGCATTACATTTATAGATTAAAAACGATAACGAATATGGAATTTGCGTTTGTAATTTTGGATATTATGGTAATATTTGCAAGCAAGAATGTCCTCGAGACCTTGCTAGAGATCAAGTTTGCAGTGGCAACGGAGTTTGTGGAAAAATTGATGGATTTTGTTCATGCAATAATGATTTATTCCAGTTAGTTTGTTTTTCTTTATATAATATAAGAATATTTATTATTTATTATTTTAAATATATACATAAATAATCCCTATTATCATAACATAATTAAATTAAATATAATATTAAAAACAGAATAAATGATTACTATTTTAATTTTATAATCTAGCTTTACAAACCTAAGAATTTGTATTTTAGGCAAGATTCGAATTGTAGCATTTGTAAAGAAGGTTTAATTGGTCACGACTGTTTGATCATGAATATGACTTCGCTAAAAAAACTTGCTAGTATTGATAGTAGTGGGCTGGTGAGTAGTTTCAGTGGACTAGTATATTCTTACAAACAAATTGGCGAAACTCTTCTATATTCTACAAATAGAATCAACATTTCTATGACAATGATCATTGGGAATGACAAACCTATGACATTTGAGATATCATCTGTAAAGATTATTACTGGAGATAAAGAAATCATTATTTCTCATACGAAAGTCACTTTAAATGGAATTGTAATAGATCAGAATGAAATATTGAGGATACAAAATGTGATCCTTGAAAAAAAAGATTTTTCAACTTATAAGTTACTAATTAATGATACCGAAATTGAAATTTTTAGAGTAGGTAAAAGTATGGATCTAACTCTAAAGACTAAAGATTGTAAATATTCGTTAGGATTATTAGGAAATTGTGAATCAGCCGGTCTCAACTATAATAATGGAACAAAAATTGATATTGAATCATTAACAAATCTTGAACTAAATGAGGAATTAAATTTAGAATACGGAAGTAAAGTATTACGTAATTATAATTTTATAGGAAAATCAGTTTACTTAAAGAATTCGAGTTTTATAACAGATACTCCCATTTGTACATTTACACTTGACATTAGTATTGGAATAAAATTTAAGATCCAAGAAATTCGAAATGATGCGACGTTGATCTCATATGATAAAGATGGTCATGGTTTTTCACTTTTTATTAACTCGAAAACACATATTCTTACAATTGAAACTTCACGCAAATTATTACAATCTTCGTTATCAATAATTCCCCGTGTTTGGTATAGTATGCTATTATATTGGGAAGCGGATACTAAGACTTTCCACATATCTCTTTTGCAATATGGTTCTATTCATTCCTTATCCGATGTCATAAATGTAGGTTTTGAAACTGTTCACCCATGTGGCTTTTTGACAATTGGTCAAAGATCAGATTTACAGTTGTTTGCAGATTTCAACGGTTATATAGATGATCTCATTCTTTGGCCTACATCTAAACGCATAAATGACTGGAAAATAGATATAACCATGGCATCAAACTATTGGAGTTTCGATATCGAAAATTCTAAAGGAGGATATGATGATGAATTTACAATGATAAATTTAGTTTCATCATGGAAAAGAACAATACAATCTATTCCCGATTATATTATTTCAACTGATCCAAAATATATTTCCCTAGTTATTCATTCATCGAAAGTAGATGAACAGACTAAAATATTATGTAATACAATTTATGAAGAATCGGGTTGTAAATCATTGATAGGAATGAAATCATTTTTTATTCATCATTGTTCTATATCATTATATAATATTTCATTGTATAATATTTATTCTCAACTTAAAACTATATCGCAGAACTGCAATTCTACTCTCTCTACATATTCTATTCTATTTGATAAGGCTTGTAATCTCAGCGGAAAAAATAATTGCTCAATTCATTGTGTGTTTGGAAAATTAGTAGATAGTAAATGTTACTGCTTAGATGGTTATTGGGGGGAGGAATGTCAATTGAAATGTAAATCTTCGTATTGCGATAGACTCAATGGAAATAATATCTGCGATAAAGCACACAGAGAAGATAATTGCGTTTCTTGTTCTGTGGATTGGTATGGAGAGCATTGTTCTATTTACTACAATCATGATGATGGTGATTCTTGCAGAACATTATCTTCTAACGGATATTCTACTTTCAATGGATTATATTTCTCAATTCAACGTGCCATTAATTTATTACTCTACGAGAGTATATTTTTCAAAATCTACGTTAAACAAAATATTTGTTTCACTGACAAATACTGCATACATCAGTTATTGGTTAAATATCCTAAAGAAACTCTATTAATTGCATTGGACTCAAAAAATCATTTGAAGGTTTTCATTAATGGAAATTCAACAGCTTTGAAGAGACTTTCTAATATATTATATAATCTTACGATTTATAAAGATGACTTGTTTAAACTAGATTTCACTTCTGGGGAATCTGTTACAATTATTGGTTATAAATATTTTATAGGTATTACTATAAAAAAGAAATTACCATACTTATTAACTAATGCAATTTGCTTTAGACCAGAAAATCCATCATATTTTGATTCTAACATAACTTTTAAAACATTAAATGAAACGTATTTGAACAAACGATTCGCAAATAGTATTTCAGTAAACAACAATGATTTTATTAATTTAAACTACAATGGTAATCATGATAGGTGTTTATCAATAGAAGGAGGCTATCTAATCACAAAACTAATGAAAAATATGCCAGTAAAGTATTTGACATATCAGTTAACCATTAAATTGGAATCGTCCCATGATACAGATATTATTTCAATCATTGGAATTGATAAACTGACTATATTTCTAAATAATATTTCGAAAATATGCATTAGGATCAATAATTATATAATAATAACAGATTTGGAAATATTAGAAAACCGCTGGTATTCATTGAGTGTTGTCATTAACAGCAATAACAATGAATTCATCATATATTCCATAAATGAAAATTCAATGCAATCTAAATCTTTTAAATACAAGTATAATATCTCTCTAAATACAACCATAATGATTAGTTCAGAATATCAAAATAATAACTTTAAAAAAGAAATAAATGACTTTAGGATTTGGAATAGAGTATTAACAGAAAATGAAGTTTTACGTAGTTATTTTGATCATGATATTATTCATTCTTACTCCAACGTTATTGCAATATTTACATTTGACGAAATTGATGCAAATGGTATATATAAGGATATAATTAATGATCTCGCTATGCAATATGTTGGAAACTCTGCTCAAAGTTGTTATGTTAATGGTCAACTTCCACTAAATAAACAAATTATCAAATATGATAATTTAATACATTTGCACAATTTGTGTAAGAAATATATAAGTAAAATTTATAAAATATGTTATATGATGCCTGAATATCAAATGGATTTATATCTTCTCGCATGTCAACATAATATTAAAATGCTTCCACTGAAGTCTACCTTGGAAAAGAGTAGCAATGACATGGCTTTGGTGTGTATATCAGATTACAATATAACATCAAAAGCGATTTGCCGTCAAGTTTCAATAACACTTAATACCTGCAAACTCGTGACTCGTCTAGATCTAGAATGTCAATTCGGAGAAGTTACCGATGGAAAATGTACTTGCGATCGTGGATTTTGGGATTCTAAATGTACCCAGAGATGCAGAACTAAAAATGGAAATTTCTGCATGGGAATTTGTAATGAAAACAACGGCGCTTGCCTATGCGAGAATGATAATTGTTATGTTAACTTAACATATCCAATACATCCGATTAATACTACATTATTAGCAGCATTTGGTTACGGAAGTATTCTTCGAAATGATTCGATTATACAAAAGATACACACTCCCGGGTCATATAAGTTATTAAGCATCGGTAATATTCACGTTAAAGGATTATATGTTTTCTGTGAGCATGGTCAAGTAGTATGCATGTATAGCATAACAATAGAAACCGATATTAAATCGCGAGTACGGATAACAATTGACGCGGGAGACACTTTCTATTCAGCAATTAGGTATTCGAGTAATACTATCGCAGACATTCAAGTTAATGTAATCTCAACACTTATCTGTGAAATAAGATTCATTGCATATCAGAATGTTGTCATTTCTATTTATAAAACAGATAATTATCTAAATTTGTTATTTAGAACATTTTCCCCAGATTTAATTATACATCCAATATTCGATAGTTCAGTTGATTTGCGAAATATTACCATAATTAATGAGAAAAATAAATATCCATTAGACAACATTCAACTGTTCCAGTGTCATTTCATTTCGTCATATTTAATTAGAAACGTATTTGGTATAACACCGGCAATAATTCAATTTGAAATGTTCTTAAAAACAATATCTGACCAAGGCATCTTATTTTCTTATAGCAACGAAAATGGTGACCTATTTTGTGTTCGTGTATTTAAAGGAAAATTAGCTATTTCAATTAATGAAAATATTTCATATTCAAGACTAGTATTAAACAAAAATGAATGGATGCATGTGACATTACGAATTTATCATAGTAAATCATTTGTAAATCTGGTGTGTGGAAATGAAAGTGTCATATTGCAGATTTTTGATGTTGCTAGTAAATATTTTTATGTTGACGGATATCTTCGAATTGGAGGTATACATTGTAAAACAATTACAGCTCAATTTGCTTTGTTTAAAATAAAAGAGAATAATTTAATAACTGCTGAATGGATATTTACAAGGCAAAATGAAAAAGATATAATAACACCAAATATCGGAAAGTATAATCTATTTATAGATTCTAGTTACGATCGCTTGCATGAGATTCAGTATTCGCGAGAGGTAGTTCCGTTCAATATCCCATCATCAAATATTAAAGATTATACAAAAATAAGAACAGCAATTCTCCTATGTATCGAATCTCTTTCACTATTTAACAATAGTCATCTAATAAAAATTCACGATTCAATTGATATTTGCAAGTACGAAGTTTTCAATTCAAATGGAAAAGAAGGAAGCATACTATCGATAGTTTTAGTATTGAATTCACTGAAACACGTAAACGGATTATGCAAATTATTTGACAATTATCCATTATTGTATGGAGATGATTGTAGTCGACATTGCTATTTTAAAGATATAAGTTCATCTGATAATATTTGCAAATGTATGGTAAATTACATCGGATCTGAATGTAATATTGAAATGAATCCATGTAGTGGAAATAAATGTATTTGCCCATTGAATAGAATATATTCAGATCATTGCGAAATATGTGCTCCAGGATTTAAAGGAAAGGATTGCGCTGTATTACTTACTGGGTTAACTGGACGGGCAAGTTTCATAAATGGTGGGAATGTATTCACGTTAGAAGGTCTGTCTTTCTTTTATCGAAGTCAAAATATTATTACTATGTATTCGGATGACAATATGATCATTTATGCTTTACAAGTAGAATTATCAATTATAAATATAAAAATTATATACGCAGTCAATAAAACACTCAATTTTTTGATATCATCATCTGATACTTCGATATATGTTGACAATTCAAAAATTACAATTCTTGATTTAAAAGAATTTATAATAACTTCTCAGTTTAGCATGTATAGAATTGACACTTCTATATATAGAATATCAAGTTCCTATATATCTATAGAAATACATGTACAAGAACACTATATGAACTTATTAATAGAAACATCTATTTGCAATTCATTAGGCTTACTAGGTTGTAATAATTCCCACGTAGATTACATTCTAAATAATAATTTCGAATTAAAGCATTTTTTCGAAAGAATACATACAGATAGCATAATTCCTGATATAGTTGGCAGTTCGTTGTATTTCAATCATAGTACATCGGTATCTGATAATATGAAATTCATCAGTAATAAAGAACATTTCACAATAATCACAAATTGCTTATTAAAACAATCAATACCGATTCATACATTATTTACATATGTCTTTAAAGATAACACATTTATTAGTATTCAATTATCAAAATCAAACATTACATTTATACAAAAGAACAATATTGTTGTGTTTTATATTAAAATTGAGTATAACCAAATATTTTCTCTATCATTTTCTTACAATAATCTCATAAAAAAATTATTAATGATATATAAAACTAGTACAATAATAGAAATTCGAGAACAATATATGGAGATCACAGATTTAGATAGTAAAGGTAACTTATATTTGGGAGGCTCTAATGATGATATATCAAGTTTCGAAGGAATAATTGAGTCATTCAGCATTTTCAATAACTATTATACAATAAGCGGACTAATTCAGAAATTAAGCAAATTGATTGTACTGAAAGATGATAATTTACTTTTCCATTGGAAATTTAATCTCGAAGGCAATAGTGTAAAAGATTCTAAACGCGGTACCCATCTTTACTTACACCCTGATACAACATGGATGTATCATTTGTTTACTAAGAGAGACTTACCCTTATCGTCATACCAACCTTACAGATCTGTAAATATAAATGCTAATAGGTGCAAACGCGTGCTGAATCGGCTTTTCTCAGCGACTTGTAATAATTTCTTATCAGCTTGGGCAAAACTCGTATGCGAAGAAAC
Source organism: Osedax frankpressi (assembly GCA_964035775.1). Lineage (NCBI taxonomy): Eukaryota > Metazoa > Annelida > Polychaeta > Sabellida > Siboglinidae > Osedax > Osedax frankpressi. Next base: position 26,236,849 of record OZ038312.1, read on the forward strand.
ATTAGGGCGAGTTATATCTACTAATGAAATGTATCTCGATTCTCTCATCTACGATTCAGCAATGTTTTACAAATGGCATTGCCCAGCTGCCGATTCTGCTTTCAACAAGCTTTGCAACAAGTTCCCTATTATCGAATTTCCGATGGTGGGTGGATATAGATGCGATATATCCTGTATATTTGGTGTTATAAGAAATGATATTTGCATTTGTTCGCGAGGTTATTACGGAGATGAATGTCAACTCTTGTGTTCGGGTGGAGCCGATAGAATGTGTTCGGGTCATGGTATCTGCTCTGGATCTTTTGGCGAATGCAAATGCGCCTTTAATTGGAATGGTCAGTTAATTTTAAATCTCTTTTGTTTTACATTACTTTTAATTTAGCATTACTAATTTTTGTTAATGACAAATAATCTGACAAAAAAAAATGTTATAGTGAATATATTTTTTATTTCTAGGTGACAGCCTATGTTCGATATGTTCCGTTGGCTATTCAGGTGCTGATTGTAGTTTTGTAAGGGCTATGTTACCTACTAACAGTGCTACACTAACCTGCGCTATCAGCTCAATGAAGGCCACTAACTTTCAAGGATTCACTTTCTCGGTGCCATATTCAAATACTTACTATATTTTGGATAGTCAATACTTTTCTCTCATAGTTAGTATAATCTTATTTATATTATAAAATGTTCATGAATATGTTTATGTCTATGATTTCGATGTCTATCATTTAAGTAACATATATATATATATATATATATATATATATATATATTTATATATATATATATATATCAATTACAAATTGTATTTAATAATATTATAACTACATTACAATTATTAGGCACGGCAGCAAGGAGTTTATCCAGATAGTGAAATCTCCGAAGTTTTACTTACATACTACGATATGTCAATTAAATTCATTCCAACTATTTCTTATGTTGTAAAAAAGGGTATAACTGAACCTAAGTATAGTTTAGTTACTTGGGTAAATAATAACAAGATCTTTGGAAGGAAAACCAATGTTCCTATAAATGGTTTACTAATAAAAGAAAATAAATAAAATAATTATATCATATATAAATATTAACTAGATATTGATATTTATTAAAATAACAGTTTCGTAAGATAATAATATTATATTATATTACAATATTTATGTATTTCTAGTAATATACCATTTGACTATTCCACAAGGTGGAAATTGTACAATATATTTAACTCGGAGATTTGGCAGTGGACAGATTGTAAACATCCCTTCGGTGAAATTACGTTTCTTAGTTATGCAGGTAAATTATGGTATTCTTCATTACAACTTCTATAATTCATTAACATTATTCACTTGGCTTAATTTATTTAAATAACATTTATACATCTTAGATAACGCAAAAATTCTAAAAATTAATATTTATTGAATATACAATGAAACTAGCACAAATATATTCATAAATGACTTTATTCTGATTTAAACATTTTCCTATGGTAAAAATTAAATATTATCTTAAAAAATCATTTAAAATTTATAGTTGCATAAAATTTTGAAGAATTGTTATCTATTTTGATTCAATTTCATTTTATTCATATGCAAGTAACATATTTGGATAAAAATAGGAATACTTATGAATTTATGTAAAAATTTAATTGAATAGAAATTTACTAATTCTATATATATAAATACTATTTTTAGTCTTGATAAGCCAATGTAAGGTAGTGTATGATAAGGTATTGTCTAATTTTAAAAGAACAAATATAAAATAATTAATATTCATATGCAACATTTTATGTTATTAATCCAAATGATTTCCAGTGATAATACTAATACTAATAACAATAACTATTAAAATATTTTGAATGTAAAAATTCTATAGATACATTAATATGCCTTATGCAGGCAGATTATTTTTCTTTTTTTCTGTTGATATATATATATATAAATATATATATATATATTTATATATATTTAAATCATAACTCTGGTTCCCAGTATTTTATAACAGCTGTAGTTATTATATTTTTCTTATATACAATTAATTTATTTTGATGAAAGCTATTTTAAATATAAAGACATGTTTATTTTCATAAATAATTATTTATAACATATATAATATAATTTTATATATTTACAGGTGAAATTGACTTTATCTATAATAACAATATTTAATTTTGATTCGTGTTGCCAATTAAATCTCGCCGGACTTTGTGGAACCTGCCAAGTATCACAAAATAATTATTGCGTTAATATTAAACCGAGTGGCAATTGTCCCTTTGCTACAATGAATTATAAAGGACGTGATTCACTTATAGTTAATGAAATAGATTCTCAATTAGATCTTGATAAAAAGGCAAGTTCAAATATCTAATCTGTATTTATATGTATATTTAGTATAACAAATTTTGGATTTTACTTTAAATTATGTATTTGTTTTCCTTTTCTTTTTAAATTTTATTTATTATAATGGATTTTAATTAATCATAGATTTTTAAAATTATTAATAAAATATTATATGAATTATAATTATAATGAATTAAAACGATATGATATCATATATGCGATACAATTAACTTTTATTATTTTATGATCTGAATATTTACATATGAAATTAATTTTCAAATTAATCATGTATCTTCATATAGATCGAAAATACAATTTTCAAGACGGATAATTTAAAAAATCAATCATTGGCAGCAGGGAATTGTCTTTGTTTTGATGATAGTTCAGCTATTGTCGATGATATATCTGTATGTGTAATTAGATCACTAAATTATTGTACCTAAATCGTTTTATGTAATTATTTATAATATAAAATGTAGAAATAATATTTAATTAACCTAAATGATAATCATCAGCAATAAAATTAATTTATAAAATGATAATAATGATAATACATGATATCCTGATATATACTTTTTTGAGAATATTAAATTTAATAACATGCCTAACAAAAATATTTTTATGTTTAACCTACACTGACCAATATAAATGTTTAGATACCAGATATATGTACAATCGAAATAATGGTGAATATAGCATGCTCCCATCAAAAATGCTATGGAACTATTTTTTCATTTATTAATGAAAAATCAACATTATCTCTTTTATTTCAAAATACATTAAGGGTAATTCATATTTATAAAAGTATATTTATATTTTAAATATACATATATTAAAGTTATATATAGAAGTTTAATAACTATTTAAATTTTAACAATTAAATATTTACTGGTATTTATATAAGAAATTATTTCAGTTTTTATATGGATCTGGATATATATTCGACACCAAAATTGGTTTAGAGACTAATAAATGGACTCAAATTTCTATTACGATTGATAATATTGGTCTCATGCTCAAGATTATAGTGTATGATGGACATAAAACATCATCAGCAGAGGTTGAGATAATGACAGGACTGAACTATGCTAGAGGCAGCATTGGATTAGGCAGACTTCAGCCTTTCGAGAATTTGAATCTTTTATCGGTGATTGATCATTTTATTGGATGTATCGATCAATTGCGCTTTTGGAAACGGTTTAATATTTTTTAAATTGTTGATAAAATTTCTATATTTACACCGAATTAAAAATCTAACCATATTAAAATGTAATATACTTTACAGGTCTTTCAATCCATTCGAAACACATAATCACTTTGTTAATTATATTTATTTGAATTCATCCGACCTTATTTATTTATGGAAGTTTGATAAACTAAGTGGTTAGATTTTATATTATAATACTTATTATACACTTTCTTGTATTTCTATAAATATATATATAATAAGGTTTATAAATAATTATGCATAATTTAATAATCGCATAATATAAATATAATTATTAGATAGCTGCCTCCATGTATTGTGAATATTATTAAATAGAAAATTAAAAATCTGCTACTACGATATAATCACTATTATTATTTTTTCTCGCAGGTATGTCTACATTAAATAGCCTAGATAGAAACAACACGTTCAATTTCCCGGGATCACCTTTCTCCAGTCCTTATTTAACTAGATCAGATGCACCTGTACAAGACAAAGGTTACGTAACATCGTCTTATGTTCAGACACATGTCAGTACGATGCCCAAGGGAAATGTTATGAAGAGGAGTCTAGACAATAAACAGAATTTCTGTGAAGAACTATTTTTGAAAGGAAATTTATACGAGTTTGTAATCAATGAAATAATATATATTTGTAATCGAGTTCCTATACCTTGACATATTATCATAATATTTATTTTCTCAGATCATGTAAAGATCTTAAATTACCTTATATATTGGAGAAAGTAAAAGAATGTACTGATTCGATCAAACAATCTAATGATTTATCAGACGCCATGCCAATCATTGTAACTTTTTCAGACTATTGTCAGGTTTTTACTTATTTGATAAATATACAACATTTTACTACATATTATTATTATTGAGAAATATTAGATAATAAGATCGACATAAACACATTTCATAGATGACGCTGCTAACCAGTGAATGGCCTGCCAAATTACTCTGTGATCGTTTCAATAATTTTCCAGTCTGGATTGGAGATCTTTGTGATGTGGAATGCATTTTTGGCGAGAAGGATATTCTAAATGGGTTGGTATACATTTAAATGTACTTTTTATATAATTACTTGTTTGTAATTAAAAAATGTCTTTAAATAATATAAATTGATAGTTAAAAATAATATGTCTATAATTCAGTATTGATTATTTATATCAATATTAGGTCAATATGTATTTGCTATGAAAGTTACTGGGGTATATCGTGCGACATAGATTGTCCATCTTCCTCGAAAGGAACCTGTTCTGGACAAGGTTATTTATATTCAAATATAATTTAAATAATACATATAATACAACTATAAAATAACTATAAAATATAAAATAAAATAATATAACTATAAAATAATATTATTTTTAATTGTTAAATCTGTTATCTATATAATTTATTTTTTTATTAGGAAATTGCGACCAGATATCTGGGAAATGTCCTTGTAAAGAAAACTCGCGAGGTGATAATTCATGTTCGACGTGTACTACTGGCTACTACGGTTATGATTGTTCGCTAACTATTATCACAAGATCTCCGAGTGCAATTGTCTCAACTGCAGTGTTCAGCGATTCCGGACAAATTCGCACATTCGACGGAGTTTTATTTAAATCGTCATTTATCGGAGAACTTCTAGTGCTCATGTTTGCAGATTTAGTTCGAATTTATGTGAAAACTATAAGTTGTTATGAATCTACTGCTTGTGTCAGTCAGGTGTCAATACGTATTGGGGATACACATGTTGGCTACGTTAGTTACAACTTAATCAAGACTCCTACTCAGTTGCTTCTATACAAAAATGGAGAATATCAAAAGTCCACTGGTATGCAATATTTCAAGGGTTTCGATGTAGAATATACACCAGATGTTGGTATGACTATTAAGATACATGGGGGTATAGAGTTCCGCGTGGAGACAATTGGAACATACTTAAGTACAGTCATCTCAATCGATACGACCAAAATTATCTTAGCATCCGGTTCCGGAGTTTTAGCTGGACAAAGATTACATCATTTGGCTTTAGTCTACACCTCATTCTCACTAGCCCCGCCTCCCATTCTTACCGACTGTAACTTAAACCTGACAAGTCAAAATGATATAGAACTTCGCTCTTCCTACGGGTTCTCCTTCGCTAGCCTCCCAGCCATCCGATACCTCGTACAGCGGATCGGAGAAGTTACCGTATCCCAGTACATCGATAAGTTCATTATACCGGCCACGTGCAGCGTCTTCAATAATTTGTATACATATTCCGGTAATGCTGGGTACGCGGTTCATTTCCACGAGAACTTACTATTCACCAAACCGATTTCCTTCACGCCTCACTTCACAATCGAACTGCTAGTGATGTCCTCTACGAACGAATCTTTCGCGTTGTGGTCTCTGCCCACCTCCCACGATCTGTTGATGGTATCGGGCGCTCTGGTCCTCAGCGACTCCGAGTTCTCTTGGCCCACCGGCCTATCGTTGCGGCCCATCGGACTCTGGTACAAAGTGCTACTAACGCGCGGTCCTATAGCAACCGACATCTACGCCGTGTCCTCCGGTGGCTCGGTTAAAAGGTACACCGCGGCTCACCATCTGCCCGCTGTAGCCGTTCCCGTCCCGTTGTACATCGGCCAAGCCTACGTCGCCGGATCGAATGCCACTAGAATTTCGGAATGGCCGAATGCCGGCCGGGCGGTTGTCGACAACATCGTGGTGTGGCGACGCGCTCTGAAGTCGACCGTAGTTCGCGATCTGTGGCGGATGGCGTTTACCGTTGCCGCCGAGTTTAGCGAGTACGCGTATGACTTCGACATCGACTACTTCGAAGCGCACGACATTTCGGCGAGTTTTCCGTTGCCCTGGTGGCCCGCAATCGAGTCCGTCGCCTCGTCGGCTCCCATGGATCCGCTACCGAAGGCGTTCTCCGGTCCGGCTCTCTGCATTAACCTAACGGAGGCGCGGCGTATCTGCCTCGGCGTGTACGACGGTTGCGGGAACGTCGGGAGCAACGAGTCGCGAGCATCGCTAGTCCGCTACTGCGTCTCCGACTACTGCAGAAGCGAATCGAACTATAAAGCAGCTATACAACATTTCGTCATGTTTTACGAGTGCAACGCGACGTCTCTGATTGGTGGGATCTGCGCTTCGCACGGCATATGCAACAATACGCCTTCGGACGTAGTTGGAAAGTTACCCGTGTTCCGAGACCAGATCGCAATGCAAACCGCGAATGTTAGTAAGAAGTGCGTATCTCTAGAATTCAACGGGTACGTTAATGATTTACAATCCACTAGAACTCTTCTATCGGAAAAAGGAACCTATCTATTATTTAATACTTCAAATATCACGTGTTATGTTGTCGTCGATTACGTAAATTTAGACTTCCACGTTACAAGTATGATAATGAATATTATGGAGACAAGTTTAGAATTTAATTCAGATTGGAATAAAGATAAACGCATCGGTATTAAAATTAATAATACCTTACACAACATTACGTCAAATTCCATTGACATCGGCCAGGACACCGTACTTCTACGAAATGAAAGTGATACGCTCATGATTAAGTCATCAGATGTGAATATTTTTGTGAATTATGTTGGACGCTATATCGAATTATACGTTTGCGAATATGAGAAATTTACAAATGGTTTACTTCACAATTCGAGTTTCAATATTTCGAAATATAAGACTCACTCACAAAAACATCAAATGCTTAATGTAGTTATATCACTGGAACAATCTATGCTTTTCCTAAACTCGATTAGGATATCTCGAAGCTTCACAATTAATTTCATATTTGAGACAGATGCTTACGACATTACGTTAATTTCATTTTCTACTGCTTATATAATTTCAATAGATAACAATGGGTATGTAGAATTGTCGTGTCATGGAGTTGTTCATAAAACTAACATACACATTTCTCTAAACCAATGGACTCAATTAGTCGTTACCATGGGATTAAATAATTCTGATATTTATGCATTTGTCGGCGATACATTTTCCAGGGACACTTTGAATGTCGTTTGTGCTATCGATGTCATAGGTCTAACCTTCGGTGGTCAATGGAGAGGAAAAGCCATAAAAACACGCGCATTCTCCGGTAGTTTGGCGTTACTGGCATTCTGGTCCGTGGACTTGCATTATTCGCAAGTGTTGCAGTTGAGGTGGAGGAGCGTTGATGTCGACCAAATGCCCGACCTACAAGTCTACGTCGACGCTTTAAATCTACACTCGATTGTGGGTTATTATTATCCGTGGCACGTCGCTGAACTACGATTTACACAAGACAGGCAAGTGGTTCCATTGTTTGACCACAAATTTGTACACGGCGATGACACATTCCACAACGAGGCTTGCGATTTCAGTGAAGTGGCTACAATATGCCGAGTCGTGGACCTGAATTACTACGAGACTATTTGCCGGTCCACTATTCGCAATGGCATTAACGAACTACTGACCAGCATGCTGTTTAGGTGTCGCTTTCTATCCCTGCGCGGGTTGATTTGCACCAACGTTAACGTGACGAATCCATTCATTAACGCGATCTTAGTAAAACACTGTTCACCGTGCATTTACGGAACGATACTGAATGATTCTACTTGTACTTGCCTCGATGGATATTGGGGAGTTAATTGTCTGCGAAGATATCCCTATAACTCCAACGGAATATGCAGCGGTAATGGGTTTGGGAATGCTGCAACCGGAGCTTGCGAATGTGAACAGAATTACGACGGTATCGAATGCGAAACATTACAGTGTGCACCTGGATTTAGTGGAAATGCATGCCAATACGGAGCTTTGTCTTATAACACATCGAATCTAGACTACATCGTGGCTCAACTTGACCATTTAATGAATTTAGCAATGTTTAATAGTATAACCGTAAAACATGTACTATCCGCGGATTCGTATTTAATTGTTCGAATCTCCGATAATGACTTTTCTATGTACGCTCAAGTAGATGTGGAAATGGGGTTGGCTCGAACGTTTGCGTTGTCCTTCGTGAGTGAAGGACACATGGTAAGAGTTGAACTAACCGGTTCGGAGAACCTCTACCGCATTGTAACGGAAATGTCCGTGTACAATATTACTAGTTTAATTAAAATTGAAGGCATTACATTCAATCCCAGATACCACGATTTGTTAATCATAACAATACACAACCTCGCAATTGAAGTTCGTGTACATATCTTCCCCAGTAGTATGATAACCACTATTTCATTGAATCGCGATGCTAGAGTAGCGGGGCTCTTGAAAGAATGCAGTAGTACCAATTATGTTAATAACAACTGTTTCGATCGTTTTAGAATCACTCCTAATATAGCATTATCTGTTCCCTTGAGTATCGGCATCCCTTCTGATACCTGTTTATCATTTTCTAACTCTTCAATGACAAGCGACCCATTACCTATTGCCGTCGGTAGTCTTGGGTTAACCATAGAGTTCTATATTAACATTAATTCCGAAATTGGCTTTCTCTACGAGTTTGACGGTATATCTATTGTTATAGATAAGTTTGAAATTATAGTAAATGATGGAATTATTATATTCAATACTGGGCTATATATCAATGATAAATTATGGATCCAATTAAATTTCCATTGGGCGCTGGATGGAATGTTTACAATTATAATGAATGACGGTGAATTACAAGTTACAAAATTGAATGTTCGCAATTTAAAACCTAATCTTCTTTCAGTGTTATCCATTGGAACAGATACACTTAGAGAGAACAGTTTTAATGGTAAAATATCATCGATTCGTATATGGAATAGACCACTGAGTGCATCATTGGTAAAGACATATGCCATGTCGAGTATAACACTAAGTTCTCCTGGTCTGCTATATGCCTGGAATCTACAAGAAGGATTTGGTGATGAAATATATTCATTGGATTACAGATTTAAATTTAGCACTAATTCTTCATTCCCAAAATGGATAGCTTGTTCGAAAAAATTTAGAACAATTACTGGAATTACTCATTCTAATAATTTACGAAGAATCGAATTTAATCAAATTTTTAAAAATCATTGTTTACAAGGTTTGGAAGTTTCACATAGAAAAAAATGTTTACTATTAGTTAAAAATATATTGCGTAATTATTTCTATTCGATATGCTTAGCTAAGGGTAGTTTAGCGGCGTTTGATGAATATTGTTATACTTTACGTTATACTTCTCCATTAGATTGTAAGATTGATAACAGTTGTTGTAAATATGGTAATTATGATTGGTCTATGTCGCAATGTAGGTGTGAAATTGGTAAATGGGGAGATAAATGTGACAAACAATGTCCATTAGAGTGTAAAAATTTGCACTGTCATCTTGGTAAATGCAAATGTAGTGATCATTGGTCAGAATTATGCTCGAATTGCGCTATTGGGTGGGTGGGTACGGACTGTAAAATAAATGTAAATATGAATCTTAAGGAAAGATATGCTATGGTACAAGGTAACTTTGCTTTAAGTTTAGATGGCATATCTTATGATGGATCCTCATTGATTGGACACTTGAAGATTTTAGAGAATGAAGTCCTGGAAATTCAAATGGTATTCAGTATATGTATTGGTATTCCAGGTTGTAGGAATCTCAACGAAATTATTGTAGTACATAAATTAAATAATAATATTTATAATATTGATACTAATCTACAAATAACACGAAAGGGAAGAACTAAATCGGCAATAATTGAAAATACTATTGTTGAAACTGGTATCACTATTGACCTTGACTCTACTCAGCGCATTTCTATAGTTTTTGATAAATACTTATCTATCAGTATTGCCAGATCACAAAATAATTATCTCTATTGTTTGATAGATAATATCGGATCTGGTATATACAGTGGTATATTAGGAAATGGAAATTTTGCATGGGAAGACGATGTAAATTTTGGATATTATGAATCTGGAATACATAGATCACTGTCGAATGAAGAATTACTCAAAAAATACCTATCTTTAAATTACTTGACAGATAATTTATATAAACTTTACAATTTGAATAGTACGACTAGTTATTCAAAATATCCTCCCACTTCGTTAAAAAGGATCCATTCTAATGCAGGGTATATGATCAATTTAAAAAATTCACCACTTATTATAAATAGTCTGAAAGCGAAATTGACTCCATTTGAAATGTTTGAATTCTCCTTCCATATTACTTTGCAACCAAATAAACATAATATTAATGTATTGAAAATGAAATTCTCAGAACATCCTGATTTAATTATGTCTATTGATAATAAAAAATGGTTGCTTAAATGGCAAACATGTTATTTGCATGATTTACAAGTTTCGTATGAGATATGGTTATCTATAATTATTACTTGGTATTCTCGAACAGGTAATTGTTCCCTGAAGATTAATGATCAAACTAATATATCAAATAATAAAACATTTATCGGCGAAATTGTTACAATAGATTCTATTGTATTTGAAACGAATCCTCCAACTCAGTATAATCTCGATAGAGTGATACTAAAAGACATAGACGATAAATTAAGATTATCAGTTGATTTTAATGAAGGAGAGGGTAATATTACAAAGGTGATTGTTTCTGGTAAAAATGGAAAACCTGAAGTTGTTTATATATCTATTTACGACCAAGAATGGAAACCTTCAACATTGGAAATAAAAGAAGTTATAAAAAATATTGTTATTTGTAATACAAGTTCGAGTTGTTCTATAGATGATCCTAAACTGAATTCCATGAAATTGATTTACGAGGGACAATGTAATACCGAATTATTAGATTATATGTGTTCAACTATGAAGCCTGATAATGAATGCTCTATCCAAGAACCCATAGCTAAGGTTGATACTGTATTATTATGATTTACTGGTTTTGTTTTTAATATATGCTAGTTTAATGCAATAATTCTATAAGTTATTATAACAATTATTAATTTTATATTCTTTAAATATATTAAAATCATTCATATTATGTACACAGATGAAATGTGACCAGCGTATTGAAGCAAATAAATCAGGAATCCCATTGGGGATGTTGGTAGTTTCACTTATTAGTGGATTGGTGGTATTATTATGTTGTTTATGCTGTTTCTTTATTTTATGCAAACGTAAAAAACGCTCAAAAAACAAAAATAGAAGAGAAGATGTTCAATTAATTGATGTTAAAGAAAGGTTAACATATTTTGTTATATATATAAGTTATATTTATGAAAATCTTTATAGATATAAATATGATTTTTATAAATATGAATAACTTATCAAATAAGTATTTGTATAATTAGATTAATATTCAATATAATTAATAAAGTATCATTATAGTAAAATAAAAACATTGAGAAATAATGAAATTACTTCAAATGATGAATATAATCAACAAACAAATTCATCTAAATCATTCAATTGTTTGTATTTACATATTTTTATTATGATTTTTAAAATTATATTCTATATCATTTCAATATATATTTCCAAATATGTTTAATTGATAATATAATCTTTAAGCATTAATGGGAAGAAGTCTTGCGAGTATAGATATTGGTAGTTTGGCATCTATCACAGAAACTTCTGGAGAACAAATAGAAATGGCAAATTTTAACACATCATCTCTACATAATAGAAATATGGTTTAATAACCTACTAAATTATAAATCATATTTATATATAATTGATTAAATATAATTTAAAATAAATGTTAATGCATTTTTAAACTATGTTTTTAATTTCATAAGTTCAAAGAATCACCTGTTCCGAGTGAAGATGGCGGAGTATCGCTAAGTGATGCGAGCAGTGATGATGAAGAATGGAAAATAATGGCACAGCAATATAAACTAGTAAATCGTGAATCTTCTAGTTTCATTAAAGGTGATTATCATTATAACATTCATTACGTTTACTCAAACTTAATATTATGATATTAAAATATATTTATATTTATTAAAAATATAAGCAGACAAATATAAATTACTATCTTAAAATAAATCATTTAAAGAATTAATATCTATATATATATATATTTTAATATATATATATTAATATTCATCAATGAAATAGGTATGGCGACTCCGATACAATCTACCAGTGAGGAGAGAGTTACTAGTAGGAGTACTTCTAGTATTGTGGAACCAGAGACTATAGAGATGTCTCAAATGCCTAAAGTACGAGGTGGAATCAGTAAGAAAAAGAAAGTTGTTGGGGGAATTTCTAACGCAATGTCCCGTTATCTTCAAGAACTTGCTGAAGCAAAGAAAAATAAAATAGAAATTCCGTGGAAATAATTATTTTCTAAAATTAATAGATTTATATGTTTTACATTCAAATTATGTGTTATCATATAATGTATTAATAAATAATTCATAAAATGTGATATAATAATAATTGTATACACATTGTAATAATTAATTGTATTAATTTAATTAATGATATGTAATTATAATAAATATTTTAAAAATTATTTCAAATATTTGTAATATTATGTTTAGATATATCTAAAGATATCAATTAATGTATAGCTATGCATAATATAATATATATAACTGATTTTATAACGTACAATTGTAAATTGAAATATATTATAGAATGATAGTGTATAAATAAAAACATAATTTCCAATTCATAATTCTAATAACATAATGCTTAGGGACTGTAAATTAAGTAAGGTTATTATAATGGAGTTAATCATTAATCATTAAATAATCGTTAAATAATCAATTATTTTACATCTTGTATATTTTTATTATGGAACTACTACTAGTTGATGCATCACTACATGTAGAAATAATAAAATAGTATAAAATTAACACATATCCTCGATATACACATTTATAAAATTATGATCATTTAAGCATTTATATCATATTAATTATAATATTTGATTAAATACATAATTTATTCTTTTTTCAAAAGTAAATTAATTTTCTCAGAGATTAATCATCATTAATATATATATATATATATATATATATATATATATATATATATATATTATATATTTAAGATTATAACTGTTGAATTAGCTAGGTGTGTGCATTATTTCCTATACTTTATAACTTGGTATCTGAACCTTTATTCAGATTAGTTAAAAATCTATAGGTATATATTTTTATAATAGAACAATTAGAATCACTAAATTTATTGATAGCATAAATATAAAGCATTCCTCCTTGATATTTACTTTAACCCCAATAGATGCAAATAAGTTTCTTTAATTATACATCCAACTCAACGATAAAGATATAAAAGATACCCCTTAGAAAATAATTAATAATATTTTTAATTTCGGTATTCTATTAGGTTCAAGATATTCCAGAAGCTATTCTAATAAATTAGAGTGATGACATTTTATAAATTCGACAATCTAGTCAAATTATTTCTGTATCATATTACAAATTGTTATTAATTATATTTAGTATTAATACTCCTAGCAATGTTTCATTCTATTTTTCTACTCTGAAGGAATTCTCGTTGAGCTCAACATCACCAAACGAAATGGATATATAAATATAAGATTAACTACAAGAGTTATCGAGCTATATAGTCATTTGCAATACATTCCATTTTAATAACAGGTATATTTGATTACAGATATAGATCTACCAGTGTTAATTTCTAGATAAGAGCTAGGTATTCTTCTAGTCAATTAAAAATTATGATTTACATAATTAATGGAGTTATCTTAAAATAATCTTTCACCATTTCTGTTATGTAAAACAGTAAATCTATGTGGTAAAGGTGGTCTGAGAAGCCACTATAACGAGGAAAAGTTGCAAATAATATAAAAATATACTCATCTAAGTTCATTACTATTTCCCAGTATTCTACTTGATATATGGTTAAACCGGTATCTAGCCAAAATGAAATCTCAGTCTATAAAATTTATTTTCGGATTGAAATACTAGTATCGCCAAGAAATATAGGAAATCATGTAAAACATACAGGCCATACAATTATCAACTGTCACATCATATATCAATATATTGATATAACCAATCATGGGAGACTTTTTAGATCTATGAACTATAGATTATTCTTTTAAATGTAATCATATAACCAAAATACTGAACATACCAATACACAAAATTATAATTATAATAGATATTACGATCACATATTATAAACCTTCTAAACTATAAATGCATATAACAACAAACTAGACAATTATAAGAATTCTATAGTAATTTATCGATACGATAGAATCTTGGATCTAAGAAAATAATGATATGATATCATTACATATATATGAAGGAGGCGCCCTTTCATATATATGACGCACAATATACTCACTTAATTGTAAACAGCATAGTGTTATTATACCATTCATTGTTTATTCAGTAGTTTGATAGTATTGTAGTCGTTATAAACATTTTAGAATTATATTATCATTTTTATCATATCTTAAATATTGTATACGATATTTATTAAATTATATTACCTTTATTCTCTAGGTGTAAATATCAAATGTATCGTTCTAATATACACAAAACTATATATATATATATATATATATATATATATATATATATATATATATATATATATATATATATATATATTATCATATCGGTATACGTTATTAGTTTCGATATGTTAATTAGATTATTAAAATTAATATAGACAATACAATATATTAATGTAAGCAGAATGGTTAAATATTATATAAACCATATATATATATATATATATATATATATATATATATATATACAATTTGTAATACATTTATTATTCTTCCAACATATTTTTCGATATAAAAATTAAACAAATAAAAGTTTATTTATAGGGTTATATTTAAATTTAAATTTATTAACAAATAATAATTTAATAAACCTAATATGTTGAAATACAATAATTAAATAAACTCGTAAACTTCGACTAAAGAAAAATTTTAAAATGTGGATACTTCGAAATATAAAAACAAATAACATAAGAAGAGCTTTATGGAGTATGGATAGCAATAATGTATCATTTACTGAAATTAAAAGAATTGTACAAAACAAAGTAGGGTATAATGATTATTCATTTAATAAAATGCAGAATATATCCACTAATATAGTCACAACTACGAAAGGTATATATGGTATAAATGATAGACTTAACCGGTTATCAATTCCACCACCATTGACTATAATTGATAAATTAAAGCTTATTAGGTACAAAAAGTCTATTGAAGTAGATAATAACATTAAAATGGGAAAAGTAATTAATATGAAAATGGATGCAATAATAGTTGATACTTATTTCCAAATGTCTACTTACATTAATGTAGAAAATATAGAGCTTAAAATACCTATGCCAACAGGTCCAGTACTAAGACATAAGCAAACTATATTACATGTAATACATTCTCACAATGGACA
Source organism: Osedax frankpressi (assembly GCA_964035775.1). Classification (NCBI taxonomy): domain Eukaryota; kingdom Metazoa; phylum Annelida; class Polychaeta; order Sabellida; family Siboglinidae; genus Osedax; species Osedax frankpressi. Next base: position 26,252,711 of record OZ038312.1, read on the forward strand.
GGGTTTTCCAATAAGCCGTCGTTTGCAGGAATCAACAGATAATCAACGACAAAAGCATGAAGATAAAAATACCACGACACAAATTAAAGTTAAAGTTGCTAATATGATAATTAAAATGAAATCGCTTAAAATAAAACATTTTTTGAAGACAATTAGATGAATTACAAGAAACAAAAAATAAATTTCTATACATAATCAAATATAATTATTGTTAAACTATATCTTTTTTATATTCGTTTAACTCTTCAAGTATATCACTATATATCGTAGCCATCTGGTATAGGCGATTGCTATTATTTATACATTATAATTTCTATAATCAATATATATATATATATATATAAAATATAAAATATATATAAAATGTATAGTACATTTAGTTACCTTATATTTGTATGTATTTTGTATACTTTGAGTTAAACAGTTTAATAATTTAAATGATAGCTCACTCCATCTTGCAGCTTCAACTATGTTGTGTATACTGAATAAAAATAGCATTCTTTAATTTAAATTAATATATCAAATAATATTTTATAATTAAAAAACAAAATATGTTAATATATGTTATAATATCATAAATAGCGAATCCTATAGGATACATGAAGTGTTGATAATACCAATATAAGAATGTTGTGTAAATAATAATAGTTAGAAAAATGATAAATAATTTAAATATTTTAATACTTTAATATTATTAATACTTTGGTATATATATATGTTATTTTAAAAACAAATATATTAAAAATAAATTAAATAACCAGTGGTAATGCATAGCGATGTTCCATGATTTAACTACTAGCCACTGTACTTCTTGTTGTGGATAATCTGAGAGATGATCACAACTCTCTACCACAGTACAGCTATCGGAGAAATATGTGAATACCTCGGAGTAATCTCCTCTATCGATTCCAGAGTCTACGTTATCTAAAGCTAATGATATTAGGCTGTGAAGTCTTTTACTGTTTGTTGGGTAGAAAAATAATAATTATATTATTATGAATATTTTTACAAAATTAATTTATTGTTTATTATTGTATATTATTATAATACGGCAGTAATGATACATCAATTATATATATATATATATATATATATATATATATATATATATATATAAGTATTAACTTCTTCATCATAGTTAGTAAGTCCACATAATGAATATATAATATAAAACAAACAAAATAAATATTGACGAAACCATACAATATATAAACAATTAAAATCTAAGATAATAATTAAGAACTTAATAAATAAACTTAATTAAGTTAAACATAATTGAAAAAATTGAAAAGTATGTCTTGTTTGATGATGGCCTTTATTGTATCTCTCTACACTTATTTACAGATGTTGAGATATTTCTAGTGAACATAATGCTTAAGATACCTTACGTACAACTGTATTATATCAAAGGAGCTACCTATGTCATATATTATATATTCTTATAAGTTTTTGTTTACACGGTTTCAAGGTGAGTCTTATGAAATATATTTGGAGATATATTTTAATGTGAGATCGATACGTTTGAAAGTTAATTATTGCCGTAGTACTATTCACATACAACTTACCATTTAGGAACGAGTTATTTAGAAATTATTAATTTAAGTTTACTTTTTATATTTATCTTATTATTTTCTTCAGATATAACAATTCGCTATATATACTGAGTTGTTAGATCTAAATATTATTTAACTTTTTATAAAATCTAGCATATAGAAATTCTGTTTTAAAAGTATTATTAATATTAAAAGTATAATTTATATTAATACACAACTATAGGTGTTATATTTTCTATTAATTTGTATTTACAATAATCCAGATATAATATGTTTTACTTATCAAAAGTGACTTATAAGTTATATAGGATATATTCAAAGATCAAGTATATTTATACTAAAATAAAATAATGGTATTTCAGCATTTTTGGTAGTATTTGTTTTTATTCTTATAAAATATTTATATATTTTCCATATCTATCACACTTTATATTTAATCTACGGGAAATTCTTTATAAGAACACAATATATACAGATGGCTTACTACTTTGAACATATATATTTCCGGATATTTTAGATATTTTAAATAAATATTAATTTAAAGTATACTTAAATATATTCTAATATATTTGTATATCTTGTATATATTATTCTTCAGATGAATTCTTCTGGAGAATTATAATCTCAAATATATGTATTGAAATACATGCTAATGTGAAATTATCCTCAAGTTTACTTATCCTTAAGTATACTTAAGGATAAGTATACTTATCCTTAAGTATACTTATTCATAAGTATCCTTATCGAGGTATTTTCAAGTGGCTTATAGACTGTGAATTTGTTAACCGTTCTAATTAACCGAACATATTGCTCAACTTAAGTTAATTAAACTAATTTAATAATTAAATTAAACTATAATAGATGATAAAGTTAATCTATTTTATTCTAACTTAAATATGTGTAAGTATATATACGTTACATTATTAAGGTAATAAGTTATAATCCATAGATATATGTTGTATAATATAGACGTTTCTATAATATATATATTGTCTTGTATATATTATATATATATTCCGTCAACGTTGAAAGATTAATTAACCTATTAGCCAATAATATATATATATATATATATATATATATATGTGTGTGTGTGTGTGTGTGTGTGTGTGTGTGTGTATGTGTATGTATGTGTATGTGTTTATATGTATTTATGCATATATATATATATATATATATATATATATATATATATATATATATATAGAATACATATATATATATATATATATATATATATATATATATAGAATATGAATATATAGATTCTTCTGACCTACAATCAATGTAATTAATAGTTTCTTCCAGCATCGTTAATCTTAAAGAACACTTCAAAGCTTTACTTATAGTAGTTATATCATAATTATACTTCATTAAAATTGCTGATTATTGGAAATATCGAAATTAATAGATATGATATTATATATATTAAGTATTATTATTTTATATATGATATATTAATTAATATTGTAAGTGTATTTTATATATATATTATTATTTAATTATTTATATCAATTTATATTGGGTTTATCTTAGTAATTCTAATATCGATAGTAATTAAAATTCGAGACAACTTGCTAATTATAGGTTAATATACTATTACCTACCTGCTATATATTCAAATGTATTGGCGTTGATTTGATCATCATCCATTATTTTCTGTAAATCTAATTCATAAAATATGTTTTCTTTAATTTTTAGTTTGAATTCGTACTTGGTTAATGTATTGATATTATGTAGTTCTTCTGAGGTAAATTGGTATTCTAGATAAGATTAATAGTTATCAATATAGAACAGTTTAAATATAATTATATGTATATATGTTATATGAAAAAGAAAAATACCCAATTATACTATAATATTAATCTAAATAAACACATACCTTTGTTTATCAAGTTTATATTGCAATTTTTAAAACATTCAATGTAGTTCAATATTTCATCTATATCAATCTGATTATGTAGATATTATAATGAATTATATATAAATATGTATTACTATCTATATATATATATATATATATATATATATATATATATATATATATATATATATATAGATATAGATATATGTAATAAAATATACCAATTTACCATCTATATTCTAATTTAGTACTAGTGCAGTGCATGCCATTTATTATTATATTAAATAATATCAGCTAAAATTTAATTTCATCAAAATATTTAAAATACCTCAAGTTCAATTTGTTTTATGAATATATCAATTAAATGTATGCATATGTTTTTTTTCTGTAATACTGAATCTATAGTATCATCGAAAGATTCTGATAACTACAAATGTATTTTCCATATAATATCAAATTAAATATAAATTGTCACCAAATTGTCTCACCATGTAAATAGAGTGCTATAATAGTTTTATAAAATCCAATTTATAAGTAAATAATGTAAACAAATATTTGTCAACATAAATAAAATTATGCAATGTAAAACAATGAAATTAACTTGATTGTAACTTATAACCACTCTATAAACTTTTCACATTAATATAATGAGAGATCATTTATTATAATACACTAAATTATTACATAATCTACATTGTATAGGATACCTATAAATAATAAATTATTCTAAATAGTAAAATGTAACATATTAATTTATAAATATAACAAAGAAATTAATATTTAATTTAATTTATATTTATATTGATTTTAGTATACTATATTATGTAATACATATGATATACATAACCTTTAAGCATATTAATAATAAAGGTTTCTCATTATCAGGAAATGTATCCGTCATAAAGCAATTATATGTAAATTTAAAAAACCAATCGATTTCTTCTACATCTTTTTCATCTTTAAATTGCAATATCTTTTTGGATACTAGATATATACAGTAATATAAATACCTATACTTAACAATGATATAATTCTTAGCTTATCTGTGAATTAAGCTATTTAAAGAAACTCAATAATAGGACGATAATAGAAAGTTCAATTAAATATAATACTGCAGCAGCACCATCATCAGACACAAGTAACAACTTATTTATTGTACTGGCTAATATTATATAGTAACAACTATAATAAACTATAAATGAGAACTAAAGTATATTTAATAAAATTATATTTCACAAATTAATAATCTAAAAAAGTATCTTGGAAATCTATTATTTTATTATATCATGTTGATATATACAAAACTGAATAAAATTGCATTCGTTAAGTTGTTTCTTTCTGATAATACAGCATTTATTATATTATTAAAAATTGTTATATATACATATATATATATATAATATCATAATTATTAGGAGTCATATAAACAACGTATATAGTTATATATAATATAAATTAAATATGGAATAACTATTTTAATAACTATAATGTGAAACTATAATACTAAGGATCTGTCAAAAACTGTCAAATCTGTCATAAACTGTCAAATTATAAAAATAGCTTACTTAAATATCATACCAATATATATATATGAAATTTTATAAAATGAATAAATAGCAAAGATACGAGAACATCGAAAAGTCTAATACAAAAGAACTGCTTTTAGAATTATAAAATGAAAAATAAAAGATGAAATAATAAGAAGAATATACACAAGGTATATGCAATACAGAATGCAATATAGAAGGTATACAATTTATTTAATACGACTATTGATAACAGAATATTATCAATTTCGTTACATTCTAGGAAGATCAGCAAGTATATAATATTGATGTTTAGAAATATGACATCGATGAAAGTTACGAACACATTAATTAGAACCAACTTGAGGTACTATAATTAAAGAATACCAATATAAGAAAAAGCTTTTTAATATTTTTAATGTAAAATAAATTTTGACAATTGAACTCGACAAGAAGATGTCGATATTGAAAATTTACAATAACCACTTTTGAAGATACCGATTTAACATCTACCTTTCGGGATGTCATCGGCATCTGAGATAAATTAAGTAGAATGTAATACCAATAAAGATAATGTCAATGTATGCGATATCGATACATAATCAATGACTAGATTGAGACTATCAATATATAGAAGTAATTGATTCATATAGAAATAAACGAAGATTAAAGAGAAATTACTATCAAAGACTCTATGGCACAAAAATAATGACGTATCAATATATGTAGAACAATAGTATACAATGGGTATGATATAACTTAATTAAATTAACTACTACGAAGATAACAGATTAATAGTACTAATGCACTCAGAAAAGAATTTATGAATCTGGCGTATCAATCTCATGTTGGCATTAATTTTTACTTAAGGCCCTTAAAAATGATGAGAAAATCGATATTCAGGTCAGGTATGACAATTCAGATAGAGGTGAAAATAAGATATTGCGATATATACAAGAAATACCAAGAAATCAAATTATAAAAGATACGATAATATCTTACGATACGGATACAACATCAAGGTGCTAGATATGTATAGACATATACTATCTAAATGTGAAAATACTTTTGGTCACAAAATACTATTCAAATTATATACCAATACTTATATTACGCACCTAGGTACAATTGATATAATATCTACTCCACATATTTTCTATACATGGGTTACCAGAATGCAAAGTTTTCAATAATTTATCACAGTTTAGAGATACATATGAACAGTTCATAAAAAACGCTATCAATGTAATTCCATTTATATATTGCAACCGATATATTCTAGCAACTTAGTTAAATTATAGCACTTCACCACCTGAAGATATAGGATTGAGACATTTTGAAAGGTTATTCGATAGATGGGGTAAGTTTTGATGTCACTATAATAATTCAAACTTTAATCTATCCCCAACCATAAGAATGTAATAATGCTGGCCTATAGGTGAATGTTTAAATAATGTAAGACCAATATCCTATTAAGTCCAAGTTGAAGACAAAATATTTGGAATAAATCTGCGTAATATTTGTATTACAACTCAAATAGAACCACACAGAAAATAATTAATAAAAGAACTTATATTTGAATCCAATAGTGTAAAGAAGAAATACTTTCGATATAGTAGTAGAGGCAAATATATTGACTTCTATAAACTGTACATATTATATAGTATTCTATAATTGTATTCAATATAAATATTGGTTAATGTTTTATTATTCACTTATCAGCAGAGATACTTTATGATACTCTAGTTCATTACCATATAGAAGAGCAAAGTTGGTATTACTATTATGTATGTGATACTTTGTAATACACTTTCAATTGCATACTGTATATATTAATAATAAACTTTAAATTTATACATCTATATACTATATACAGATATATCTGAGATATGTTTTTAAAGTCTTAATAAAAAAAACAAAATATTATATTATACGAAGTAGGTAATACCTACTAAATTATAAATTATATCATACACTTATTAAATACGCCTACTTAATTAGCTTGTAAGTAACACTAATATATGAATGATATTAGCACCTTGATTGAGTACTTTCTTATGTATATTATTAATATGTACTTGCAATTACCTGTAATTAGTTTGTGTTCTATCTTTTTAAATATGATACTGTAAATAATTAATAATCTTCAAAAATAATTATATAAATTCCAATAAGTTGAATATCATATGTATAATGTAATACGAACTATGTATTATCTTTAGATAATGTCAACATTTCAATTTTAATGCAAACTCTGTATACTTTACACATCTATTCAAATAAATATAATTAAATATACTTATAAGTATAGTATTGTATAAATTATGATTATTATTAATTAATTTTAATTAATCTCATAGATATATGTATAATATTAATATGTTGTCAATAAATATTATCCTCAACAGATAACTTTACACGAGTATTGCATAAGAAATTAATTTAATTTAAGTAAAGCAAAACAATTGGTGAACTAACAGATTCAAGTGTTTCATTAATTTTGAAATTCTCTAGTATATCGGACATAATACTCAACTCGCCCATCTTTTTAGTATTATTCAAAATTGAATGGGTCGTAAAATATATATATATATATATATATGTATATATATATGTATATCTTCCTATTTACACATACATGTTATGGCAGTTTACAATACTTAAACTTAATTTATAATTTATAAAAGTAACCTTCCTAGAAAAGGAAGCAGCGTTTTCAAAAATTTCATTTTTAGCTTCTTTATCCATATCTTCTATATCATTGATTTGAACTAATATTTGTTTCGCTATTTGAGATGAAATTGATAATCAGGAATTTGATAATATATATGTAATACATATACAATGCAATAGTATATGCATGGTATTCATATGCTAATACTTCCTATAACCATAGCCTCCTTCAACGTTAGTTGAAGGAGGTATAATATCATAGTATATAAAATATACATATATTGTATTAACTATTTATTTCGGTATAGTTTGATTAATAGCATTATGTATGATTATATAACAATTGTAACTACAAATGTATTACATATAATAAAATAATCTAATAACTTGTATTGTATTGATTTAAAATTGTATTTAGCTTTAAAATGTATATATAGCTAGAGTTTTCTATATATAACCTATATATCGTGCATATCATATGTACAAATTATATATATTAATATATTAATTAGTGTATGATAATTATCTGATTATAATTATTTTAACCTAAATCAGTATCTTTATTATATAGGGATATTTTATATCTAGACAATAGATTGTATGGTAATGATGTACATATGTTGTCAGCTTTGTCTAGCTCCTTACTCGCCTAAATTCACATTAATACATTATAGAATTTTTAATTCGTAAAAATATTAGTAAATTATAATATAAGAATAAGTAAGTTAACAGATAAAAAAATATATAATTTACTCAGATGTGATTTCATACAAAATTTAATTCATACAATTTTGAAATATTATTTTAGGAAGACCGAAATAAATGTTAACTATATTTTTACTATGCATTATTATTATTACGTGGATTGTTTATATATACAATTTTAAAAACCACAATCAATAAACTGAATGTCAATTATAAAAAGTATGTCTAATAATACATAATATATTTTCTTGGGAGATTAATATAGATTTACTTCTAAAGCTTAGACAACCGTATCGTATTGCTGTTTACAGATAAATACTTCCGCTTTAAGTCCATGGACCAAAGCCTCGTTGCGTGTATTAGACATTGGACAGATATCAATATATCTTGTTAACCAATGTAATAGGTTATCCCTATCACCAATCTATATATGATATATTGTTGACATTTCAATTAATAATATAGTAAGAACAAATTGAATTAATTAATTGTGTATTATTAATTAATTATTTGTAAATAATAATCATATATGTGTAAATATATAATTATAATATGTAAATAAATAAAATTATAGTTTAAGTAAATATAATTTAAAATATAATTAAAAGAGTAATTATGTATGTTTTTTGTAGGTGTATACTATATTATTTAGTATACAATAGTAATATTTAAATAAATTATATAACAGAAAATTTAAGTATAGTTAAATATATATTTATATATACAGACATGTGTATAACTTTCATTGTAATTAATAAAAGAAAACCGTTGTCATTGTTGTAGTTATGCTATTGATAAGTTTCCTCGTAGTGTCTAGAGTATTCGAGTCGGCGTTTTGAAATACATTCTTGGAAATACATTCGTCAATAAAACTAGAACTGTTATATCCATTCGAATGTTGTCCTTCTGATGAATAATGCTCTGATATCATATATGTATAACTATATAATAAGTACAACTAAATCGAATTTGTTATCATCTTATATTTCACTGGAAAAAATATATAATTGTTATCAATATATTATTTATATTATAAAACTAGGATTACATTACATTTCATAAATTACACCAAAGTGATATATATTCTATTATTTGATTTAGTATCAATAATTCATTAATAATCGTAACTTAAAATATAATAGTGATTAATCAATTCACCATATTCTGTTAAATCTAAAATACATTAATTAAAAGAGTGGATGGATTTTTTATGGATTATTTATGTATGCATGTATATCATCAGATATAGTTACTTCTATATAATAGCATTATTTTCTAACTATCAATTTTAATTAATTCGGAAAATATATATTGTGAGATAAATGAAACAATATTTTCTCTGAATTGCAATTTGTTGTAGATTTGATCAAATAACGATGGGATATCTTGAATTCTGTAATATGATTACATTGTTATTCATTATTAAATGTACCAGAGTTTAATGGCAACATATATATTATGTATATATATTCAGTAAATTAACAGTAATCAATTTACAATTAGATTACACGGAAACCTTTTAAAAGTGAAGTAAAGTTTAACGATTGAATAATAAATATCTTGTTCTCCCTTATAATTATCTATAATTTCTTTAAGCGCTGATTTTAATTAATGTAAATTATGGATATATATATATATATATATATATATATATATAATATAATATCAATTATAACATCATGCATGTAGTCATCTAACTTTTATATTATAATACAAAAGAAACCATTCTATAGTTTATAAATATGCTATAATTATAATATTTTTTATTAACACTAATTAAAAATGTATGCTATCTCTCTCTCTATATAAATATATAGCATGCATATGTAATTAGTGTTAATGTATTCCATCTATATATATATATATATATATATATATATATATATATATATATATATATATATATATATAATAGCATACATTTGTAATTAGTGATAATAAAAAAGTAATTACACTTCTATGGTAAACGTACTATTAAAATGTACAACCTCCTTAGGTCATGAATTCATTAAGATTTGTTATTGAGCACATAATAAAGGTTTATAAAATGTATTAAATTATCGAGTATAATAAAGTTATAGAAACATTTGACATCGGAAGAAACTTAATAAAGATATTGTTATGATATAAATGTACGGTTTAAATAGAAATTGTATAACAGTTGTAACCAGAAATATATTCGTTGTGCAACCTATTATTTACGATACCATGCTTATTATCCACTTTACTTTCAAACGCGAACATTTCTAAAGAAATGTACTTCAATATTGTATATAGGCTATAACCATATAATAAGATCTAGATTAATAATTGTGTTTACAATTATAATTTTAACTTTATAATTATTTCTTAATATTATTTTTTACGATTTTTATTTATTATAGTGGGGAGATTGTATCATTTTTTTCTTTATTTTCATCTAACAAAAATTAGGAGCCCAACTATTTATATTGGTTTTCCGAGTGAGTATTTTCAGCTTAATGATTTAAGTATTAAACAAAGATATTAAAAATGAATATAATAATTAAAAACATTTAAAATGAGTAATTATAATATTAATAATGATATTAATAATACTAATTGTATTGCATTCAGATAGGATACAAACAAAATATTTGGATTGGATACCTAATCCCAGGCTATGTTAAAACCTCAGAAAATATATAGATGTTAAAAGAAAAATCAACGCTGAATTTAATAGTGTTTAATACAATATAAACAATAATAGAATAATAATATTACTAATTAATTAACTAACTAACCTCATATTTAAACTATTAAAAAACAAAATATGAGATACGAAAATTAAATTTATGATAACATATATGTTATTATATATGTATTAAAAATAATTATCATTTACAGAATACATTTTTTTTAAAACTATTTAAAAAAGTTAAAAGAAAAAATAACAATAATAATAATTACCCAAGAAACCATATGATGTAATACATATATAATCTTATATAATTATTTAAAATAAAAAATAAACATAAAATATTTGTAATTAAAATAAAATATACTTTTTACTTTTATTATATAACAAAAAAACTAAAATTACCTGTTTTCCTGGGCAATGTTATCGTGTATTAAAATAATAATCTTAGTTTATATTAAGGGATATTGTTATTATTTATTTACCGAAAGTAATTTCTTTGTCTGGTCTATTAGTATTTAGATACACTTCTAATTTTAAATAAGCTCCATTAATATCATTGATATCCTATATATGTAATAAAGAGTCATTATATATATATATATATATATATATATATATATATATATATATATATATATATGTCATATATGTTATATATATACATATATATGTAATGCGAATTATACTTAAGTATAACCAGTATTTCTTAAATGATATACTACTAATATTAGTTATATAATTAATAGAGGTATTACATGATATGTATCTACAGTAGGAATATATAATCTATATGTGTATAGATAATATATTTACCATTACGCATACTTCTATTGAAGATTAACCCATATTTATAAATTTAATAAGATGATATATTAAAAGTTTATTAAATTTTAAGATTCATATCATATTTTAATATATAGAACTATTCAAAGTTATTTTATATAACATTTTACTTAATTAAATATATACGTATATAATGCATTCATATATATATATGTATGTATGTGTGTGAATGTGCGTGTGTATTAGTATGTGTGTACGACGTACGTGTCTATGTGTGTGTGGGTGTGTAATTATATACATACAAAATTATGAATACAAAACTATAAGGTAAACAAGCCATATGTTTCAGATTCATACTTCACATAATATTTTATGATAATTACCTTATTTTCATCTAATTTATTTATGATTTTTAAAGCATCACTTCCTCGATTAACAGCCATGTAACTTTGCGCTAACATCAATAACGTAGTATTCTATATATTTAAAATAAATTAGTGTTCTTACACAATAAAAAATCCTTACAAAATAAAACATCGCCAAAGATAACATAACTATAAAAACACATATAACTTATTAAATATAATTATAAATAACATACATATTATTTTGGTTATATAATATAAGTGTATCCGTATTATGAGTAAACATTTAATTATAATATTATGTAATTATCGAGATTTTTCTATTTTTATTTTTATAAATTGAAAAATAATAATATTATTATTAATATTTTTTTCTAACAATTTTTAATTCAATGCAAATGGTGAACTATCATTATTAAATAATTCAAACTCAACATATTTAGTTGAAATACAAAGTATATTTGATATTTAAGATTATAAGCGTGATTTTTTATTTTTTATTCTATGCATAATATTGAACCTTCATTTTAAAATAATTCCTACAAAAATATCTAGTTGAAATTTTAAAAGTCCAGTTGATATTTTAGATTATAAGCATAAAAAGCGTGATTTTGTATATTATTTTTTTAATTTTCAAAGGTATTTTGAATAATATTCCATCGCTAGGTTTACATGGGTTTATAGAGATAAAATATTATTTAAAATACTTTTGAAAATTGTACATTTAATCTTAATAATCACGCTCTTATGCTTATAATCTTAAATATCAAATAGACTTTTTATTTCAACTAAATATATTTTATTGTAATTATATAAAAATGAATGTTCGCTATTGCGAATAGACTTAAATATAGATATAATAAAATACTAATAATAATATTTTTATATTTCAATTTATAAATATTAAAATACAAAATACTCGATAATTTCATAATATTATAATCTAATATTCACATATAATACGAATATGCATATGCTCTATAACTACGTAAATATTGTTTTAAAGTTATATTTAATGAGTTATATGAATTTATAAAGTCACGTGATCACGTGGCGATGTTTTATTATAGTGCGATGTTTTATTATACGACACCGGTATACTATATAATATAGGATATATATATATATATATAATATTATATCATATACCATGTATCTTATTGAGAGTATGTGGGAGATTAGTTTATACTCACAAGATTATTTATTAGTGGAGGTTCTTTTGTAGATATGAAATTACATAATATCTCCAACAATCTTATAACGTTATCAAATAAGGACAACGCTCGTAATTCATTAATGATGACATGGAACTGACTGATCATCATCGTCACCTGACCATAAATATACAGTTATGTAGTGGTATACATAATACATATTTAGATATGTATATAATAAAATACAATCAAATATACTAATAGTTAAATATATCAAATATAGATTGATATAAATAATGATTTGCTGTAATATATAATATTATATAAACTATTATAATGAAATTATAACAATAGTATTTATAATATAATGTTATGCTTAGGAATTCATTATATTATCCATTATTAATAAGCATAAAGTAGTTGAATGTGCCAATTTAATAGTGGTTATATTATAATATAGGTAAAGCCGAAAGAAAATATTTAGCCTCGTTTTAAAAAGTTATTAAAAATCATACTAGTTTTAAAAAGTCGTAATAACAATTAAATATTTTAAAAGTCATAACATATTAAATCTATCAATTGATGAAATATATTACAAACCATTGCAGAATCCGGGAAATTATTCAAGATCGCTATTGAATTATTTATATAAATAAATGATTGATCATAATTACTATCTTTGTGTTCCTAATTAAAAAATTATATAAATAAAAGATTAATCTCAATTATGGTTTTATACGATTATTATAATTCGTAAATATATTGAGAGAACCAGCAAATAATCAAATGATTTTATTTTTTATATTGTGTAAGTATATTAGAGATTATTTTATATAGCATTATCTTAAAAGGAATAGAATTTATCTATATTTTACAAATTTTATACAATAATTTCATAAATCTATTTTCAGGGTAAATATAATTATAGAGTTTCTCCAGTTTTTCATATATTTAATCATAAAATATAATTGTATACTTTCTTCTTTTATCGAGGATATATTGTTTTTGAAGATAGTTATTAAACTATATTGATATATAGGGGGTATTGTTTATAATGTATATATGATATATGTGTACAATGTGTAAAATGTACATACTTTTCTTTTATATATTCATATCATTATAGGCGAAATAAATTGCCAAATCTATCATTTTATTACAAGATTGAGATACTAAGCACAGGAAGATATTTTACCAACCAGTAATGCAAATAACAAATACATTTTACATTGGTCCACTGAAATAAGAGACTCCGATTCATTTAAAGGGCATCCTTGTTTGATGCTTTCACGTTTGTAGTCATTAAAAGCATTAGAACATAAGTAAAATATAGTACGAACATTTATTGAATCTGATATTTCTATACCAGAAATCAAATAAATAATAAACATCTGTAGAAATTGAGTAAAGTTCAGGTGGTGAATATTACATATCCTAGTATAGTAGTTTATATTAGATATATCCCAGTATTTATCAGAGTTTATCACGTAAATTAATTTAGAGCGTGATCAATCAATTTAAGTTTTTTATTAGTAACCATTATTTTTTTGTTTAACTAAAGTAAATTAAAAACCCAAAACCAATTGAATAACTAAATAATAAGTAAGTATTAATACTTGACAACATAACTTTATAATCTAATAGTATATTAATTAGAATACAGTCGAAATAAATATCATTTACATTAACATTAATAAGTTGTTTTATCTCAGGTATGGTGTCCGTATATATCCTACTGCATAGGATGCATGGTATATATCTACCTATAATAGAATATTTTCAAAATATTTATACAAATAATATATATTTATTTTATTTAGAAGTCCAATTTGATTAATTCAATTTAGTTTAGCAATTTATAATGTTGTTTTTCACTAACATTTTGAATTTATTTTTGGAGATAATTTAACTTCATTTAAATTTTGAACAACGCAATAATTCCATAACTCTAAGGCAATTCCTAATATCTAAATAATTAATATTTCAAACTCATTACATCACAACTAATTAATATATATTATAACATATGCTATACTTTATGAAATATTAATTGAATTGTAATGTAAAGCATACCCTGTCTCGTGTAATTATATCACTCAAATCGATATCTTTATAATTTTTTATTAGTTTTTCAGTTTCGACAACATTCTCAATAGTAGAATTCGTTAAAATATATTTTACTTTTTCTGTTATTTGTAGACAATTAGTATAAATATCTATGATTAATCATATATGAATATCAACCTAATGTAATATAGAAATTAAAATATAATTTACATGTTTACATAAACGCATATATATATATATATATATATATATATATGTATGTGTGTGTTTGTGTGTATACAGAGTATATATGAATTGTATTTATAGTAAGTATTTTATGAAATTAATAACTATTATATTCATGATTTTAAAAATCTCAATAATTTAGAATAATACAAATTAAGGTTAACCTTCTAAAGTGTCAGCAAATGCCATATTATCTTCTCAATATAGTTATTTTATATATTAATTTAAATCAATATTTTTTTAAATAATATATTAAGGAACTTAAAGTATTAAATGTTTTCCAAAATATCTTTAATATATAAGGAACTTAAATTATTGAATGTTTTCCAAAAGATAAATTAATCTTTCTTAAATATATTTCTTAATATTTTTAAAATTCTTTGTCATGTTGTGGTTTATGCTATATTATAGATTATGTCATATATAATATTATTATTAGGATGTGTAAAAAGACAATTTTACTAAATGGGTTTTTCATAAAACAATATAATTCTCTAATTTAATTAACATTACATTTGTTTGGTTAAAAGATACATCTATGATCGAAACTATTTAATTACTATTTTAGTACTACACCAATTAAATTAATTCGTTTAACAATTAACCCTGATTTGACCTACGTATAAAATAAATTATATATATTCAAAAAAAATATATTTTCATTAATATTTTATATTTAAATTGTACTATTATTTAGTTAGATTATTATATCCATTACTAATCAATATATAATATATTTGATAATATTGTTGGTATATATTATAACCTAACATATTTTAAGATTAAATTAATAGATAGTATAAATATTAGTTTATATTAATATTTTTTTTGATTGATCTGTTTTTCATATGATTGTGTATGCATTATTATAATGTTATATAATTTTATTTAAATCATATATGTTATCGGTTTAATAAATATTTTATTCTATCAAATTTAATATTCTTACTTAATATATTTTTTAAATGAGAGTAAAATGAAAATAATAAATGTGACTTCCACTGGATTAACAGTGCATTTATAATTTATATCGATATTAATAATATTTGATTTTATTAACAATTAATCATAAGTCGTTAATTTACTGATGTATTGCATCATCTAAGGTTGAAGTACAATGTACAGCGAACACTACAATGTACATCGTGTATAAAACTTCTAGGAGAAAGTTGTTCAAACAGATTTATTATTTTTAGATTTTCATTTAAAATTGTTATCTCTAGATATATATAACTGTTATAAAATGATTTTTGAACAAAATTTATCTTTAAATCACAACAATTATGTTAATTCTTCAGCAACTATACACTATATACAGATTAAATTGACGAATGCTTTTTTTGCTAAATATTACCTGAAATTACCAGATCATCCAAGCAACAATCTTCGCAACAATCACCCAATGCCATACGTGTTATGAATTTTTTTATTCCAATTTAAATCATTATTATCCATACATTTTGGTACATATTAGATTAAAACGCTATATAACAATGTTATGTTATGAAACTCATCATTCAAAAATTTACCGAGCCTACTAAATTACAATTATAATATATCTATAGATATTATGAATAGCTAAAATCTTAGTATTTATTATATTATAATTATATTTAAAAAAATACTTATAAATTAGTAGTTTATCGATATTCCTATTATATATTATTTATTATAATATTATTTAGTATTTATGTGATTTAAGATTATAAATTCATTGTAATTTAAGTAAACTTTAAATTTGATTATTAAATATACAGTAGAGTAAATATTGTTGAAACCATATGATTAATCTACCTAGCAATAATAAACATGTACTTTAAATTAATAATAAATTATTACCTAAATTCAGATGGTGCTCCCTATTTTTATTTTACGGATCTCTTAAAATTATTGTTAATTATAATATCACTCTAATCTAAAATAAGCCAAATTTATTATAAATAATATGTTTACCATAATATTTATAATGTAATAATATAGTAATAATTTGGATACAAATCAATTTAGATGCTTAGGAGTATTTCTAAAGATCTATCAGCTACAAATTTAGTTTTAAAATGTGCAAATTATTCGCGTAAACTACGAAAGCTGAACGCATTAGTAACGGATAGATATGATATTGCTGAACGCCAAGCTATTGTCTCACAGTTACGCTTGCTGAAAGGTAATTAATATTACCATTGAATTTAAATATGTTAATATTATTTTTATAAACCTTTAATATGAATTTATTAACATATCTATAAGTATTATCATAAAAATTAATTATCGGGTTATTTAGAAAATGCTAAAATAATATAAATATATAGATACTGAATACAATTTTATATGATATGACTCAAATTATGGTAGTCAATGAATGTCGGTACATGGCCTACTCATTTTCTAATAATCTCGAATAGGTAGTCCAAAGCGTAAATTAGAAGGATTGCCGTTAATAGTTAAAGATAATTTCTGTACAAAAGGAATGAAAACTTCTTGTGCCTCGAAGATGCTCGACAAGTTTGTATTAAAACGTCGATTTCGATAATAATCTTCCGAATGGTGTCGCTGGTACATTTGCCAACGCAACACATTATCCGACCTAAGCGATCGCGGCGAATTTGCGACGTAGTTTATAAACGCTCGAATTAAAATTGTCGCGACCCTGCGCGTTTGCATAGTTTCTATCCGCCTTACACGGCTACGGTGGTGCAGCGGTGCCTGGACGAAGGTGCCATCCTCGTCGGCAAGTCCAATATGGACGAATTCGCCCTCGGCTCTGGATCCCTGGACGGTTGCTATGCGCCGGTAAGGAACCCGTGGCCGACGCAGCATATCAGAGGTAGTCGCCAGCCAGCCTAGTCTTTGCCGTGAGTAGTCTGTAGTAGTAGTAATATCAAGGACCACGCAAATGCAGCATAGTATGCGCAGAGTACCTCCTTTGTAACTGTCAATTTATATTTAATTTATTTAGATTTATACCGAATTTAAAAATATGAGTGAATTGTATAATTTATAGAGTAGTATAAAACATTCGCTGTAAGTTTCTTAACTGTCGAATAATAAGCATAACTTTGTGATATAGAAAAGCTATCTATTAAATAGTAAACTAATCATTGCTATATTAATTAACGTTGATGTTCATATATTTATACTTTTATGAATTTGTTTCCGCTGTTATTCTAAATTGCAGACATTTTGTAAATTGAATATTTGATCTATCGCCATAACAAAAGTAAATCTCCAAGTTGTGCATGATTAATGAATTACTTATCTTGTTATTAGTAATAGATTTAAAATCGCGCACGATTGTCCAAAACATTGGGCAATGCGATACTTACACCCACCTATTCAGACATGCGGGACAATAGGAAAGAACAAGGAGATATCAACTGGCACATAGCCGGTGGTTCTTCGGGTGGTAGTGCCGTATCCGTAGCGACGTCGATGTGTGTCGCGTTAGTAGACAAACTTGCAGCTATGGACATTACTTTGGACTGAATGAATAATACAAAATGTTAAATATTGATTTTTTTTATAAAATGAACGTTTATAATTAGACGAATTTTCTAATCGCAAAAAAAAAACAATAAGAATAACATATATTTGTATTGATTATATTGAATGAGCAGTTATATTATAATTATATAAGATGTGATAATCAAATTGAGTACAAATCAATATTGCTATTGGCAAACTGTTCAGTTTATATTTTAAAATAACTATTTACCATTAGAAATAATAAAATTCCGAAATTATGCATCCAGATTTATGTTTACCTTGACTAAGCAAAGAAGACCTATATAAAATGCCCTTAAGTCACATAGATTACAATATTGTACATACAACTCTAATAGGCAAGTCCCACTCATATCATCATTCCATACCCGCTCCTCAGGGCCATTGGTTCCGATACGGGTGGGTCCGTTCGTAATCCTGCTTCATATTGCGGAGTGGTTGGTCTGAAACCCACCTATGGCCGCCTTTCACGACATGGTCTGGTGCCTCTAATGAACGGAATCGATGTTCCCGGCGTTTTTGCAGCTGATGTGGAAACTGCTACGATGTTCTACAGTTAGTGTAGTTATTGATATAGTTATGTAGTTAATTGTAGAGTTCTGCAGTTAAGGTTTGAGTTATGTAGTTAGTGGTCTAATTCTTTAGTTAGCATTAGAGTTCTGTTATCAGTGATAGATTTCTGTTATTAATTATGGGATATAGTTAGTGGTATAGTTCGTTAGTTAATTGTCAAGTTCTGTAGTCGGTGTAGTTTTATTGTCTAGGGTGGATATCATTAGTTGACGTATCTATTCGAAATTTGTTTCTCAGATGTTATGTCTGGTGCAGACAAATTGGATTCCACGTGCGTGAATAAACCACCTGAGAATATCATACTGTCCGATGATACAGATCTTTCAGGGTTGAAAATCGGAATTCCAAAGGTTTTATTGCTCACCGCAGTGAATTTAACTATAATATTATAATGTTTCAATAAAAACTATTAAAAGATCTATTTATTTAATTTTATTTAACTTCTAATTATGAAATTTATATTATAAATAGTAAGAAAGATAAAATAAGATAAGATATGTTTTCAATTAAAGACTTTTAACATCAATAACCTTTTGGTATTATTTGCATGACTAGGAGTTTTTTACTGAAAATTTAACGGAAGAAGTGGCACTGGCTTGGGATAGATCAATAGAAAATCTTTCTAAACTAGGAGCTGAGGCTGGTGTCAATATTGCTTTTTAATTATATTGTAACTCTTTAGGCTAAATTCAATATGTTTGTGATAAATATAAATAATGTACATATTAATAGAATTGATCTTGAAATTCAATAAGATATACTATGGACAACACCAATTGCGTTCAGTTTATATCTGCCTATTGTGTTTTCAATAATTATCCATTTTCACAATTTGAAAATGATTATTGTAACTCCATTCGAAGTGAATTCCACCTGAAATTATATCATAGAAAAAATGTAATGCATTTGCATTTAATATTTTCAAATTTATAAATTTTCTATCTTAATTAATGATTATTAAATGATTATTAAATGATTATTAAATCATGTTTACGTATATAATATGTACTGCTGCATTGATGTGCAATCTGTCCTAACTAATTTTATAAATTGTAATTGTAACATGTAATTTCTAATAGTTCCTTACTGAATATTATTCAATGTAATCATTTGTGTTGTTACTAGATCTTCGTGCATCTTTGATTCTAATTACATAATTTTACTTAACCTTCCATTAAAATCCGTCAATCCATTAATTTTCTTTTATTTGCTATTTATATTGTTAAAAACCAAAATTTCCTTCACGTTGAAATGCGAGTGGCATTGACTTCCATTCCGACATGTCGCGTGTGTTTATATCATCCTAGTTGCCAATGGTAACCTCTACTTGCCCTCTATCAGATTGTTTCGGTATCGCTGCCCCATAACAACTACGCAACAGTTGTATACTCTGTTCTCGCCGCCGCAGATATCTCTTCAAATATGGCGCGGTATGATGGGCTAGAGTATGGTTAGTGGGAGAGGTTAGTGAGAGCTAGTGGGAGAGTTTGGTGAGTGGGAGAGTTTGGTGAGTGGGAGAGGTTAGTGAGATCTAGTGGGAGAGGTTAGTGGGAGCTAGTGGGAGAGGTTAGTGGGAGCTAGTGGGAGAGTATGGTTAGTGGGAGAGGTTAGTGAGAGCTAGTGGGAGAGTATGGTTAGTGGGATAAGTTAGTGGGAGCTAGTGGGAGAGTATGGTTAGTGGGAGAGGTTAGTGGGAGAGGTTAGTTGGAGCTAGTGGGAGAGTTTGGTGAGTGGGAGAGGTTAGTGGGAGCTAGTGGGAGAGTATGGTTAGTGGGAGAGGTTAGTGAGAGCTAGTGGGAGAGTATGGTTAGTGGGAGAGGTTAGTGAGAGCTAGTGGGAGAGTATGGTTAGTGGGAGAGGTTAGTGAGAGCTAGTGGGAGAGTATGGTTAGTGGGAGAGATTAGTGAGAGCTAGTGGGAGAGTATGGTTAGTGGGAGAGGTTAGTTGGAGCTAGTAGGAGCTAGTGGGAGAGTTTGGTGAGTGGGAGCTAGGAGAGGAAGGGCTAGAGTATGGTTAGTGGGAGAGGTTAGTGGGAGAATATGGTTAGTGGGAGAGGTTAGTGAGAGCTAGTGGGAGAGTATGGTTAGTGGGATAGGTTAGTGGGAGCTAGTAGGAGAGTATGGTTAGTGGGATAAGTTAGTGGGAGCTAGTGGGAGAGTATGGTTAGTAGGAGGAAGGGGTAGAGTATGGTTAGTGGGAGAGGTTAATTGAAGCTAGTGGGAGAGGTTAGTGGGAGCTAGTGGGAGAGGTTAGTGGAAGAGGTTAGTTGGAGCTAGTGGGAGAGTATTGTTAGTGGGAGCTAGAAGAGAAAGGGGTAGAGTATGGTTAGTGGGATAGGTTAGTGGGAGCTAGTGGGAGAGTTTGGTGAGTGGGAGCTAGGAGAGGAAGAGGTAGAGTATGGTTAGTGGGAGAGTGTGGTTAGTGGGAGGAAGGGGTAGAGTATGGTTAGTGGATAGGTTAGTAGGAGAGTATGGTTAGTGGGAGAGCTTAGTTGGAGCTAGTGGGATAGTATGGTGAGTGAGAGCTAGGAGAGGAAGGGTAGAGTATGGTTAGTGGGAGTTAGTGGGAGAGTTTGGTTAGTGGGAGAGTTTGGTGAGTGGGAGAGTTTGGTGAGTCGGAGCTAGTGGGAGAGTATGGTGAAGGAAATGGTTCAGGAGAGAAGATGTGCAAATAAATAAGGAGAGTAAAGAGTATATGGGTTTGGGGTTATGGGTCTGGGTGTGAGTAGGTGATGGTGGTGGGTATGAGTAGGTTATGGCAGTGGGTCTGGGTGTGAGTAGGTTATGGCAGTGGGTCTGGGTGTGAGTAGGTGATAGTGGTGGGTCTGGGTGTGAGTAGGTTATGGCAGTGGGTCTGTGTGTGTGTAGGTTATGGCAGTGGGTCTGGGTGTGAGTAGGTTATGGCAGTGGGTCTGGGTGTGAGTAGGTGATAGTGGTGGGTCTGGGTGTGAGTAGGTTATGGCAGTGGGTATGTGTGTGAGTAGGTTATGGCAGTGGGTCTGTGTGTGAGTAGGTTATGGCAGTGGGTCTGGGAATACACACATATAGGAGGTATCATAGGGTAGGTATCATAGGGTAGGTATCATAGGGTAGGTATCATAGGGTAGGTATCATAGGGTAGGTATCATAGGGTAGGTATCATAGGGTAGGTATCATAGGGTAGGTATCATAGGGTAGGTATCATAGGGTAGGTATCATAGGGTAGGTATCATAGGGTAGGTATCATAGGGTAGGTATCATAGGGTAGGTATCATAGGGTAGGTATCATAGGGTAGGTATCATAGGGTAGGTATCATAGGGTAGGTATCATAGGGTAGGTACTAGCTGAGAAGTATAAGCCAAATCCTTAAGTTTACTTTATAATAATGTCTCCGTACTTAGACTTTTGTTAAGTAAATGGTTCTTTCAAAGCCTATTACATACACATGGGAGTCTGTTCACATACCTTCGTTGACGTAGTATTATTAATTAGGCTACAGGGGCGAAGATGACAGTAATGCTGAGGCTATGCTGATTGACAGCCGAGCAAATTCTTTTAGCGATGTAGTCAAGGATAGAATCTTAGCTGGCAATTACTACCTACTCCGACAGTTAGTTATTTGATTGTTACATATGACTTAATTAACTTGTATCATAATATTATATTGAATAGCAAAGAAATATTGAACTATAATTTAATACATGATTATCAACTAGAGTTTTACAATTTAAAATCTCAAATATTGTATTTGTTCAATATTTTGTAATCCTTCTTTCGTGGTAATTTGAAATTATTTAAGTATTCACTCTATAATTTAGATTCATAGGAGAAATTCTTCTGGTATTCAAATCGGTCCAATAATGATATTGATTATTGTCAAACGCATATACATAATTATATTAGCATTTATACATATATGTAAATACTTTAAAAAGTTATTAAAATATATAACATTTATCATTGTAATAGATTTATTAATAATTATTAAATTATTTTAAATTCACATTAGTATTACATTAGACATTTTAAATTTTATATTGGCAGTTTATAAACTTTGAAAATAAACAAAATTTAAATCAAATAATATATCATATGAATTTCTAGCTTTTTCTGTAATATTAAAGGTTCTTTTTCTAAATAAGTTTAAAACATACTTTAATATTAATAATATTGATCATTCTTAAAAATATATTTTGTATATAAACAATATTAAGTTCTGAGAATATTTTAAGTCATTCTTAAAAATATTCAGTTATTCGCATATGTAAATAACCAAACAATATAAATATAATAGAACTTTTTAAAAAGATAATTAAATCCATACAATACAAAATAATAGCTAAAATAACATGGAATATTTCTTGAACTGATAGTCAATAGTTAATCTCATTAGTTTGTATTTTTTATATTAAATATTATGTTAGTTTATATTTTTCAAAACATAAATAACTGTAACCACATTAAACCTCCTCCTCTATACCTGGACTCCCTATACCTGGACTCCCTATACCTGGACTCCCTATACCTGGACTCCCTATACCTGGACTCCCTATACCTGGACTCCTCTATACCTGGACTCCTCTATACCTGGACTCCTCTATACCTGGACTCCCTATACCTGGACTCCTCTATACCTGGACTCCTCTATACCTGGATTCCCTATACCTGGACTCCCTATACCTGGACTCCTCTATACCTGGACTCCCTATACCTTGACTCCCTATACCTGGACTCCCTATACCTTGACTCCCTATACCTGGACTCCCTATACCTGGACTCCCTATACCTTGACTCCCTATACCTGGACTCCCTATACCTGGACTCCCTATACCTGGACTCCCTATACCTGGACTCCTCTATACCTGGACTCCTCTATACCTGGACTCCTCTATACCTGGACTCCCTATACCTGGACTCCTCTATACCTGGACTCCTCTATACCTGGATTCCCTATACCTGGACTCCCTATACCTGGACTCCTCTATACCTGGACTCCCTATACCTTGACTCCCTATACCTGGACTCCCTATACCTTGACTCCCTATACCTGGACTCCCTATACCTGGACTCCCTATACCTTGACTCCCTATACCTGGACTCCCTATACCTGGACTCCCTATATCTGGACTCCCTATACCTGGACTCCCTATACCTGGACTCCCTATACCTGGACTCCTCTATACCTGGACTCCTCTATACATGGACTCCCTATACCTGGACTCCCTATATCTGGACTCCCTATACCTGGACTCCTCTATACCTGGACTCCTCTATACCTGGACTCCTCTATACCTGGACTCCCTATACCTGGACTCCCTATACCTGGACTCCTCTATACCTGGACTCCTCTATACCTGGACTCCCTATACCTGGACTCCCTATACCTGGACTCTTCTATACCTGGACTCCTCTATACCTGGACTCCTCTATACCTGGACTCCCTATACCTGGACTCCTCTATACCTGGACTCCCTATACCTGGACTCCTCTATACCTGGACTCCTCTATACCTGGACTCCCTATACCTGGACTCCCTATACCTGGACTCTTCTATACCTGGACTCCTCTATACCTGGACTCCTCTATACCTGGACTCCTCTATACCTGGACTCCCTATACCTGGACTCCCTATACCTGGACTCCTCTATACCTGGACTCCCTATACCTGGACTCCCTATACATGGACTCCTCTATACCTGGACTCCCTATACCTGGACTCCTCTATACATGGACTCTTCTATACCTGGACTCCCTATACCTGGACTCCCTATACCTGGACTCCTCTATACCTGGACTCCCTATACCTGGACTCCCTATACCTGGACTCCCTATACCTGGACTCCTCTATACCTGGACTCCCTATACCTGGACTCCTCTATACCTGGACTCCTCTATACCTGGACTCCTCTATACCTGGACTCCTCTATACCTGGACTCCTCTATACCTGGACTCCCTATACCTGGACTCCCTATACCTGGACTCCTCTATACCTGGACTCCCTATACCTGGACTCCTCTATACCTGGACTCCTCTATACCTTGACTCCTCTATACCTGGACTCCCTATACCTGGACTCCCTATACCTGGACTCCCTATACCTGGACTCCCTATACCTGGACTCCCTATACCTGGACTCCCTATACCTGGACTCCTCTATACTTGGACTCCTCTATACCTGGACTCCCTATACTTGGACTCCCTATACCTGGACTCCCTATACCTGGACTCCTCTATACCTGGACTCCTCTATACCTTGACTCCCTATACCTGGACTCCCTATACCTGGACTCCCTATACCTGGACTCCTCTATACCTGGACTCCCTATACCTGGACTCCTCTATACTTGGACTCCTCTATACCTGGACTCCCTATACTTGGACTCCCTATACCTGGACTCCCTATACCTGGACTCCCTATACCTGGACTCCCTATACCTGGACTCCCCTATACCTGGACTCCTCTATCACAGAAACTATGAGGAGTATTACGAACGGGCGCAAAAGGTTCAAAGATTAATACAAGACGACTTCGCAAAGGTAAGAATACCAGATTATCATTCGTAGCAACTGTATTCAGCTGTTACACATTCTCCCTCTCTCCCTCTCTCCCTCTCTCCCTCATCGTCTGCACTTCCTTCCACCTCCTCTACCGGCCAGGTGCTCACTAGCGAGGCGGATGTGTTGTTGACGCCCACAATGCACAGCACTGCACCCACTACGACCTACTACACCAAAGAAGATAATCTGACGAGGATTCACGAGTATGACACCTTCACTCAGGCGGTGAATCTGGCGGGTTATTGAATAGTTTGCTAATAGTTTGCAAATAGTTTGCTAATAGTTTGCTAATAGTTTGCTAATAGTTTGCTAATAGTTTGCTAATAGTTTGCTAATAGTTTGCTAATAGTTTGCTAATAGTTTGCAAATAGTTTGCAAATAGTTTGCTAATAGTTTGCTAATAGTTTGCTAATAGTTTGCTAATAGTTTGCTAATAGTTTGCTAATAGTTTGCTAATAGTTTGCTAATAGTTTGCTAATAGTTTGCTAATAGTTTGCAAATAGTTTGCAAATAGTTTGCTAATAGTTTGCTAATAGTTTGCTAATAGTTTGCTAATAGTTTGCTAATAGTTTGCTAATAGTTTGCTAATAGTTTGCTAATAGTTTGCTAATAGTTTTCTAATAGTTTGCTAATAGTTTGCTAATAGTTTGCTAATAGTTTGCTAATAGTTTGCTAATAGTTTGCTAATAGTTTGCTAATAGTTTGCTAATAGTTTGCTAATAGTTTGCTAATAGTTTGCTAATAGTTTGCTAATAGTTTGCTAATAGTTTGCTAATAGTTTGCTAATAGTTTGCTAATAGTTTGCTAATAGTTTGCTAATAGTTTGCTAATAGTTTGCTAATAGTTTGCTAATAGTTTGCTAATAGTTTGCTAATAGTTTGCTAATAGTTTGCTAATAGTTTGCTAATAGTTTGCTAATAGTTTGCTAATAGTTTGCTAATAGTTTGCTAATAGTTTGCTAATAGTTTGCTAATAGTTTGCTAATAGTTTGCTAATAGTTTGCTAATTATTTCAACTTAATAATTTTCAAGTTATAATATTCTTATCTGTTACATATTTATAATGAATTCATAAGTTACCACTTCATAGAAATAAAGTGATTTAATTTGCATTATGTATTCTATTTGATATGCTTTATTCGAATTTACATATTTGCAGTTCAAACTTACATTAAATATAAATATAAATTAGAATAAAGTTGAAAATTGTCATTTTAATCTTTGTACAAAGTTGTCAATATTTAGATTTATTAGAAATAATATAAATCTTTTATGAATATTTATTTTGCATATTAACAAATACGTATTTATAAATATAAATATATTAAACTTGTAATTTGTTTTGTTTAAAATTTGTTTCACTTCTAGGTAACCTTCTAGGTAACCTAAACAACTTAAAAGAATTGCATCTAATTCTCAGATCCCTTTCAAGCCGATCACTTCTTTTTACACAAAACCACAACCACGTGTACAGGTGTTCCCGCAATAAGCCTTCCCGTTGGCTATTGTGGGCGTGGCTTGCCCATCGGCGCACAGTTGATTGGCAGTATGTTCTGCGAACGTTTGTTACTACATGTTGCCAAGTCCCTGCAGAATGTCAGCGACTTTAAACTACCAGACCTTTCCTACTTAGAAAACGATACCGACTAATAAATATTTTTACAAAATTCTTCTTTGGTATTTATTTAGTAGAAAATAATTAAATTAGACTTGAAATGTCTATTTCAGGGTTTGCAGTATATGAGAGGATATCTAGATTGTACAGGTAGAATCAGTGCCTGTGGGTAGTAGGTCTTGTTTATAGTTTAGTCTCCGGGGAATTCACGAAATCTTTCAGTTTATCATTGTTTACTATTCCATCTTCAATCTGTAAACATCGTTAAATTAATTTTTATGCTGGTTTGATTATGCGACAAATACAATAATATAACATGTTAGTATATTATTATAATTATGTTAATATATTCTACAGAAAACAGTGAAGTAATAGTTTATAAAAACCATCAATGTGATTTTACTTTTTGTATTAAATAATAAAATATTAATACTTCTATAAGATTAATTGTATAGAAGTATATAAAATACATTATTTTTGTTACATATATATATAATTATATTACAATTATATTTAAATTTCATTGCAATCGTAATCATAAAATTTTATAAAAATAAATAATTTCGTAAGAGATATTATAATAATTGACAAATGTCAAATATAAATATATATCCCTAGGCACCATCCATGTCATTTTACTTTTATTATTATATAATAAAAGTTAAAATATATATTATGTTTATTGTTTATTCAAAATAAGATTATATAATGGTTACATCATCCGGTTTCTTAGGTGGATATTATTACCAGGCCAACGAAGTGATGTAACAGTTCAGTAAAATCCGTTCATTTATTACAAAAATTATTGGTTAAGCATAAAGGAATTAACATTACAAAAAATTAAAACCCTGGTTTATTTGATGGGTAATGAATCTATATAATTCCCAGCGAATAAACCAATAAGTACTTTCATTTTTTATATTGTAATAATACGAAAATATATTTTTTATATTGAAAAAATTTAGAATCCACCAAAAAATCATTTAAGTGATTTTTGCCATATAATAAAAGTGTAAATATATTTTATTTATATTGCAAATATATTATGTATATTTTGTATATAAAATTGTACAATAGTTACATCATCTATTTCTTGGGAATTTATTTATATTTTAAACATCTTATATAATAATAACATCACTATATACATGTATATTTGCTGATTTCATTGTCATTTTAAATTACCTCGCTGATGATGTATTCTTCGTGGAAACAATTGAAAATATCATATTTCTGCGGCAGTCTTTTCAACACTAATTCAGACAAGGAGGATATAAACAATAGGGCTGTCAATGATATCAACATGCATATGGTTCTGAATGGCATCTGTTGATTTATTTCAAAGTTTATCCATTGACATTTCTATGCCCATTAAACATTTCTAATAAATGTTAATTTAAATTTAAACGAAAGCGAATTCAAATCGATGGATTAAGTAAACGTACTCCGCCATATACCATGACAACCAGACAGTGAAATCATACCTCTGTGTAGGGGTTATAGCCTCCTACGCTAATCATCACTGGCAGGCCGAGTTTTGGTTCACCACATAGCAGTCGAGATGTGCAACCTGCAATATTACGATATCTAGAGAAGGAGTCTAGCAATTGCTTAATAATTACAGAAAATAGAGACACCTAAAGTGAATAATAGATATATATATATATATATATATATGCATTCATCCATTGCCACATAGAGTATTCACTATATAGTATGTAATGTAAACAGATATTATGTGTCAAAAGTAATTAATCTCTATTACTGTCCCTTTGCATTACCGAATACATAATATGCATTTTTGCCGCCTTTTAACTTTCACATACACGGGTATTTAATAGTTAAGACCCTCGATACTAACCTAAGACAATGGCACATGCTGAACCATAGGTATTACTACTCTTCACGTAAACCGAGACCAGTAACTGGGGCAAGAGCAGAACGTAATTAAGATCTCCGCACAGAATGACCAAATCGTAGACGCTGTTAACCCTTAACGAGGTATAGACAACTAGTACTGCCGCCAGGGGAATGCAGATACGTAGCACCCACATCTTCTCCGACTCGCTAGCCTGTGGGCGGGGCTTAGCAATAGAGTAGGGCACGGACGTGGAGTGTACACCACAAGCACCGCGACCTGGGGAATGCTAACCGCATATGTAGTGTCGAAAGAGTGCGGGGTAGAGTATGAGATGGAGAGGTAAGAGAGTGTGGGGAGTGAAATGTTATGGAAGGTGAGAGATTTTGGGGAGTGAGATAAGATGGTGAAGTGAGAGATTGTGGGGAGTGAGATGAGATGGTGAAGTGAGATATTGTGGGGAGTGAGATGAGATGGTGAAGTGAGAGATTGTGGGGAGTGAGATGAGATGGTGAAGTGAGAGATTATGGGGAGTGAGATGAGATGGTGAAGTGAGAGATTGTGGGAGTGAGATGAGATGGTGAAGTGAGAGATTGTGGGGAGTGAGATGAGATGGTGAAGTGAGAGATTGTGGGGAGTGAGATGAGATGGTGAAGTGAGAGATTGTGGGGAGTGAGATGAGATGGTGAAGTGAGAGATTGTGGGAGTGAGATGAGATGGTGAAGTGAGAGATTGTGGGAGTGAGATGAGATGGTGAAGTGAGAGATTGTGGGGAGTGAGATGTTATAGAAGGTGAGAGATTTTGGGGAGTGAGATGATATGGTGAAGTGGAAGAACACTAGGAGTGATATGAGATGGTGAAGTGAGAGATTGCGGGAGTGAGATGAAATGTTGAAGTGAGAGATTGTGGGGAGTGAAATGTTATGGAAGGTGAGAGATTTTGGGGAGTGAGATGATATGGTGAAGTGAGAGATTGTGGGGAGTGAGATGAGATGGTGAAGTGAGAGATTGTGGGGAGTGAGATGAGATGGTGAAGTAAGAGATTGTGTGGAGTGATATGAGATGGTGAAGTGAGGGATTGTGGGGAGTGAGATGAGATGGTGAAGTGAGAGATTGTGGGGAGTGAGATGAGATGGTGAAGTGAGAGATTGTGGGGAGTGAGATGAGATGGTGAAGTGAGATATTGTGAGAGTGAGATGATATGGTGAAGTGAGATATTGTGGGGAGTGAGATGAAATGGTGAAGTGAGAGATTGTGGGGAGTGAGATGAGATGGTGAAGTGAGATATTGTGGGGAGTGAGATGAAATGGTGAAGTGAGATATTGTGGTGAGTGAAATGTTATGGAAGGTGAGAGATTTTGGGGAGTGAGATGATATGGTGAAGTGGAAGAATACTAGGAGTGATATGAGATGGTGAAGTGAGAGATTGTGGGGAGTGAGATGAGATGGTGAAGTGAGAGATTTTGGGAGTGAGATGAAATGGTGAAGTGAGAGATTGTGGGGAGTGAGATGAGATGGTGAAGTGAGATATTGTGGGGAGTGAGATGAGAAGGTGAAGTGAGAAATTGTGGGGAGTGAGATGAAATGGTGAAGTGAGAGATTATGGGGAGTGAAATGTTATGTAAGGTGAGAGATTTTGGGGAGTGAGATGATATGGTGAAGTGAGAGATTGTGGGGAGTGAAATGTTATGGAAGGTGAGAGATTTTGGGGAGTGAGATGATATGGTGAAGTGAGAGAATACTAGGAGTGATATGAGATGGTGAAGTGAGAGATTGTGGGGAGTGAGATGAGATGGTGAAGTGAGAGATTGCGGGAGTGAGATGAAATGTTGAAGTGAGAGATTGTGGGGAGTGAAATGTTATGGAAGGTGAGAGATTTTGGGGAGTGAGATGATATGGTGAAGTGAGAGATTGTGGGGAGTGAGATGAGATGGTGAAGTGAGATATTGTGGGGAGTGAGATGAGATGGTGAAGTAAGAGATTGTGTGGAGTGATATGAGATGGTGAAGTGAGAGATTGTGGGGAGTGAGATGAGATGGTGAAGTGAGAGATTGTGGGGAGTGAGATGAGATGGTGAAGTGAGAGATTGTGGGGAGTGAGATGAGATGGTGAAGTGAGAGATTGTGAGAGTGAGATGATATGGTGAAGTGAGATATTGTGGGGAGTGAGATGAAATGGTGAAGTGAGAGATTGTGGGGAGTGAGATGAGATGGTGAAGTGAGATATTGTGGGGAGTGAGATGAAATGGTGAAGTGAGAGATTGTGGGGAGTGAAATGTTATGGAAGGTGAGAGATTTTGGGGAGTGAGATGATATGGTGAAGTGGAAGAATACTAGGAGTGATATGAGATGGTGAAGTGAGAGATTGTGGGGAGTAAGATGAGATGGTGAAGTGAGAGATTTTGGGAGTGAGATGAAATGGTGAAGTGAGAGATTGTGGGGAGTGAGATGAGATGGTGAAGTGAGATATTGTGGGGAGTGAGATGAGAAGGTGAAGTGAGAAATTGTGGGGAGTGAGATGAAATGGTGAAGTGAGAGATTATGGGGAGTGAAATGTTATGGAAGGTGAGAGATTTTGGGGAGTGAGATGATATGGTGAAGTGAGAGATTGTGGGGAGTGAAATGTTATGGAAGGTGAGAGATTTTGGGGAGTGAGATGATATGGTGAAGTGGAAGAATACTAGGAGTGAGATGAGATGGTGAAGTGAGAGATTGTGGGGAGTGAGATTAGAAGGTGAGGTGAAAGATTGTGGGGAGTGAGATGAGATGGTGAAGTGAGAGATTGTGGGGAGTGAGATGAGAAGGTGAGGTGAGAGATTGTGGGGAGTGAGATGAGATGAGATGGTGAAGTGAGGTGAGAGACTTTGGATAGTGAGATTATATGGTATAGTGAGAGAAGGTAGGAAGCGAGATGAGTTGGTGAGGTGAGAGAGTTTGGGTAGTGATATGAAATGGTGAGGTGATAGAATGTGGAGAGTGAGATGAGTTGGTGAGGTAAGAGAGTTTGATGAGTGAGATAAATAGGTGATGTGAGAAAGTATGTGAAATGAGATGAGATTGTGAAGTGAGAGAATGCGGTATAGAGTATAAGATATTAGCCCTATTGGTGGACAATAATTGTTATTATTATTGAATGGAATTACTTTTAGAATAGTTTATTGAGTGGAATCATCGAATGCAGACTAATCGACTATTTATAAATAATGGTTCTATAGAATTTGTAGCGAGAACTATTTATTATATATTTTGATTGTGTTAAAGATAAATTGTCTTAGATAATTGTTAAAAAGAGAGATTATCGGTTTACTCTCACGGTTCTACGGTTTAAACTGAATATGTATAGAGTGCAGTGTACAGTGTACAGTGTACAGTGTACACTGTACAATGTACATTGTACAGTGTACAGTGTAAATAAATTGATGAGAATATGTGAAGGAATTCTCTAAATCTACATAAAACACTCTACATACGAGATTATAGTCCGTATTAGGTATTCAGTGTATACTACAGTATATAATAAATAGTTTATACATTGTAGTATATAATAAATAGTTTATACATTGTAGTATATAATATATAGTTTATAATATGCAGTGTATAATATATAGTTTATACTATGTAGTGTATAATATATAGTTTATATTATAAAATATATATTATATAATGTATATTTC
Source organism: Osedax frankpressi (assembly GCA_964035775.1). Classification (NCBI taxonomy): domain Eukaryota; kingdom Metazoa; phylum Annelida; class Polychaeta; order Sabellida; family Siboglinidae; genus Osedax; species Osedax frankpressi. The sequence goes on from OZ038312.1 coordinate 26,286,042, forward strand.
ATAATGTATATTATATAATGTATATTATATAATTTATATTAAACAGCGTAAACTGTACAATATACATATTCTAATAAATCTATTTAATATAGAACATTATCAAACACCTGTATAGTGTACATTATACAGTGTACAATGTATAGTGTACATTGCTTGTGGGTGTTATTCGAGAGATTTTATTTGAGAATAAAATCATTAGCTATGATACCATAACTGTAGATATGTAGAATTATAAAATAATAACACAATAGATGTAAATATAACAATGTAAATACTGGACTTACAGGCTCTTCACACCGGATAGCCGAACATATAGATAGACGAGATCCGTCTATTTCTCAGTCTATTCACGCCATAGCGGCATATTTCGCTATAGATGGTACAAAATACCGCCGTCTATTATTCCGCGTTTATTTGCTAAATAGACGATTGAAATCATAAAACTGTCAATCAAATTATTCCGGTGATTTTTAATTTTAAGCTAATCTCCGTTTAAATCTGTTAAACCCCAGCGAAACAATAGCGTCTAAGTTGTATTGAGGTTATAACCTCTTTGCCCATGTCCTTCTTCATAATCCTGATGAATATGTTTCGCAGAGGTGTGTATATGTGCCTTGACGCCACTACGGATAGACCTGCGGTGAGTCATGAGACATGATGATTCATGCGTCACGATGAGTAATTCGACACGATGAGTAATGCGACGAGGTGAGTCATGCGAGTATAGGTAATCCATGTAGAGAGGTATTGGTGTATTTGTGAAAAGAGTTAGTTGGTGAGGGGTTTGTGAGGGTTTCGTTAGAGGAGTTAGTTAATTATGGTCTTGTGAGACGGGTTTGAGAAAGTGGTTAGTTATTGAGGATTTTGTCTATTTTCAAAATATGAATTCGTGTATGTGGATGTAATAAAGAAATACGTTACCCAGTAATGTGGAGTCAGCTGATGACATAACGGCTGCAGAGACTGCCGCTAGACCCATAGCAGATATCCATTTCGGTGTCAAGTACTTCAACACCAGGGGCAAGGTGATGGCGTAGTCCTCTTCGATGATATGCGCATGGCCGTAGTCGGTGTGTGACCAGTCTGAAGTGAAGCGTGGTCAGTCTAGTGACTGGTATGTGGTCAGTCTAGTGACTGGTATGTGGTCAGTCTAGTGACTAGTATGTGGTCAGTCTAGTGACTAGTATGTGGTCAGTCTAGTGACTGGTATGTGGTCAGTCTAGTGACTGGTATGTGGTCAGTTTAGTGACTGGTATGTGGTCAGTCTAGTGACTGGTATGTGGTCAGTCTAGTGACTGGTATGTGGTCAGTCTAGTGACTGGTATGTGGTCAGTCTAGTGACTGGTATGTGGTCAGTCTAGTGACTGGTATGTGGTCAGTCTAGTGACTGGTATGTGGTCAGTCTAGTGACTGGTATGTGGTCAGTCTAGTGACTGGTATGTGGTCAGTCTAGTGACTGGTATGTGGTCAGTCTAGTAACTGGTATGTGGTCAGTCTAGTGACTGGTATGTGGTCAGTCTAGTGACTGGTATGTGGTCAGTCTAGTAACTGGTATGTGGTCAGTCTAGTGACTGGTATGTGGTCAGTCTAGTGACTGGTATGTGGTCAGTCTAGTGACTGGTATGTGGTCAGTCTAGTGACTGGTATGTGGTCAGTCTAGTGACTGGTATGTGGTCAGTCTAGTGACTGGTATGTGGTCAGTCTAGTGACTGGTATGTGGTCAGTCTAGTGACTGGTATGTGGTCAGTCTAGTGACTGGTATGTGGTCAGTCTAGTAACTGGTATGTGGTCAGTCTAGTGACTGGTATGTGGTCAGTCTAGTGACTGGTATGTGGTCAGTCTAGTGACTGGTATGTGGTCAGTCTAGTGACTGGTATGTGGTCAGTCTAGTGACTGGTATGTGGTCAGTCTAGTGACTGGTATGTGGTCAGTCTAGTGACTGGTATGTGGTCAGTCTAGTGACTGGTATGTGGTCAGTCTAGTGACTGGTATGTGGTCAGTCTAGTGACTGGTATGTGGTCAGTCTAGTGACTGGTATGTGGTCAGTCTAGTGACTGGTATGTACTCAGTCTAGTGACTGGTATGTGGTCAGTCTAGTGACTGGTATGTGGTCAGTCTAGTGACTGGTATGTGGTCAGTCTAGTGACTGGTATGTGGTCAGTCTAGTGACTGGTATGTGGTCAGTCTAGTGACTGGTATGTGGTCAGTCTAGTGACTGGTATGTGGTCAGTCTAGTGACTGGTATGTGGTCAGTCTAGTAACTGGTATGTGGTCAGTCTAGTGACTGGTATGTGGTCAGTCTAGTGACTGGTATGTGGTCAGTCTAGTGACTGGTATGTGGTCAGTCTAGTGACTGGTATGTGGTCAGTCTAGTGACTGGTATGTGGTCAGTCTAGTGACTGGTATGTGGTCAGTCTAGTGACTGGTATGTGGTCAGTCTAGTGACTGGTATGTGGTCAGTCTAGTGACTGGTATGTGGTCAGTCTAGTAACTGGTATGTGGTCAGTCTAGTGACTGGTATGTGGTCAGTCTAGTGACTGGTATGTGGTCAGTCTAGTGACTGGTATGTGGTCAGTCTAGTGACTGGTATGTGGTCAGTCTAGTGACTGGTGTGTGGTCAGTTTGGAGACGAGGAGTGGTTAACTTGTAGTGGAAATGAGCGGAATAGTCATTATTAGAGAGAAATGAACTGAAGGTTAAGGAATTGAGAGGATGATTTGAATGAGGTCGGCATAGAATGAGATAGTATCTATTTAATAATTACAAAGTGATAGGTGGTACGTATATAAATAGTCTATTCGGCTAAATGTCTCTACGAAAGGTCGATTCTTCTCTTGACCACCAACCGGTCTTTACGGCAATGATACCTATGGACACTGGTAGAACTGCCATGATAAGACATCCCAAGGATCCGCAGTAGGAGAGGAGTTCTGCTCTTTTAGCGTTGGTAGCGGATAATACCCTCTGGAAGTACGACTGTAGTGATGTTGGTAGTGTACTATTTACATTACACGATAGCATCGGGTGAATTTAATAAAAGAAACATATATTTAATATGTGGAGTATATATTTTATGATTAGTATCATTTCTAATAATTATATAATAATTTATATTTCATAATAGTTATAATATCTGATTTCTTATTATTATAACAAATTAATCTTTCCTTCGTTACTCCATGGGATATATATATACAATAGTTATTTTCTTTATGTACCAAGTCCCGGAGACTAAAATATGTATAGGACTTAGTCCCCTATATATATATATATATATATATATATATATATATATATATATATATATATATTCAGGTATTCCCTTATTTAAATAATGACACCATATTCTATGAATTTGATTTATTCGTTAATTGTATACACATTATCTTATTATGTATATGTTCAACACTCGATATTGTTTGAATAAATAATTAATTCATGAAATGACCCACTATTTATGATAAACCAAATAAACCAAATTAACATTTTTTATAATGAGTACATTGTACAGTGTGCAATGTACAACGTACACTATATATTTACATATTACGTAACATAATAAACTACATTATAATTAAATATTAAATCAATATTAAATCTTCAAAATATCAGACATGTTTGAAATAAATTATATTAAAATGGTGTATATCCAAGATTGCCAAGATATATACCAAGGTAGTATTGCAGTAAGGTATACCAAGGTAGTATTGCATTATTGCTATAATAGTTACTTTATTTTAAAATTATATTATATAATGCAGAAACTATTATTGTAATTATAATTATAATTTATTAGCTTGTTATGTGAAATGAATAATTATTGAACTTTTTACTTAAGTGAATTACTTAAGTTATGACAATATCACATATTGAGGTTTTATTATTACAAATAGTACGTGATAAATTACAGATTATATAATGACTAGATTCTAGACAATAGAATTGATATAATTTTAAAACAGATTTTTTAAATATTTTGTTTGCGATTAGGTTTGAAGAGAGGACTATCGATTACACGAACAGTATTTTAAATACGCGTACATATTAATATATACAATATAATACACATACTATAGAATATATCGTACACGCGTAACTAATATTGAATGCCGTACAATGTACGACGTAAAAATAAAAAAAAATAAAAAAAAAACGTGTCAAACTAAACTATTATACTAGCCAAGCCCTTCGTAAGATCACGCATACTCTACGCCGAAAATATATTCAACTATATCAGCGATTAATGATTAATTACTGTTCGACGATGCAAATATTTGGTTAAACATATAAACTACAGCAATTCATTAATTGTTATATTAATTTCACATCGAATAAGAAAGACGCTCAAAAAACAATTCATGAAATTATATATTTAATGAAAATGAGAATAAATATATATTAATCTAAATATAGAACAAATATTTACAAACGATTTTGCTTTTTATCACACCACCCACAATGTATGTACAACATCCCTAATACACCCAGTCTATTGTGATTCAACCGTAGTACCTTCAACGACTGAATACCACCCCGAGGATGACAGCCCCTACTCAGGTACCCTGGAATACTGACCTGTACAGCGTAACCACCGATGACGATCATGAATAACGTGTCCAGGTAGAGGGGAAGTTCGCTGTTAGTTGGCCATTCTCCCAACCAGTCATCGGTACGCGTGTTATTCCCGGACGACGCGGTGAAGGAGGAGTCGGACACGTATAGGGGCGTGGCGAACACGGTGGGCGTGTTATTGGTATTGATAACGTCTCGACTGTCTTCCATGCCGACGTAGGCGAAAGGAAGGCACAAACCCTGTCAAGTGGCGAAATCGTTACTATTACACGCGTAGTTAATTTGGCGGGATTATAAAGTGTCATGTTTAATTTAAGAGTGAGTACATTTACAAAGTTATGAATATATATATATATATATATATATATATATATATATATATATATATATATTAAATATACTTTATTTATAACAAATTAAATATAAATAAATGGGCATTAATCACATATTTCACACACTACAATGAGACTTGATATATTATACTCAATAAAATATACCAAACCCATTTCTATGAAAACGACACAGGTTCAATTAAAGTAATTCAATTAAAGTAACGAATCCCTGAACGAGTGCCATACGCTTCACGCTTTGCGTCACGCTTCGTTGTGTACGCGGTCACACTTCACTGCACACCAATGCTAACCAGTCCACCCGCTAACAACACCAGTTGCACCACATCCGTGACCGCTACGGAGTTCATACCGCCCAGGGTCGTGTAGATGACCACGGCCAACGCCGAACCGCAAATGCTGAAGAAACGGTCGAGACCGATGATTACGGAGATCGTCGAACCTGTGAGAAATAACGGGATGTTAACTTATCCATATGTTGATATTTAATTATATATATATATATATATATATATATATATATACGTATATATATATATACGTATATATATAATCTAAATATAGATATATATCAAATGGGAGTTGTATATACATTCAGGGGAAAGTTCGGGGTAGTGTGGGAGTATTGATTGCAGTAGTAGTGTGCTTTATCTGTATACTACTAGCAGACAATATATAAACAATATACAAATATATTGTTTATATATAGAGTGGATTATCCATAATCAATAACCCAACAACATAATAACTAATCCAAAACTATAACTACAAATACCTACAATCACTAAATAAACACTTTATCCAACAACCCGATGATATAACCACTATTCCAATGCATTAATCACTAATCTAATGCCTTAACCACTAACCCAATGCCTTAACCACTAACCTAATGCCTTAACCACTAACCCAGTGATTTAACTACTAACCCAATTCTTTAACCACTAACCCAATGCCTTAACCACTAACCTAATGTCTTAACCACTAACCCAATGCATTAATCACTAACCTAATGCATTAACCACTAACCTAATGACTTAACCACTAACCTAATGTCTTAACCACTAACCCAATGATTTAACCACTAACCCAATGCTTTAACCACTAACCCAATGCATTAATCACTAACCTAATGCCAACATAATTGCAGCAGCGTAAAGCACATCGCATATACATGACAGAGCTGATAACACCAAAGTACACGTCTCGCCGTAACGTTCTTTTATGGGATCCATCATGGTCAGATAGCCATTGTTTCTCATTCTCTTTGCGAAAATGTACCCTCCTAAAGTTCATCGATAATGAAATTTAAATAATAATCTGTAATCATAGATTTATAATCATATATTTATGATGGTGATCATAGATTTATAACTTTCTAATATTACAAATCTATGACTGTGATATTATATATTCAAGTTTCAGCGATACGTATATATCTTTACACTGAACATTATGTAATACACAATGTACAGTGCATAGTATACGATGTATACATTGTAATACAAATTTATACATATTACACCATTTATAATTGTATACATATACACTAAAGAGTATATTCTTTGGTGTATATATATACAATTATACAGGGTATAATATGTATAACTTTAAACATTATCTAAAGCTAACATCATTCTCAAATTGATAAAATAATATATATATATATATATATATATATATATATATATATTAGATACGTACTTATATTGTCTATTTTCTAATAATAACTCGAAACGCATACTGACCGACGGATAGACTGATCGACGCGCCGAGAGGTATCTGACAAGATAGTAGACCATATTTATAGATCTGTTCGGCGGTTCCATTGATGAAGCCACCGCCTACCCAGGTCGCTGTAAAGAGGGCGTGGTTTATTTCCTTAGGTTGGACTGTAAAGTGGGCGTGGCTTGTAGACTGTGTGTGGTTGTTTGGTATATATTCAGGAGTATGCCTATAAACTGTATAGGCACATAAGACGTAAAGCCTGGATGTATAGAAGCGTACGTCGGGAAGTGAGCGTATATAGAAGTATCAGGGATTCTATAAATTAGGGTTACCTATAGGTATATAATGTTCCTTTCCTTAATATATATATATATATAGAGTTCATAGTTTTAGTATTAGTAGTAAAGAAAAATAATGTATTTTCTTTAAACCACGCACCAAAACACAAACTATTCACGCGTACACCAATAACACAGTTCTCGCGCACACCATAAGCTTCTTCTAACCTGTTATTGTAAACCCATGTTAGAAACTACCATATATACCTACTTTACCTATAATTCACTACACCATCCCAATAACAAGTTGTAAGGAAACAATTGAACAATACAATCAAGCGTCCCATACTATCAAACGCATGACATACAATACGCCACGCCCATAACCCACGCCCATACGCCACGTCCATACGCCACGCCCATATACACGCCCACACTAATATCCCATGGGCCATGCCCCCAACTAACCAGTCATAGTGAAACAGCCGAATATGGCTCCTATTCGCCTGTTAGCCAAAATCATCCGCGTCGGACTTGTGGAGCTCATGGAGTCGCGTGACGCGTATAGACCTACTAAAAACACAAGCACGCATAGCCCCACTAGCAACAGCAATGCCCCTACGTCTATATTTGAAGAACTGCGTATAGCGGATAATGGGTCAGTTGGAGGTAAGTTTGATTCATCGAGAGAACACAGATGTGAAATTAGGAGTGAATTAAAAAGAAGTTTGAGGAATGAAATGAGCGGTAAAGTGTGTGGTGTGGAGTGAAGTGTAGAATAGAGTGTGGAATAGAGTGTGGTATAGAGTTTGAATTAGAGTGTGGGTTGCAGTGCGGGGTGGAGTGCAGGGTGAAGTGTAGGGTGAGTTGAGGAGTGGAGTGTGGTAGAATGAGGAGTGGAGTGTGGAGTGGAGTGTGGTAAAGAGTGTAGGGTAGATTGTGAGTTATAATGCGGGATGAAATATGGGTGGAGTGTGGGGTGAATTATGATGTGAAGTGTGGGGTGAAGTGTGGGGTGAAGTGTGGGGTGAAGTGTGGGGTAAAGTATGTGGTGAAGTGTGGGGTTGAGTGTGGGATAGAGTGTGGGATGTGGAGTGAAGTGTGGCGTATGGTGTGGAATAGAGTGTGGAATAGAGTGTGGTATAGAGTTTGAATTAGAGTGTGGGTTGCAGTGCGGGGTTGAGTGCAGAGTGAAGTGTAGGGTGAGTTAAGGAGTGGAGTGTGGTAGAATGAGGAGTGGAGTGTGGAGTGGAGTGTGGGGTGAAGTGTGGGGTAAAGTATGTGGTGAAGTGTGGGGTTGAGTGTGGGATAGAGTGTGGGATGTAATGTGAAGTGTATGGTGAAGTATGGTGCGATGTGTGGGTAAAATAAGATGTCAATGAAGGATTAATTAGGGGTGAAGAGGTAGAAGAAAAAGAGGTTGAAGTAGAGGACAGTGGATGACAGTGGAGGATCAAATAAGGATGCTATTATGTAAGAGTTAAGTGATATGATGAAATGAGATGGTGATTTAAAGGAAAGAATTAAGGAACAGTGAGCATTAGGGGTAATCTAGCCATTATATGGTGGGTGATATGATAGGTTAAGTGGAGGGGTTAAATGGAAGTGTTGAGTGTAAGTGTTAAGTGGAGGTGTTAAGTAGAGGGGTTAAGTATAAATATTAAGTGGGGGTAAAGTTGAGGGGTTAAGTAGAGGGGTTGAGTGGATGGGTTAAGTGGGAGATCAAATGGAGTAGTTAAGTGGAGGGGTTAAGTGGATAGGGTAAATAGAGGTTTAAATGGAGGCTTAAATGGAAGAATTAAGCGAATGTGGTGAGTGTAGGAACCATGATTACTGTTTAATATATTGTTACTTATTGTGTATACGTTTATATGACTCATCATTAAATCCGACGAATACGTATTTAAGCAAGAGGTTAAGAGAATGTCCAAGTGTCGGGTTTAATGTTGATTTATAGTGATGGAGTTAAGGGTTGTTTAAAGTGATAGAGTTAATGGTGGTGTATATAGATAGGTATTAGGGAGTTAAGAGTGGTGTATATAGATAGGGATTAGGGAGTTAATAGTGGTGTATATAGATAGGGATTGGGGAGTTAAGAGTGGTGTATATTGATAGGAATTAGGGAGTTAAGAGTGGTGTATATTGATAGGAATTAGGGAGTTAAGAGTGGTGTATATAGATAGGTATTAGGGAGTTAAGAGTGGTGTATATAGATAGGAATTAGGGAGTTAATAGTGGTGTATATTGATAGGAATTAGGGAGTTAAGAGTGGTGTATATTGATAGGAATTAGGGAGTTAAGAGTGGTGTATATAGATAGGTATTAGGGAGTTAAGAGTGGTGTATATAGATAGGAATTAGGGAGTTAATAGTGGTGTATATTGATAGGAATTAGGGAGTTAAGAGTGGTGTATATGGATAGGAATTAGGGAGTTAAGAGTGGTGTATATAGATAGGAATTAGGGAGTTAATAGTGGTGTATATTGATAGGAATTAGGGAGTTAATAGTGGTGTATATTGAGAGACGTATAATAATGTGTCAGAAAAATTCTGCTAGATGAACGAGTTATTTCAGGATAGACGAAGCGAATTTTAAAGTGAAAAGTGAAGTATTTGAGTCATGAAAGGTCTTTCGGGATTACACAGCTTCAACTGCGATGATTGACTTAAGGGTCAACAAGGGAGGTTTAATATGGGACCGGGTTACGAAGTACACTCAGAGATATCATAGTTTTATAAGTCCGTCTATTATCAACGCTAATTATAAACCTAATATAAAATGATAATAATATAGAAACCCGGTGTCATCGCGAGTATTCAGCGGATCTTGCCTTAAGAGTACATGATATTAATTGACTTCACGAAAATAGAGCAGATATGTACTTTATAATTGAACAACCAAGTATATTCTTTATAATTGCATTATCTGAATGCAGGACGCATTAATAAAATCTAGTTATTTATCTTAGTATTGTAGCGAAACCTCCTGTTGAGGGTGTAAAGTGAACTGTATATTGTAGAGTGTACACTGTACATTGTAATATACACTGTACAATCTCGGATATATATCCCTATACATGCTGAAACATTACAAGCCATGAGTAGATCAAGATGACCAAAAACGTTCTATTTTTGTTAGCTTGTGTTCCCGATTAGAGTATCTATATTCGCATAGAAAGCGGAATATAGACTAATGTTATGGGCAAGGGATTACGTGGATCTTTCCAATAATAGTATTTGTAAACAAAGCATGTCTACCCTTAAATACGTGCTATGGATAGTAGGCATACAAATATAATTTACAATATATGACATGTAGAACATTGTGTATTTATACAAGAAATTAATTCAAGTGATTATCATAATTACGTGTTAAATATAAAAGATTATAATCAGATCAGACCTAGTTTTAACTTGTGGTTAGATTTAACGGCAAATGGTAATAGGTATAATATGATAAAGTCGATATGGTAATAATAACGTATATATAACGTATGTATGGCCTGTATTCGTATTCCCCATGTTATACTGCTATTATCGATACATAAGCATCGAAGTAGTGGCCATATGATGTTTAATATTATAATATATAATTGGGTATACCCAAGAAACCTTTCAAGTAATTTTTTTTGTTATATAATAAAATAGACAATATATTTTATTAATAATTAATAATTTGCATTAATAATATATTTTATTTGCATTAAAAATATATTATGTTTATTTTTTATTCAAAACAATGATATAAGATTGTGTAATAATATTATCTGGTTTCTAGGGAATTTCACGAAAATGAACGTAATCTATAGATATATCTATATATGACATTAATTTATGACGTCATATATGACGCTGATAAAATATGAATAATCATAATAACAAATTAAAAATTAAATTAATTTGATATCACATAAAGTATGTTAGGTAATTTATATAACTATTGTGCTGAGGTTGGTGATTTATTTATATCTATAGTACCATATAGTTATCAAATGAGTCTTCGTTATAATGATTCGTGAGACGGGTAAATAAAAGTTTGATATTCTTAGCCAAGTAAGGTTATTGTTCAAGTACATAATTGCACTATTGCATATTATTCTACCCTGAAGAGATTGATGAAGGTTTGCAATGGTCGTAAACATAATAAAGAAATCAGATGATGTAACCATTATGCATTATTATATAAATATTTTAAATAAAAAACAATAATATATTTGTAATAAAATAAAAATTTTTCATTTTTATTATATAACAAAAAAACTAAAATATCCTGCATGATTTCCATGGTACTAAGTAGTACTTGAATTCGCTACAATTACTTTAATTTATTATCATCCGAATTAAGTAAAACAAAAATTTCCAAATATTTTTATATTAATATTAAATAACATATTTATTTTAAGTTTCGTTTGGAATTTAAAGTTTAAACATCAACATTGCCTTAATCTATATAGCTATAGACTCACTTAATAACCCTACAAGTTTTAGGGATTTGATATTAATGTGTATAGTATAGTTACATAACACTCTTTTCATTATAATATTATATAAGACAGAATGATATGAATGTATAATGTGGTTTTATTATCATATAGAGTAACGCCTAACAGTGTAAGAAAACATCAACTATACATTATTATAATGATACAATTGATATTAAAATACTACTAAAAAACGCTGTATAATCTGCAGTGCTAAAGATGTTTTATAGTAAATAGACTTTGAATAAATCATACCAGAAGTTATTGCCTGAATACCTAAGCACTGAATGAAAGACATTTACGATTTATAATATGCAATGCACGATGCTACATTCTTATATATCATATTCTTATATATTATATATGTATCTACATTCTTTAATACTCATTTTCACCATCAATATTAATCCTAAATAAATTATATTTAAAATTAATTCTATATTGATAAAATAAATATTTAAATTTGAATAATTATCGAAAAAGCATCTAGGTATGTTGGTTTTTTGAATTACCTACTTTTTATTTTTATTAACACATCAAATTATTTTACAAACATATTACGTAATTTATATATATATATATATATATATATATACTATAGTTCTTATTTAAGAATAGATCAATTGGAATTAAATATTATATTTTTGTACGCGAATACTAATAATAATATAATATAATCTACCTATATAAACATATGTATGTTTATATTCATCATATATGGATAGGTGATTCCTATTAGAAAAGATATTAGATAATTATAGCTGATATGCAATACAGTAGAATACAAATGTTATTAATAGCAATACCTCCAATAGTCGGAATTTTATATATATATATATATATATATATATATATATATATATATATATATATATATATATGGGAAACAAGATGATATAACTATTATACATTTGTATAGGATCATTTAAAATATATCTAAAATAAAAGTTAAATATATCTAAAAAATATAGTTAACCTTTATAATAATATATAACAATTATTATGACCTTGCTAGTTGTTTGGAAGTATCAAACCATTATACTACCCGGAAAATGTAATGATTATTAAAGAAGATTTGATTCATATAAAATAAATGATATAATGTAAACAAAAATGAGAATACCTGGATTATCTGCCGTATAGGATATTTGATAATATCTATTGTATCTCATTATATCATACCATATATCTAATTGATCTTTGTGATGCAGAGCCTGCATCCTCACAAAGAAAATGACATTCATATATATATATATATATATATATATATATATATATATGTATATATATATGAATAATATAAAAATACTATACTAATTAATAATTGTATTTTCAAATATAGTATTTACTAACTCCATCTGATTGATTAATTATTAATTATCAATTAAGTCATTTACTATATATTATACTATATTCAATGATTTATATTATTTTAAATTAATAGTATGATGATATAGCAAATGTAAATCAATGATAACAAATGACAAATTTATTGTAATGAATACAAAATCTAATTTAAAAGTTACGCCCATATTTGGGCGTGTCTAAATATCTTTAAATGATAAGATGATACATGTTTAATATATATTTTTATATTCATTTATATTCTAATGTTATCAGTGATAACTTATAACCCAGTTCTTAATATTGTACGATGCGCAAATTATACAATGTATGATTTTCAATGTGCATTGTACAATGTGTAAATTACCTAATAAAATGCCATACAATTTTAAAAGATAGATACTACAATTGGAAGATAAATATAGTCATATGTTTATTCATATTATATGCAAGGTGTTTAGCGCATAGTATAGTATTATTATAATTTGTACTGTATTTTTATTCGTATCCTATTCATTACATTATAGTATATATGTTATTTACTATTGTATCCTATAATATGGTATGCCAAACCAATATATATATATATATGTGTGTGTGTATGTGTATATGTGTGCAATTGAATTACCGTGTATGTATATAATAGATATTAAATATAATTCCAATATAGGTTATGTTTATACTTCTAAAGTTCATTATTATTGTAGATATTTATAGAAATAATAATACTAAGAAATTGTATGAACTTTAGATATATATATATATATATATAGAAAGTAAATATTGAATTTTAATTAATAATGTATTAATTAATAATTAAGCAGCATATTTTATATGAATATAGTTTAACAATAATATCAAAACAATTTTATTATTATTATTAAAGATTATTAAAATGAAAAATATTATCAAAGAAGATCCTCTTATTATATACTAATTATATTATTAATAATTAATAACACCCATACCTAATATATATATATATATATATATATATATATATTCGCAGTTGTCCTATTTATACTCTTCTATACATACGCAATTAAAATACACATATATATATATATATTATAATACATATTTGACCTCGGATGCATTTAACCTATCTATAATAACTATGTTCTATGTTAATGTATATATTATAGACAACCTATATGACTTTAGATTCATTTGACCTATCCATAATAAATATAGGGTATATTAAGGTGTATTTAAGTTATCTCTATGACTCTATTTTATAAATACTTATTATATTTTATAGATATAGGAATTCTCACTTATAGCTTATTTCCAGAATATAGCAGTATCTAATACAGTATATAATACTGCACCAACATCATTTTATATATGTATTTTCTTTGTATTTAGTTTAGAATCGTATATGAATGTACAATATCCATTCGACATATATCACGATCATATGTATAACAATATTTCCACAAATTGTTGGTCCCCAATTTCACATTATCTCAATCATTTAACTATGAGACACGCATGCTACTTAAACCCACTGAAATTCTACCAATGATGATAACACTGTATCATCTTCATTAACCCTCGAGTTTTTCTACTGCAAGAAAATAGATGTTTCCACTATAGTAAGGTAAATTCCTATTTACATCAACCGGACTTACGTGGTTTGTGCCAGGACTATAGAATGGTATACATGTTTTTTTACTGGGTAGCAATATAGTGGCTAAATAATGTACAATATACGGTATCTATATATATATATATATATATATATATATAGATATATAATATACCCTCAAACTAGAAAATACACTACTTACAAGAAATTCCATACAAACAATGATCTGCATAGCTTATGCACTTATTTAAATGAGAAGTATTTTTATATTAGCAGAAGATATTTGAACCTGACGTTGGCTAAAAATACTTCATATACATGGCAATTTATATTAATTAATCACTCTTACAGTATAATTTCATAAAAAAGTCTTTCCAAACATGCCCAAAATAGTAATCATTTTAAATACATGCGTAAGACATCATGAACATATCTCATTTATTCCTAATATTTCAGTGATATTTCAGTAATATTTCAGTGATATTTCAGTGATATTTCAGTGATATTTCAGAGATATTTCAGTGATATTTCAGTGATATTTCAGTGATATTTCAGTGATATTTCAGTGATATTTCAGTGACATTTCAGTGATATTTCAGTGATATTTCAGTGATATTTCAGTGATATTTCAGTGATATTTCAGTGATATTTCAGTGATATTTCAGTGATATTTCAGTGATATTTCAGTGATATTTCAGTGATATTTCAGTGATATTTCAGTGATATTTCAGTGATATTTCAGTGATATTTCAGTGATATTTCAGTGATATTTCAGTGATATTTCAGTGATATTTCAGTGATATTTCAGTGATATTTCAGTGATATTTCAGTGATATTTCAGTGATATTTCAGTGATATTTCAGTGATATTTCAGTGATATTTCAGTGATATTTCAGTGATATTTCAGTGATATTTCAGTGATATTTCAGTGATATTTCAGTGATATTTCAGTGATATTTCAGTGATATTTCAGTGATATTTCAGTGATATTTCAGTGATATTTCAGTGATATTTCAGTGATATTTCAGTGATATTTCAGTGATATTTCAGTGATATTTCAGTGATATTTCAGTGATATTTCAGTGATATTTCAGTGATATTTCAGTGATATTTCAGTGATATTTCAGTGATATTTCAGTGATATTTCAGTGATATTTCAGTAATATTTCAGTGATATTTCAGTGATATTTCAGTGATATTTCAGTGATATTTCAGTGATATTTCAGTGATATTTCAGTGATATTTCAGTGATATTTCAATGATATTTCAGTAATATTTCAGTAATATTTCAGTGATATTTCAGTGATATTAAAGTGATATTTCAGTGATATTTCACTGATATTTCAGCGATATGTCAGCAACATTTCAATGGTATTTCGGTGACATTTCAGTGATATTTCAGTGATATTTCAGTGATATTTCAGTAATATTTTAGTGATATTTTAGTGATATTTCAGTAATATTTCAGTGATATTTCAGTAATATTTCAGTGATATTTCAGTGATATTTCAGTGATATTTCATTGATACTTCAGTGATATTTCAGTGATATTTCAGTGATATTTCAGTGATATTTCAGTGATATTTCAGTGATATTTCAGTGATATTTCAGTGATATTTCAGTGATATTTCAGTGATATTTCAGTGATATTTCAGTGATATTTCAGTGATATTTCAGTGATATTTCAGTGATATTTCAGTGATATTTCAGTGATATTTCAGTGATATTTCAGTGATATTTCATTGATATTTCAGTGATATTTCAGTGATATTTCAGTGATATTTCAGTGATATTTCAGTGATATTTCAGTGATATTTCAGTGATATTTCAGTAATATTTCAGTGATATTTTAGTGATATTTCAGTGATATTTCAGTGATATTTCAGTGATATTTCAGTGATATTTCAGTGATATTTCAGTGATATTTCAGTGATATTTCAGTGATATTTCAGTGATATTTCAGTGATATTTCAGTGATATTTCAGTGATATTTCAGTGATATTTCAGTGATATTTCAGTGATATTTCAGTGATATTTCAGTGATATTTCAGTGATATTTCAGTGATAT
This sequence comes from Osedax frankpressi, assembly GCA_964035775.1. NCBI lineage: Eukaryota > Metazoa > Annelida > Polychaeta > Sabellida > Siboglinidae > Osedax > Osedax frankpressi. The sequence goes on from OZ038312.1 coordinate 26,302,453, forward strand.
TTCAGTGATATTTCAGTGATATTTCAGTGATATTTCAGTGATATTTCAGTGATATTTCAGTGATATTTCAGTGATATTTCAGTGATATTTCAGTGATATTTAAGTGATATTTCAGTGATATTTCAGTGATATTTCAGTGATATTTCAGTGATATTTCAGTGATATTTCAGTGATATTTCAGTGATAGTTCAGTGATATTTCAGTGATATTTCAGTGATATTTCAGTGATATTTCAGTGATATTTCAGTGATATTTCAGTGATATTTCAATGATATTTCAGTGATATTTCAGTGATATTTAAGTGATAATTACAACTACTAAATAAAATCATAGAAAGTACAACTTGAATAAAATAATAAAATAAAATATGATAGAATATCTATTACTTACTGTCGAAAATCGAAAACCGAATAAACAAAAGATAGCTACAACTAATTCATAAAATAATACATAATTAATTCCTACTTGTTTCGCTAACTTTACAACAGAAACAACGACAACTTAGAAAATATTGCCACTAATTTACTTTTCTCCATGAAATTTTCTTTCCGATATAATACTGCTAATAACTAATAGTTTACCAATTGATATACGACTGGATAAACTATATGCATAATTTATAAATTCAATTAATATCTTTTATTTTTAATATATATATACAACGGAATAATTCATTCTTGGAGTAATTATTAATGATAAATTAAACTAATCTTCGCATACTTTATGTGCATATACTTTTTATTAATTATTCAAATGTATCGCTTTAACAAATTTAAACAACTTTAATAAATAAAATTAAAGACTTTTGTTGAGTGTTACTTGACCTATTGTTCTTCCACGGTGGCAAATACATTCACTGCATTCCATACATTCAATACATTCACTACATTCCATACATTCAATACATTCACTGCATTCCATACATTCAATATATTCACTGCATTCCATACATTCAATACATTCACTGCATTCCATACATGCAATATATTTCATACATTCAATACATTCAATACATTCAATACATTCAATACATTCAATACATTCACTGCATTCCATACATGCAATACATTCAATACATTCAATACATTCAATACATTCACTGCATTCCATACATGCAATACATTTCATACATTCAACGCATTCAATACATTCAATATATTCACTGCATTCCATACATTCAATACATTCACTGCATTCCATACATGCAATACATTTCATACATTCAATACATTCAATACATTCAATACATTCAATACATTCACTGCATTACATACATTCAATACATTCAATACATACAATACATGCAATACATTCAATACATTCAATACATACAATACATGCAATACATTCAATACATTAATTAATAGTGTATCATGTAATGATATGAAATATTTTTTATTTTTCAAACGAGACCACTATTAATTTATATCACAAATTTAACATTTTAAAGTTTATAAACCTAATATATTAACCTAATAAAAATTAATAGTTTAATATGTATTTAGGTTTTTTAATAATAAACTTTTTATTTTAAATAATGCATTCAAACTTAAGAATATTTAAGAAAATTAAATATAATCAATATAACAAAGAATATTATTATCATACCAAAAATCAGACAGGAAAAGGTTTTGAGTGCCAAGTGTATGGCCCAAATGTATGGAATAATTAATAATTAATACCAATAGAAAATTTTTAAATTCATGTTAAAAATACCATTTACATTATTACATAAAAGACTAGACTAACATGTTAAAAGCAAAACTTACATAAAAGTACTAAATGAAGTCATTTATATGCATATTAGTTATTGGTTTTTTTTTTAATTTTTGATGTGATAAAATAAATAATCGTACTTTTTGATTGTGCTTTATGTAAAAAAATTCAAAATACTAACTTTTTCAGAACAATTAATTATATTATTGATTTTATCTGAACTCAACTATTTATATAAAATTTATGAAAATGTTTGCTTACAATTGTTATTATTTGTTTACAATTTTATTATACATATATAGTTTATTTTCTTTGACTTAATACAATGTCTATTCTTTTTTGATTTACTATATATAATTTACATTATATTTAAAAAAAAAATTTCTTTATGATGAATACATTTAATTTACTAGCTAGAACCCGAGATAATATATTTTGTATTTGCTATATTGTTTTAATATTGTTTTACCCATTTTAAATTAATTTTAAATTGATATTCTTTTTTTTATTGAAATTAGTGATCTCTGGGCTGGTATTTATATATTATTTTTGTACCCTTTACTCTTTTACAGTTAGATATACGATTTCACTGCTTTTAAATGATCTATATATATATATGTATTAATTACTAGTTACACATTAACTCTATGGATACAATGATAAGTATTATCTTTTTATTCCATTAAGAACATAGAAGTGTATATATATTTTATATTAGTTAACAGAGTTGAGAAAGAAGCCCAGTGTTTGTATCTCTCGTAGTGTATTTGCTAATTATTATATGGGGAATTACTGCATGATCGATGAACATTGCTCGTCGAGCATATTTTGGATGTACTCTGTGATCGTATGCATATTGTAGATAATAACATATATATTAAATGTCCATTATATATACAGTGTATTCTTTTACATATATAATCATATTTATAATATACTATTGTATAACAATATGTAATAAATAAATATAGTAGTAAACTAAATGTATTTAATATCAATTTAATATATAATGTATAATGATACATATTAATTTATTAGTTTATAATGTATTTGTATTTTATATTCAATATATTATTTATTATGATAAATTGCTTGCAATTATATTTCTAAAAATAATAATTATTTATTAAAAATCTATTAATAAGTGTGTTTATAAACACAAAGATTGTAAATTGAGATTTTTTTGAAAAATAAGAATCATCATAAATTGAGTATTTAATAATTAGAGTATTATTACAAGATATTTATTAGTTTAATCAGCAGCTATAGTTGTAGTATTTATTTCTTATATGATCTAATATATAATAAGTATTAGTTTAATTTTATTCTAATCTATGATACACTTTTAAATCAATATTATTTATATTTCTTTCAAATTAGTTTGATTAATAATTAAGTTACTAATTGAATATAAATACTATATTATATTTTATCTATAAATTATAGATGAAATTTAATGTAGATTTTATAAGTGGATATTAATACTAGTTTTCAGGATTCAATTACCATAATATTTATGAAAGATTATTTTATATTATTTTTAAAATAATTTCTCAGGCACGTAAACAAATAATTATGATAATCATATTACATATTATTATATAATATGATACCATTTATATGATATAACTGATATTTAATATAATTTATTATACTTTCATAATATTATTTTTCATTGTTATTATAGTTCAAAATGTCATCAAATACTTCAATATTAGATACTTTCCCAATTGATGAGAAAGACAGGTATTTAAGATATTTTAAAGAGATATAACAAATCTTACATAATACATTAACATATATATATAATGATTTATATATGTTATCAGATATGAAGCTTTAATTGACAATTTCTTCATTTTATATGCAAGTAAGCCAACATGCATTATCAGAGCTCCAGGACGAGTTAATCTTATTGGTTATTTATAACAATAGATTAAAATATATCATTAAATTAGTATCATATTTACACTTTACTTTAAACAACTCACATCTTCTCCCCCAGAAATTAATAAAACATACAAACAAATTAATTATTTGCTAATCTTCTTTTACTCGTAATCTAAAATTATGTTTTTATTACAAATTTTTAAAACTACACGCTATATCAAAAATGATTTCCTCTCTAAACTGCATTATCTCGTCCTCTGTTCTCTTTGTCTGAGATTTCTTTTTCGTTCTGATCTGTTATCGCTCTCCCCTCTCACCATGACCAATCCCCTTCACTCTATAACTTCCCCACATTCCCCCTTACTCCCCTTACTCCCCTTACTCCCCAACATTCCTTTCTCCTCCCATCACTCCCCTAAATATTTTTCACTCCCTTTTCTCCTGATTGATCCCTCTTACTCCTCTTCATCCCTCACTTCCCTTTCTCCCCCTCACTCCCCCTTCTTCTCTCAATCCCGTTGCTCCAATTAACCACCTCGCTCCCTCTACTTCCTTCACTCCCCTTCCTTTTCCTCGTTCTTCTTCACCTCCTCACTCCCCCCTCTCCCCCCAGGGGAACACATTGATTACAGTGGGTATGGCGTGCTACCAATGGCAATCGACCAAGACATTCTTATCGCTGCTCAATATACAGATGACCATATCTTACACATCTCCAACGTTGACAAACTCCATAGGTAACTATAATTATCTGCAATTTCTTACAAATTCTCCATAATATTATTATTTGATTTATCAATTTCTAAATAATTTGCATTTAAATGTATTAATATTTTATCGCATATTATTTAACATTAACAGATTTAATAGGTTTTTAATAATACCGAGTGAATAAAACTGATATTTGCACAGAAATTAAGCATACTATATTTATGTAAAGTTTGTGTAACAATTCATATTTAATTTAGTTTCGAATCTTCACATCGTCACATCATTAAGTAATTTTTCATTCGAAATCTATGCACTCATATTTAGTTTAACTGATGAACCATATTGAACTTCGGCCTAGTTCTCAGGAATGCGCCGTGTCCGCGATGTCGTTTGAACCGCCGATTCGCTGGTACCACTACGTTTATTGCGGGGTGAGCGCCGTACTCGGAGAACACGGCGCCGGTGGAGTTTTCTCCGGTGCTCGACTCCTAGTGGATGGCAGGGTTCCATTAGCTGCCGGCCTGTCGTCGAGCAGCGCTTTGGTCTGCTGTTCTACCCTGATGGCAGCATATGGAGTGGGGCTTACACTCGATAAGGTTAGGGGTGGGGCTTACACTCGATAAGGTGCGGGGTGGGACTTATACTCGATAAGATTAGGGGTGGGGCTTACACTCGATAAGGTTAGGGGTGGGGCTTACACTCGATAAGGTTAGAGGTGGGGCTTACACTCGATAAGGTTAGGGGTGGGGCTTACACTCGATAAGGTTAGGGGTGGGGCTTACACTCGATAAAGTTAGGGGTGGGGCTTACACTCGATAAAGTTAGGGGTGGGGCTTATACTCGATAAGGTTAGGGGTGGGGCTTACACTCGATAAAGTTAGGGGTTGGGCTTACACTCGATAAAGTTAGGGGTGGGGCTTATACTCGATAAGGTTAGGGGTGGGGCTTACACTCGATAAGGTTAGGGGTGGGGCTTACACTCGATAAGGTTAGAGGTGGGGCTTACACTCGATAAGGTTAGGGGTGGGGCTTACACTCGATAAGGTTAGGGGTGGGGCTTACACTCGATAAGGTTAGGGGTGGGGCTTACACTCGATAAGGTTAGGGGTGGGGCTTATACTCGATAAGGTTAGGGGTGGGGCTTACACTCGATAAGGTTAGGGGTGGGGCTTATACTCGATAAGGTTAGGGGTGGGGCTTACACTCGATAAGGTTAGGGGTGGGGCTTACACTCGATAAAGTTAGTTGTCGAGCTTACACTCGATAAGGTTAGGGGTGGGGCTTACACTCGATAAGGTTAGGGGTGGGGCTTACACTCGATAAGGTTAGGGGTGGGGCTTACACTCGATAAGGTTAGGGGTGGGGCTTACACTCGATAAAGTTAGGGGTGGGGCTTATACTCGATAAGGTTAGGGGTGGGGCTTACACTCGATAAAGTTAGGGGTGGGGCTTACACTCGATAAAGTTAGGGGTGGGGCTTATACTCGATAAGGTTAGGGGTGGGGCTTACACTCGATAAAGTTAGGGGTTGGGCTTACACTCGATAAAGTTAGGGGTGGGGCTTATACTCGATAAGGTTAGGGGTGGGGCTTACACTCGATAAAGTTAGGAGTCGAGCTTATTCTCCATAAGGTTAAGAGCGGGGCTTAAATATATAGTTTTTTCTATACCAGACCCCCCATGACACTACAACATACCAGACCCTCCATGTCACTACTACATACCAGACCTACCATGACACTAATACATACCAGACCCCCCATGACACTACTACATACCAGACCCTCCATGTCACTACTACATACCAGACTCCCCATGACACTACTATATACCAGATACCCATAACACTACTACACACCAGAAACCCCATGACACCATTGTCCTACTCCATCTAGGTTAGGCTGGCCGACATCAGTAAGACCTGTGAGAGATATGTTGGAGTTCAAGGAGGAGGCATGGATCAAGCGATATCAATGTTGGCTGTGAAAGGCAAGGTTTGCAAAGACACTAGTCTTCAAATGCAGACTATTATACATTTCAATCTTTAAATCTCGACATTTCAATTATTTGCCTAAGTATGTATAGCCATATAGTTATATAATATGTGTATTGGATAAACAAATGATAATTTATGTAATTCGACATGAAACCAGCTGGGAGGGTAACAATTAACGTATTGTATTAGTATGGTGGATTACAATTTGGATATATATATACATATTTATATGATTATATACTATATATGATTACATAAATCAATTTATGTTATTTTAAAGATATATTTTTTTGTATTTCTGTATTTTATAAATTCACGTGACATTATGTGTGTATATATATTGCAATTTTCTTTCTTTATTTAATTATTTCTGAATAATGTTAGTTATAAAAATATAGTAGAGATACCTTCCCTTAATATCAAAATTACCTCAAATTAGTTGCTAATATTACAGCATTTATCTGGAGTTTATTTGTATTTTCACTGTTTCATTTGTGAATAGTAATATCTATTAGAATTCCTTTACTCACCTATTTACACTCTCTCCTCCCTATACATTCAATCAACCTCATCCACTCCATCTCCTCTCCAGGCGAAACTCATTGAATTTGACCCACTACGCTCCACCGACGTAACACTACCCCAAGGAGCCTCCTTCGTCATCGCCAATACCTGTGTCGAGGCAAGAAAGGCCGTCGGTAGTCAGTACAATATGCGTGTGATGGAGTGTCGACTGGCAGCTAAGGTGACGGGGGCATGTTTAGCGGAGTACGGGGCCTTAACTTCACTAACTATAGGGTTTGGGTTTGTAAATAGGGTTTGGGTTTGTAAATAGGGTTTGGGTTTGTAAATAGGGTTTGGGTTTGTAAATAGGGTTTGGGTTTGTAAATAGGGTTTGGGTTTGTAAATAGGGTTTGGGTTTGTAAATAGGGTTTGGGTTTGTAAATAGGGTTTGGGTTTGTAAATAGGGTTTGGGTTTGTAAATAGGGTTTGGGTTTGTAAATAGGGTTTGGGTTTGTAAATAGGGTTTGGGTTTGTAAATAGGGTTTGGGTTTGTAAATAGGGTTTGGGTTTATAAATAGGGTTTGTTTGTAAATAGGGTTTGGGTTTGTAAATAGGGTGTGTTTGTAAATAGGGTTTGTTTGTAAATAGGGTGTGTATGTAAATAGGGTGTGTATGTAAATAGGGTGTGTTTGTAAATAGGGTGTGTTTGTAAATAGGGTGTGTTTGTAAATAGGGTGTGTTTGTAAATAGGGTTTGTTTGTAAATAGGGTGTGTTTGTAAATAGGGTGTGTTTGTAAATAGGGTCTGTTTGTAAATAGGGTGTGTTTGTAAATAGGGTGTGTTTATAAATAGGGTGTGTTTGTAAATAGGGTGTGTTTGTAAATAGGGTTTGTTTATAAATAGGGTGTGTTTGTAAATAGGGTGTGTTTGTAAATAGGGTGTGTTTGTAAATAGGGTTTGTTTGTAAATAGGGTATGTTTGTAAATAGGGTGTGTTTGTAAATAGGGTTTGTTTGTAAATAGGGTTTGTTTGTAAATAGGGTGTGTTTGTAAATAGGGTGTGTTTGTAAATAGGGTGTGTTTGTAAATAGGGTTTGTTTGTAAATAGGGTATGTTTGTAAATAGGGTGTGTTTGTAAATAGGGTGTGTTTGTAAATAGGGTGTGTTTGTAAATAGGGTGTGTTTGTAAATAGGGTGTGTTTGTAAATAGGGTGTGTTTGTAAATAGGGTGTGTTTGTAAATAGGGTGTGTTTGTAAATAGGGTGTGTTTGTAAATAGGGTTTGCATCAATTCTCTCAGGTGATCGCAGTTGCCCGCGGAGGACATGAGAAGGACGTTCACATTCTGGCTGATCTGGAACGTGTGATTAGCGAAACCTCCTCTAGCCCCGGTCACGTCGATGACGAAGGAGATCTTATAGCCATTGTCGATTGCCATCTTCATGAGCATGCATACGGCGTCGATGAAATTCGACGACTACTCAACATCGACGTTGACACTTTTTCGTCTCATTATCCGATCTTAAACTCCGGTTATTTTAAGAGTATTAGTTTGAGTGTTTTGACAGTCTTAGTGTAAGTGTTTTGACACTCTTAGTGTAAGTGTTTTGACAGTCTTAGTGTAAGTGTTTTGACAATCTTAGTGTAAGTGTTTTGACACTCTTAGTGTAAGTGTTTTGACACTCTTAGTGTAAGTGTTTTGACAATCTTAGTGTAAGTGTTTTGACAATCTTAGTGTAAGTGTTTTGACACTCTTAGTGTAAGTGTGTTGACAGTCTTAGTGTAAGTGTTTTGACACTCTTAGTGTAAGTGTTTTGACACTCTTAGTGTAAGTGTTTTGACAGTCTTAGTGTAAGTGTTTTGACACTCTTAGTGTAAGTGTTTTGACAGTCTTAGTGTAAGTGTTTTGACAATCTTAGTGTAAGTGTTTTGACACTCTTAGTGTAAGTGTTTTGACACTCTTAGTGTAAGTGTTTTGACAATCTTAGTGTAAGTGTTTTGACAATCTTAGTGTAAGTGTTTTGACAGTCTTAGTGTAAGTGTTTTGACAGTCTTAGTGTAAGTGTTTTGACACTCTTAGTGTAAGTGTTTTGACAGTCTTAGTGTAAGTGTTTTGACAGTCTTAGTGTAAGTGTTTTGACAGTCTTAGTGTACTTGTTTTAAAAATCTTAGTGTAAGTGTTTTGACAATCTTAGTGTAAGTGTTTTGACAGTCTTAGTATAAGTGTTTTGACAATCTTAGTGTAAGTGTTTTGACAGTCTTATTATGTTTTAAGAATCTTAGTGTAAGTGTTTTGAGAGTCTTAGTGTAAGTGTTTTGACTACCTCACCTCCATATCTCATCACCCCTACTTCACCTCCCTCTCATCACCCCTACCTCACCTCCCTCTCATCACCCCTACCTCACCACAATCTCTCATTACCCCTACCTCACCTCCATCTCTCATCAGCCCTACCTCACTTCCATCTCTCATCAGCCCTACCTCACCTCCATCTCTCATCAGCCCTACCTCACCTCCATCTCTCATCACCCCTACCTCACCTCCCTCTCATCACCCCTACCTCACCTCCCTCTCATCACCCCTACCTCACCACAATCTCTCATTACCCCTACCTCACCTCCATCTCTCATCAGCCCTACCTCACCTCCATCTCTCATCAGCCCTACCCCACCACAATCTCTCATCACCCCTACCTCACCTCCATCTCTCATCAGCCCTACCTCACCTCCATCTCTCATCACCCCTACCTCACCTCCATCTCTCATCACCCCTACCTCACCTCCATCTCTCATCAGCCCTACCTCACCTCCATCTCTCATTACCCCTACCTCACCTCAATCTCTCATCACCCCTACCTCACCTCCATCTCTCATCACCCCTACCTCACCTCCATCTCTCATCACCCCTACCTCACCTCCATCTCTCATCACCCCTACCTCACCTCAATCTCTCATCACCCCTACCTCACCTCAATCTCTCATCACCCCTACCTCACCTCAATCTCTCATCACCCCTACCTCACCTCCATCTCTCATCACCCCTACCTCACCTCAATCTCTCATCACCCCTACCTCACCTCCATCTCTCATCACCCCTACCTCACCTCCATCTCTCATCACCCCTACCTCACCTCCATCTCTCATCACCCCTACCTCAACTCCATCTCTCATCACCCCTACCTCACCTCCATCTCTCATCAGCCCTACCTCACCTCCATCTCTCCTCTAACTCACTTATAACCCATCCCGCAGATAGTTTGCTTCAGTTGCACGCTAGGGCGCGCCATGTGTTTGAAGAGAAACAGCGAGTTGTCGATTTCAAAGCGGCCTGCGATATGCCTCTAAGCCTCCTGCGGGAGGACGACGGCGATAAACCACGCCCCCTAGTGGAGGAGCAACTCGATACCCTCGGCTCACTTATGAATGACAGTCACGACAGCTGTCGTTACCAGTTTGATTGCAGCTGCGATGAACTAGACGAACTTGTGGATGTGGCAAGGTTGTAAAAGGGTCGAGGTCTTCGAATGGGCTTAGAGGGGCGTGGATGGTTTGTAATATCTGTTTGTGTGAGGTGTAGAAGGGTAGTAGAGGGATAGAGAAAAGTTGATTTGAGGTCTAATGGAAGTGATGTGGTATCTAGAAGAGTGGGGTTAGAGAAGGGGTGTCGATGGATTATAGAAGGGTAAGAAAATAAATGTTTTGCGGTGGGAGAGGTAAATAGTTATAAAGTAACCATAGTAGTATAAAGTGTTATAAAGTAACCTTAAAAGGAGTGGTGATGTCTGGATAAATCGTATACAATTAGGTATATGACTATTCTAATAAAACATTTTGGGTTATTGTTTTATTATCCAAAAATCTCATTTGAATAACTATGAAATTCATTGAGTAATAAGTTAATATTTGTTAATTTAATATAAACATACTTAGATACACTTTTTATTTGTAAATGTCTCACCTAATAGGAGATCTGGGGCAAAGGGAAGCAGATTAACTGGAGCAGGTTAGTTAGTCCCTTTAGTTAGTACCTTTAGCTCTTACCTTTATATATGGCCTTTATCTAGTACTTTAGTTAGTTTCTTTAGCAAGTACTTAGTTAGTACCATTGTTTAATTTGTTTAGCTTGTATATTTAGTTAGTATCTTTCATTAATACCTTTATATATGATCTTTAGTTAGTATCATTGTTTAGTTTATTTAGCTTGTATATTTAGTTAGTATCTTTCATTAATACCTTTATATATGATCTTTAGTTAGTATCATTGTTTAGTTTATTTAGCTTGTATATTTAGTTAGTACCCTTAATTATGACCTATAGTTACAACCTTTGATTAGTTTCTTTAGCTAGTATCTTTAGTTAGTACTTTTATAGATTTATTTTAATTAATAACTTTAGTATCTGGTTCACAAGAATTTGTTTGGATGCTACATTTTTCGCCATCTAACAGCTTCAATATATTTTCATTCTATATCTCCCTCAATCTGACTGTTTGGTTTTTGTGTTTTAACAACCATTTACAAATTACACATCATAAATACATTATAAATACATTATAAATATAATATTAACTGGTATTTGAAGTGAAAAGATAAGTAGAACATTTATTGTAATTGGAATTATATTAATATATTAATTTACTTTAAATTTACTAATTTATTTATTAAAATATATAAATATGATTTAAATACATATTTATAATTTATATGATTTAAATACATATTTTAGTTTGTTATATAATTGTACTCATTCCTGTAGATTACTTGACATAAATAATTTATTATCTTGAAACATGCAAAAATGAATGAAGAGTTCCATTAAATAGATATTATATATTACCGTGAAGTTTACATTTTAGAATTGGCTAAACACCACGAAAAAATCTAATTGGTACAGCGCAATGTACCCTTTTATAATTCAATTCGGCCAATTCGGCCACACACGTATAGGTTGGGGAGGCTGCGTTGTATCATTGGTGGCCACTGATCGCGTCAAAAGCTTCTTGGAGTCGTTGCATTCGCAATATTATGAGAAAACGGAATACAGACGACAGAACGCAGCCGATAGCATATTTGTGTCGCAGCCAGGTGGTGGTGCTTGCGTCTATAAGGTGTAATGGCTCCACGGGCCAGTCCGTCTAGTATTGTCTAGTGTTACGAAGTGGTGCTTGCGTCTATAAGGTGTAATGGCTCCACGGACCAGTCCGTCTAGTATTGTTTAGTGTTACGAAATGTTATTCGCATTACGTACTTGCGACACCCGAGAGAACCTTATGTAATCATTTATACGTCGAAATCGCCTTTTATCCACTATAAACTTATAATTTTACGAATCAAAGAAGTTAAGGTTTCGATAGCGATTTATTAATAAAAAATTGCTATTCTGAGAATCTATATAACATGAACTAATTCGATATTGGTGTGGAATACGCGATCGGGTGTATTGTTTAATATGAAAGTTGTAAAGTAATAATTTATATATGTACAAAAACAGGCAAATGTGGTTTGATATGAATTATTTAACGTCGGTACGCTCCCTCCTGAAGAGAAGAATGTGAGGTTCTGCGAGATATAGAAATTCGATTAACTTAATTATTGCAACTATATATTGTTTGTAAATTGATGTGGGTATATGGTAATATTCAATAACCTGGTTCGTGGAACATATAGTGTACCCAGCCTTGAGACTGTTGCACTCCGATACTCCTCCATTCTGGCTCACTCATTAGATGTTCCTTCGGAACCAGTTTGGATATTTCTTTAGTTAAAACAACATGCCTAGATTATAAATGTTATAAATTAGTATTTTGAAAATAATAATAACAGTTAATTAAATAAATCATGGAATTTATTTATTTAATAACTTGACATCTGTATACTAGCTCTAAGACAAACTACTAAAATTATTTGCAGGTTAAACTTAAGATATTTAAGACAATTTTTAAATACCAGTTTTAATATTTTGTATGACATTATTTACTTCACTATGTCAATAATATCTATTAAATATATGATTTCAATATTTAAATTAGTAAATGATAAATATAAACCAATATTTTAATTTATTATACTAGAATAATAAACAATTTCAAAACATAATTAAATATGTCAAGAGAAAATTTCATTTTAATTTATAAATAAAAACAATCGAGTTACGAAAATATATTAATGATAATATAAATATTAATGAAATCAATTATCAAGTAAAATTTATAAAAATATAATGTGTTGAATAAATCACTAATTGTAAACTTTAAATTGTTACAATGGAAATTTAAAAAGTAAATTTATATTATTATAAATATATTTTAGAGCTCCATTAAAATACAATAGTATAAAACCTGTATTCGAATACGTCGTCGAAATATTTGTCTGAATAAAAAATGTTTTTCAATGCCATTATATTATAGAATTAAAAAACAAGTTTGAAAATGGAGCCAATTGTTTATTGATCATGTGTAACGGAATAACCCTAGCGATTAATTTCTTATATTATTTTAACAACTTTAAATAAATTATTCATATATATAGATTCTTATAATTTAGTGTAATTATATTAATTGTTCATTTCAATATAAAAAGAAAATTGGTAGTATTACTAAGATTTTATACTAATGAAATAAGAGTTATATATATTTACGTTATGTTATATACTACATTAATAAAATTCAATATTATAATAAAATACCAACATATTTAATATTATTTCAAAATATATGAGATCGGTCAATTTCTCAATGCAAAGTTTTATTTTCAATATTAGCTACTTTTATACATCGTAATATATTTCTGAATAATTTAGTATTACATTCTACATTGCTACTTGGCAACAGATTTCCAGGTTAGAAATAGTAATATTTTGTATTTAACCTAGTATTTATAAGTATAATACTTATAAATTGTTACCGAGTACGTTACTCAGTGAGCCACTACATTATATACCAGTGACTACAATATATAATAGTAGCTACATTTTGTTTCATATTATTTTCATAGATTTTGGAATATCCTGATATAATAAATATAGATTAATATCATTATAAATATAATTATATAACATTATAAATGATTTAAATATTGATTACAGTAAGTATTACATATTGTTCACACATATATTTATATATGTATGTGATATGAAATCTCACATTAAATCAATGCAATATTTTTATTAATTACAATGTCTATTTTTTTAGCCTTACGCCATTAAGTTCATATATTATAATTAAAATTAAATGAACATACATGATATCTATAGAAATATATATATTTCATTAAAGAAATCCCTTATAAATGATATAGTATGCCTTAAGTAAGATATCGGCCAATTTTATATTGGAGTTTCTGAATCTAGTTTTGAGATTTCATGCAGTCACCCCAGTTTCTAGGATAAACTCTCTGTTAAACTATTTTTGCCTATCCTCGGAAGTCGGATGTCAAGTGCCCTGGATCGCATGCGCAAGAAAGCTTATTCGAGGTCTACTGAGGAGTCGTTTATGAACAAACCCTGTTCCGGTTGGCTACACGATGAATCGCAATTGGCCAGCGATGCCGGAGTGAATTATGCAATCAGGGTTAGTATTCTGGTGGGGTATGGGGTTAGAGTTAGTAGTGAGTTGTAGGATTAGAGTATAGAGTTAGAATTAGTAGTGGGTTACAGGGTTAGAATTAGTAGTAGGTTATAGAGCTAGAGTTAGTAGTAGGTTATAGGGTTAAAGTTAGTAGTTAGTCATAGGGTTATAATTAGTAGTAGGTTATAGGGTTAGAGTTAGTAGTAGGTTATAGGGTTATAATTAGTAGTGGGTTTTATGGTTAGAATTAGTAGTAGGTTATAGGGCTAGAGTTAGTAGTAGGTTATAGGGTTAAAGTTAGTAGTTAGTCATAGGGTTATAATTAGTAGTAGGTTATAGGGTTAGAGTTAGTAGTAGGTTATATGGTTATAATTAATAGTAAGTTATAGGGTTAGAGTTAGTAGTGGAGTATAGGGTTAGAGTTAGTAGTGTGTTATAGGGTTAGAGTTGGTAGTATAAATGGGTTGCAAATGTAGAGTTATTAGCCGTAGTGGGTTAGAGTTAGTATAGAGGTTTTAATGCTTTTTTTGTATTATTCCGGACTAACGGTCAGAAAGTTTAGTATGAGTTACATGGGCATAACGTTAATGTGGGTAGTTGTATTTAGTTTTAGTATTAGTACCTAAATACCTCGTTACCTTATTTCAGTTTGGTTTACGTCTGTAATGTTCTATCCTCTAACAGAATACTTCATATTCTATTTTGATTTGTATTCCCCGTGACTTTCTTAACATCCTTCATATATCTCATGTCCTCTTCATTATCTGTTCCTATTCCTTATATCTTCAATTGTCTTCCCCATTTCTTCCCGATAGACTCATGATATCCTCCCCATTTCCTAATCATGTCCTCTATATATTCTACGCTTGTAATGTTTTACCCTCCTAGTGTCCTTCCCTTGTCCTACCAATATATCCATAATGTGCTCCATATGTCCTTCCCTTGTCCTTCCCTTGTCCTACCAATATATCCATAATGTGCTCCATATGTCCTTCCCTTGTCCTACCAATATATCCACAATGTGCTCCATATGTCCTTCCCATGCCTACCAATATATCCATAATGTGCTCAATTTGTCCTTTCCATGTCCTACCAATATATACATAATGTGCTCAATTTATCCTTCCCATGTCCTACCAATATATCCATAATGTGCTCCATATGTCCTTCCCTTGTCCTACCAATATATCCATAATGTGCTCCATATGTCCTTCCCTTGTCCTACCAATATATACATAATGTGCTCCATATGTCCTTCCCTTGTCCTTCCTTTGCTATCAATTGTGGCATCATGATTGATTGGTTATTGAATTCCCCCTCCCACACGTAGATATTAGATTCGTGATTAACGACTGCGCCACTTCATGGCTGAGATAAGGTGCTAATCGTACTTTTGTGTTTATATTGGCGTTGAGCCGTAACCAATTTACTACTAGAGTTTGTAAAACCTTTGTTTTTACTTTCAACTGCCCCGGTCGATCCACGGTTCTCCCTTCCTTCCTCCCTCC
>OZ038312.1:26318539-26465465 GCA_964035775.1 Osedax frankpressi
CAATACAGGCCTCATACAATATGGCCTTTTTATGGGTCTTGCGAACCTTATATCATAATGTACACCGGTCGTCGTGAAACCCTATCCTGCCAAACCTTACCCTATTGAGCCAATACACCCATGAGCTTCTAACCTTATGAACCCCTGCCCCCATGCGCTCCTAACCTTATGAAGCTCTAACTTCTTTAACCCCTGCACCCATGAGATCCTAACCTTATGAAGCTCTAATTTCTTTAACCCCTGCCCCCATGAGCCTCTAACCTTATGAAGCTCTAATTTATTTAACCCCTGCCCCCATGATCTCATATCCTTATGAAGCTCTAACTTCTTTAACCCCTGCCCCCATGATCTCATATCCTTATGAAGCTCTAATTTCTTTAAACCCTGCCCCCATGAGCTCCTATCCTTATGAAGCTCTAATTTCTTTAACCCCTGCCCCCATGAGCTCCTATCCTTATGAAGCTCTAATTTCTTTAACCCCTGCCCCCATGAGCTCCTATCCTTATGAAGCTCTAATTTCTTTAACCCCTGCCCCCATGAGCTCATATCCTTATGAAGCTCTAATTTCTTTAACCCCTGCCCCCATGAGCTCCTATCCTTATGAAGCTCTAACTTCTTTAACCCCTGCCCCCATGAGCTCATATCCTTATGAAGCTCTAACTTCTTTAACCCCTGCCCCCATGAGCTCCTATCATTATGAAGCTCTAATTTCTTTAACCCCTGCCCCCATGAGCTCCTATCCTTATGAAGCTCTAATTTCTTTAACCCCTGCCCCCATGAGCTCCTATCCTTATGAAGCTCTAATTTCTTTAACCCCTGCCCCCATGAGCTCCTATCCTTATGAAGCTCTAATTTCTTTAACCCCTGCCCCCATGAGCTCATATCCTTATGAAGCTCTAACTTCTTTAACCCCTGCCCCCATGAGCTCATATCCTTATGAAGCTCTAACTTCTTTAACCCCTGCCCCCATGAGCTCCTATCCTTATGAAGCTCTAATTTCTTTAACCCCTGCCCCCATGAGCTCCTATCCTTATGAAGCTCCAACTTCTTTAACCCCTGCCCCCATGATCTCATATCCTTATGAAGCTCTAATTTCTTTAACCCCTGCCCCCATGAGCTCCTATCCTTATGAAGCTCTAACTTCTTTAACCCCTGCCCCCATGAGCTCCTATCCTTATGAAGCTCTAATTTCTTTAACCCCTGCCCCCATGAGCTCCTATCCTTATGAAGCTCTAACTTCTTTAACCCCTGCCCCATGATCTCATATCCTTATGAAGCTCTAACTTCTTTAACCCCTGCCCCCATGAGCTCATATCCTTATGAAGCTCTAACTTCTTTAACCCCTGCCCCCATGAGCTCCTATCCTTATGAAGCTCTAATTTCTTTAACCCCTGCCCCCATGAGCTCCTATCCTTATGAAGCTCTAATTTCTTTAACCCCTGCCCCCATGAGCTCCTATCCTTATGAAGCTCTAATTTCTTTAACCCCTGCCCCATGATCTCATATCCTTATGAAGCTCTAACTTCTTTAACCCCTGCCCCCATGAGCTCCTATCCTTATGAAGCTCTAATTTCTTTAACCCCTGCCCCCATGAGCTCCTATCCTTATGAAGCTCTAATTTCTTTAACCCCTGCCCCCATGAGCTCCTATCCTTATGAAGCTCTAATTTCTTTAACCCCTGCCCCATGAGCTCATATCCTTATGAAGCTCTAACTTCTTTAACCCCTGCCCCCATGAGCTCCTATCCTTATGAAGCTCTAATTTCTTTAACCCCTGCCCCCATGAGCTCCTATCCTTATGAAGCTCCAACTTCTTTAACCCCTGCCCCCATGATCTCATATCCTTATGAAGCTCTAATTTCTTTAACCCCTGCCCCCATGAGCTCCTATCCTTATGAAGCTCTAACTTCTTTAACCCCTGCCCCCATGAGCTCCTATCCTTATGAAGCTCTAATTTCTTTAACCCCTGCCCCCATGAGCTCCTATCCTTATGAAGCTCTAACTTCTTTAACCCCTGCCCCATGATCTCATATCCTTATGAAGCTCTAACTTCTTTAACCCCTGCCCCCATGAGCTCATATCCTTATGAAGCTCTAACTTCTTTAACCCCTGCCCCCATGAGCTCCTATCCTTATGAAGCTCTAATTTCTTTAACCCCTGCCCCCATGAGCTCCTATCCTTATGAAGCTCTAATTTCTTTAACCCCTGCCCCCATGAGCTCCTATCCTTATGAAGCTCTAATTTCTTTAACCCCTGCCCCATGATCTCATATCCTTATGAAGCTCTAACTTCTTTAACCCCTGCCCCCATGAGCTCCTATCCTTATGAAGCTCTAATTTCTTTAACCCCTGCCCCCATGAGCTCCTATCCTTATGAAGCTCTAATTTCTTTAACCCCTGCCCCCATGAGCTCCTATCCTTATGAAGCTCTAATTTCTTTAACCCCTGCCCCATGATCTCATATCCTTATGAAGCTCTAACTTCTTTAACCCCTGCCTCCATGATCTCCTAACCTTATGAAATATTCATGAACCCTTTGATGATTTAATACCTCTTCGCCACACCTCCTGCCTAGGAATCATACCTATTGTACGTATACAAGTCCACTATATTCAACTGAGTAATTAACTGGTACTCTAAGTAACCATGGCAACATGATATTCTATACCTTCTTTAATTATTAATGATGTTATTTGAAAGAATATTGATGTGCAATGTGTCATTTTGTTTTTATAGATATTTATTTCAGACAATATCAGAATATTTTTCTCAAGTGAGATATTATTCTCTAGTGAGATATTTTTATAAAGTGAGTTATTATTCTCATGTGAGACATTATTATAAAGTAAGATATTTTTATAAAGTGAGTGAAATTCTTATGTTATTATTGCAGTTATAATATTTATAACATTTGCCATTAATTCTCCTAATTCAACAGTACATGGGAAGTATTGAAGTTATACAGTCTATGAAGCAATTGGATTTCTTAACAAGAACTGCTCTTACAAAGTTTGTTATTTATCCTCCCATCTCTTTCTTTCCATAACTCCCCAACTAGTTCACTATATGTAATTCTACTATGGTCCACTATTTCACTTTATCTCTCATTATCATTACATCCACCTTGCTATCTATTTTCTTATCAACCTTACACTCTTCTTTTTCCCTCACTCACGCCATATAAATACTGATATACTAAATAAATGCCCCCATTGTGTTATTACTGCGTCAGATTTCGCATTGATGTTTATTTATTTAATATATTTGGTTCTATTTTTAGATTTAAGTTCCAATTGTCTGAACCAAATGTTATCTTGCATTCACGACACGATTGTGAATCTATTTGCAAACCCATTTCTAACCCCCTTCCACCACCGCCGTATCCAAGGTGGACTATTAATATGGTGCACTGATATAGCAGTTTCTATCGCGCATCTCTGCGTTTGTAGTTATAGTGTATGCAAAGAAGCCGTAGATATGCATGCGCCGATTTTCCTGCACCCGAGTTACAAACATGTTATGCAATTGAATCGTTGATGCGTGACAAAGAAATAAGTGCACGTCTATTTCAACTAATCAATTTCGATTCTAATTTCGGTCCTTGATGCCTACAGAATAAGTACAAAATCACTCTTATATTATATAATAACTAGTGTAAATTATTGACTGACTCCTTAAATAGAAATCTACTAGATAATGTAAATAGATAAATGGATCGAATCCTCTCTTTATAGTATTGGTTAAGATATTTTATATTTTGCAAAAATATTTTCTCTCTCTATTCAAAAACACAATCTGAATTTGACTTTTCAATTTTTAAAAAAAAAATAAATAGTGAAAATATCTATTTTTGTAATTAAAGTCTATGAAATTTATTTTAACATAGTACAATTAATGTAATGAAATCATGCGATTGTGTCCTTGTAATTAACACCTCGTGACCCCTAATTATCAATAAATTCACCTAGGGAGTGCATAGGACGAGTACTGCATTCTGCTGGCATCATTTCAAACTACAAACTGCCATCTAAGGTAAGCTTATACTTATCTCTTCATATACTTATTTATTACCCAGACTTTACCTCAACCTCACCCTCACCTAACCCTCACTTCACCCTCACCCCACCCTCACCTCACCTCACCCCACCCTCACCTCACCCTCACCTCACCCTCACCTCACCCTCACCCCACCCTCACCTCACCCTCACCTCACCCTCACCCCACCCTCACCTCACCCTCACCCCACCCTCACCTTACCCTCACCTCATCCCACCCTCATCCCACCCTCACCCCACCCTCACCTCACCCTCACCTCACCCTCACCCCACCCTCACCTCACCCTCACCCCACCCTCACCTTACCCTCACCTCATCCCACCCTCATCCCACCCTCACCCCACCCTCACCCCACCCTCACCCCACCCTCACCCCACCCTCACCACACCCTCACCACACCCTCACCCCACCCTCACCCCACCCTCACCTCACCCTCACCTCACCCTCACCTCACCCTCACCCCACCCTCACCTCACCCTCACCTCACCCTCACCCCACCCTCACCTCACCCTCACCCCACCCTCACCTTACCCTCACCTCATCCCACCCTCATCCCACCCTCACCCCACCCTCACCCCACCCTCACCCCACCCTCACCCCACCCTCACCTCACCATCACATCACCCTCATTTCACCCTCACTTCAGCCTCACTTCACCCTCACCTCACCCTCACCCTCACCTCACCCCACCCTCACCTCAACCTCACCTCACCTCACCCTCACCCTCACTTCACCCTCACCCCACCCTCACCTCACCTCACCCTCACCTCACCCCACCCTCACCCCACCCTCACCTCACCTCACCCTCACCCCACCCTCACCCCACCCTCACCTCACCCTCACCTCACCCTCACCTCACCATCACATCACCCTCATTTCACCCTCACTTCAGCCTCACTTCACCCTCACCTCACCCTCACCCTCACCTCACCCCACCCTCACCTCAACCTCACCTCACCTCACCCTCACCCTCACTTCACCCTCACCCCACCCTCACCTCACCTCACCCTCACCTCACCCCACCCTCACCCCACCCTCACCTCACCTCACCCTCACCCCACCCTCACCCCACCCTCACCTCACCCTCACCTCACCCTCACATCACCCTCACCTCACCCTCACTCCACCCTCATTTCACCCTCACTTCAGCCTCACTTCACCCTCACCTCACCCTCACCCTCACCTCACCCTCATTTCACCCTCACTTCAGCCTCACCTCACCCTCACCCTCACCTCACCCCACCCTCACCTCACCCTCACATCACCCTCACCTCACCCTCACCCCACCCTCATTTCACCCTCACTTCAGCCTCACTTCACCCTCACCTCACCCTCACCCTCGCCTCACCCTCACTTCAGCCTCACTTCACCCTCACCTCACCCTCACCCTCACCTCACCCCACCCTCACCTCAACCTCACCTCACCTCACCCTCACCCTCACTTCACCCTCACCCCACCCTCACCTCACCTCACCCTCACCTCACCCCACCCTCACCCCACCCTCACCTCACCCTCACCTCACCTCACCTCACCTCACCTTACCCTCACTTCACCCTCACTTCACCCTCACTTCACCCTCACTTCACCCTCACTTCACCCTCACCTCTCCCTCACCTCACCCTCACCTCTCCCTCACCTCACCCTCACTTCACCCTCACTTCACCCTCACTTCACCCTCACTTCACCCTCACTTCACCCTCACTTCACCCTCACTTCACCCTCACTTCACCCTCACTTCACCCTCACCTCTCCCTCACCTCACCCTCACCTCTCCCTCACCTCACCCTCACCTCACCTCACCTTACCCTCACTTCACCCTCACTTCACCCTCACTTCACCCTCACTTCACTCTCACCTCACCCTCACCTCACCCTCACCTCACCTCAACCTCACCTCACCCCACCCTCACCTCACCCTCACTTCAGCCTCACTTCACCCTCACCCCACCCTCACCCCACCCTCACCTCACCCTCACCCCACCCTCACCTCACCCTCACCTCACCCCACCCTCACCTCACCCTCACCTCACCCCACCCTCACCTCAACCTCACCTCACATCACCCTCACCTCACCCTCACCTCACCCTCACCTCACCCTCACTTCACCCTCACCTCACCCTCACTTCAGCCTCACCTCACCCTCACTTCACCCTCACTTCACCCTCACCTCACCCTCACTTCACCCTCACCTCACCCTCACCTCACCCTCACTTCACCTCACTTCACCCTCACCTCACCCTCACCTCAACTTCACCTCACCCTCACTTCACCCTCACCTCACCCTCACTTCACCCTCACTTCACCCTCACTTCACCCTCACCTCACCCTCACCTCACCCTCACCTCACCCTCACTTCACCCTCACCTCACCCTCACCTCACCCTCACTTCAGCCTCACCTCACCCTCACCTCACCCTCACCTCACCCTCACCTCACCCTCACTTCACCCTCACTTCACCCTCACTTCACCCTCACTTCACCCTCACCTCACCCTCACTTCACCCTCACTTCACCCTCACCTCACCTTCTCCTCACCTTCTCCTCGCCCTCATCTCATTTTCCTACAATTCACATATTTTACGACAGTTAGCCTACTTACCATAGCTGAAGTTTATGACACCCAGAGTTATTATATATATATAAACAATATATATATATATATATATATATATATATATATATATATATATATATATAACAATATATATATATATATATATATATATTAACAATATATATATATATAAATTCAGGGATTGAATCTTGCCAAGGTTAATTACTTATTGATAATAGAAATGTATACTCCATTGTATACTATATTATATACACACGCGCACTCACACACTCATACACACACCTACACACCTACATAGATACACACATACACCTACAACCACATGCATACCCATACACACACATATCAACACACACACATACCCCTGAACTCATATTCTCACATTCACACACTCACACACACACATATATATTTCTATAAACAAACTATTATATTTCAGATATCTATATCACATTATATTTACTTGAAAGCTAATACTTTATTGACACTTGAACTCATTTAATCAATGTTGATTAAATTAATGACTAAACTATTAATTAATAGAGTTATTAAACTAATGACTAATGTAATGACTACAATAGATCTAATCACTAAACTTACAACTAAACTAATGAATACACACACGGCTAAACTAATGTCTAAACTAATATCTAAATTGGTGACTAAACTAGTGTCTAAACTGGTGACTAAACTAATGTCTAAACTAATATATAAACTAATGTCTAAACTGGTATCTAAACTAATGTATAAACTAATATCTAAACTAATATCTGGACTAATGTCTAAACTAATATCTAAACTAATGTCTAAACTAATATCTAAACTAATGTATAAACTGGTGACTAAACTAATGTATAAACTAATATATAAACTGGTTACTAAACTAATATCTGGACTAATGTATAAACTAATGTCTAAACTAATGTATAAACTAATGTATAAACTAATGTATAAACTGGTGACTAAAATAATGTCTGAACTAATGTCTAAACTAATGTATAAACTAATATCTAAACTAATGTCTAAACTAATATCTAAACTAATGTCTAGACTAATGTATAAACTGGTGACTAAACTAATGTCTGAACTAATGTCTAAACTAATGTCTAAACTAATATCTAAACTAATGTCTAGACAAATGTCTAAACTGGTGACTAAACTAATGTCTAAACTAATATATAAACTAATGTCTAAACTGGTGTCTAAACTAATGTATAAACTAATATCTAAACTAATGTCTAAACTGGTGACTAAACTAATATCTAAACTAATATCTAAACTAATGTCTAACTGGTGACTAAACTAATGTCTAAACTAATATATAAACTGGTTACTAAACTAATATCTGGACTAATGTCTAAACTAATATCTAAACTAATGTCTAAACTAATATCTAAACTAATGTCTAGACTAATGTATAAACTGGTGACTAAACTAATGTATAAACTAATATATAAACTGGTTACTAAACTAATATCTGGACTAATGTATAAACTAATGTCTAAACTAATGTATAAACTAATGTATAAACTAATGTATAAACTGGTGACTAAAATAATGTCTGAACTAATGTCTAAACTAATGTATAAACTAATATCTAAACTAATGTCTAAACTAATATCTAAACTAATGTCTAGACTAATGTATAAACTGGTGACTAAACTAATGTCTGAACTAATGTCTAAACTAATGTCTAAACTAATATCTAAACTAATGTCTAGACAAATGTCTAAACTGGTGACTAAACTAATGTCTAAACTAATATATAAACTAATGTCTAAACTGGTGTCTAAACTAATGTATAAACTAATATCTAAACTAATGTCTAAACTGGTGGCTAAACTAATATCTAAACTAATGTCTAACTGGTGACTAAACTAATGTCTAAACTAATATATAAACTGGTTACTAAACTAATATCTGGACTAATGTCTAAACTAATATCTAAACTAATGTCTAAACTAATATCTAAACTAATGTCTAGACTAATGTATAAACTGGTGACTAAACTAATGTCTAAACTAATATATAAACTGGTTACTAAACTAATATCTGGACTAATGTATAAACTAATATCTAAACTAATGTATAAACTAATGTATAAACTGGTGACTAAAATAATGTCTGAACTAATGTCTAAACTAATGTATAAACTAATATCTAAACTAATGTCTAAACTAATATCTAAACTAATGTCTAGACTAATGTATAAACTGGTGACTAAACTAATGTCTGAACTAATGTCTAAACTAATGTATAAACTAATATCTAAACTAATGTCTAAACTAATATCTAAACTAATGTCTAGACTAATGTCTAAACTGGTGTCTAAACTAATGTATAAACTAATATATAAACTGGTTACTAAACTAATATCTGGACTAATGTATAAACTAATGTCTAAAAGGTGCATTCTAAATAAACATATTGTCTAACCATTGTTATATATTACACAACTACCATCAGAAAAATAAGTTATGTGTCTATTATATAAAATATTTAAAATATAAATAAATTCTACATTATTTCAATAAGAAATATAAAATATAGTATGATTCTAATATATTATATGAATATAATAACAATTAAATAATTTAAGACATATAACCTTCACATTTCTCTATATAATAATCATACATACTCCACAATGCAACTACTATATAATCACATCCCCTCCAAACCCATTCTCACTCACATTCTATTTCAATACAATACAATCTACATTGTGGTGAAATATTTTACATTTTGGAATTTGCCTAAGTTAGTTGGTATTAACAAACCTGCATTGTTTATCTGTACTCTAGCTTCAATGTGTACCTAAGGGATTAAACTAAGCCTCTTTTTGGCCCTTAATCAACTAGTCTAGACTACCATAACATAGTTATGTATATATATAAGTAATATTTATTTAAATAGAAAATATGATAATTTAGATCATTGTTACAGTTCATGAAAATAAAGAAGATGATTGGATATCGAGTGGATTGTTCAAGGCAGAATGCGATGGTGAATTTACTTATTAACACAGAGCAGTTAATTATAAACGATTTGGAATCCAATGAGGTTGGAAAATACAGACGGACCGAATAGCAATTAGTGTTTCAAACCTAATTCAAACATCCAAAGAATATTAAACATATCGAAAGCAAGTCGAGGGAAACTATATTTGTACAGTCGAATTCTCTTTTAATTTTCTTTGGTTTAGATATTTCCCTTGCTTGATTTTAATTACAAATGTTCAACTATCTGTTCCCAATACAACGGTGAGATGGGTAATCGTAGAAAGTAGTGGAGTTTTGACAAGATTAGTACGTTTAGCGAATTCGAAAGAATCTATTTTTAATTTCTCCGTAAAGCCAAACCTGCAAATTGTCCGTCAAACTTTGTCGTTATCTCTGTGTTCACAGGAATCCCCCGACTGCGATTTAGTCACATGCACAGCTCCTCGAGCCCTTTGTTTAATAAACATTACCCTAGTTATTGTTTTGTACTACGCAATGGCCCATAAACACTCGTCAATAATGGAATTTATTGATTCCCTTATGATCTAGAGGTTTTAGAATCTTCCTTTTCTATTAATATGCTATTGGTTATTTACTTCCAATTAACTATGTTTGATATCCATATATGTCATATTGTGACAATTACTTGACATTATTTCAATTTCACACGGTATCTTTTTGCACACCCCTGGATTATAATATTAAATTAATATTAATTTAATACCTTTGCTATATAATTTCTATGTAATTCCTATTCTATTCCATAGCTAATTGCAATACACGACATCCCCGGTGTGAGTTTTGCTTCCGGAGGAGATACGGTCAGTGTGTTTTCAATGTATTCGCAATAAACTACCACTAGGGGCATGAATCAGTAAGCATTAAGATACAGACGATATGTTGCAATTTCATTGTGTTAAATATAGACTTTAAATTTTAGCAGATGTGTTTATTTGAGATATGCAATATGAATGTTGTGAAATTGTATCTATTTATAGTTTATAATCTCGATCTATTTATAGATATAGTGTCTTCTCTCGCAGGATACGCAGAACTTCGTAGCGTATGTCGTGAAACCGCTAAATCGCGAAACGTCGTCGATTTCGGCGGCCGCTGCGCCACCTACGTGTAGCGGACGAGCTTGCCACGTCTTCGAGTGCGGTTACGGTCTAGCGCACGAAGTCATCACTACGCTCGGCCAAGCATTCCACCTACGCTACAACAACTACATCAACAAAACGACGGCGGCGTCGTCGAGTCAACAAGGCGTTGCTACGACGACGGAGAGCAGTCTCGCAGCCGATAACTGGAACGACGACTACTACAACGACAGACCGGGAGCCCAGCCTCCTCTCGAGGTTTGAGGGTGGATAGGGATAGGGATAGGGACAGGGATAGGAATAGGGATAGGGATAGGGATAGGGATAGGGACAGGGATAGGGACAGGGATAGGGATAGGAACAGGGATAGGGATAGGGATAGGGATAGGGATAGGGACGGGGATAGGGATAGGGATAGGGACAGGGATAGGGACAGGGATAGGGATAGGAACAGGGATAGGGATAGGGATAGGGATAGGGACGGGGATAGGGATAGGGACAGGGATAGGGACGGGGATAGGGATAGGGATAGGGATATGGACAGGGATAGGGACAGGGATAGGGATAGGGATAGGGACAGGGATAGGGACAGGGATAGGGACAGGGATAGGGATAGGGACAGGGATAGGGGGAAGTAGTGAGCGAGGTAAGCCCGATGGGATAGAGGGAATGAGGTAAGAGGTAAGGGGGGAAGGAGGCGAGTGATGGAGTCGTAAAGTTTACTTTACCCAGAACTAAATTAATCAAATGGTTATTAGAATATGGTACCTCCTTGAAATCCTCCCCAACAATCCAATTTCATATTATTTAACTTAATACAGGATTTACGAAGCTCCATAATTCCAGTTGTTAAAGGTTAGCATTTGATGAACATTTTCCATTACCCTGTTAATTTGCTAATTGGCTAGTTCATTTACTAACACCCAGTACATCTAATTAGTTCATTTACTAACACCCAGTACATCTAATTAGTTCATTTACTAACACCCAGTACATCTAATTAGTTCATTTACTAACACCCAGTATATCTAATTAGTTCATTTACTAACTCCCAGTACATCTAATTAGTTCATTTACTAACACCCAGTATATCTAATTAGTTCATTTACTAACACCCAGTACATCTAATTAGTTCATTTACTAACACCCAGTACATCTAATTAGTTCATTTACTAACTCCCAGTACATCTAATTAGTTCATTTACTAACACCCAGTATATCTAATTAGTTCATTTACTAACACCCAGTACATCTAATTAGTTCATTTACTAACACCCAGTACATCTAATTAGTTCATTTACTAACACCCAGTATATCTAATTAGTTCATTTACTAACTCCCAGTACATCTAATTAGTTCATTTACTAACACCCAGTATATCTAATTAGTTCATTTACTAACACCCAGTACATCTAATTAGTTCATTTACTAACACCCAGTACATCTAATTAGTTCATTTACTAACTCCCAGTACATCTAATTAGTTCATTTACTAACACCCAGTACATCTAATTAGTTCATTTACTAACACCCAGTACATCTAATTAGTTCATTTACTAACACCCAGTACATCTAATTAGTTCATTTACTAACTCCCAGTACATCTAATTAGTTCATTTGCTAACACCTAGTACATCTAATTAGTTTATTTACTAACACCCAGTACATCCAATTAGTTCATTTACTAACACCCAGTACATCTAATTAGTTCATTTACTAACACCCAGTACATCTAATTAGTTCATTTACTAACACCCAGTACATCTAAGTAGTTCATTTACTAACACCCAGTACATCTAATTAGTTCATTTACTAACACCCAGTACATCTAATTAGTTCATTTGCTAACACCCAGTACATCTAATTAGTTCATTTACTAACACCCAGTACATCTAATTAGTTCATTTACTAACACCCAGTATATCTAATTAGTTCATTCACTAACACCCAGTACATCTAATTAGTTCATTTGCTAACACCCAGTACATCTAATTAGTTCATTTACTAACACCCAGTATATCTAATTAGTTCATTTACTAACACCCAGTACATCTAATTAGTTCATTTACTAACACCCAGTACATCTAATTAGTTCATTTACTAACACCCAGTACATCTAATTAGTTCATTTACTAACACCCAGTACATCTAATTAGTTCATTTGCTAACACCCAGTACATCTAATTAATTCATTTGCTAACACCCAGTACATCTAATTAGTTCATTTACTAACACCCAGTATATCTAATTAGTTCATTTACTAAAACCCAGTACATCTAATTAGTTCATTTACTAACACCCAGTATATCTAATTAGTTCATTTACTAACACCCAGTGCATCTATATAGTTCATTTACTAACACCCAGTACATCTAATTAGTTCATTTACTAACACCCAGTACATCTAATTAGTTCATTTACTAACACCCAGTACATCTAATTAGTTCATTTACTAACACCCAGTATATCTAATTAGTTCATTTACTAACACCCAGTGCATCTATATAGTTCATTTACTAACACCCAGTACATCTAATTAGTTCATTTACTAACACCCAGTACATCTAATTAGTTCATTTACTAACACCCAGTACATCTAATTAGTTCATTTACTAACACCCAGTACATCTAATTAGTTCATTTACTAACACCCAGTACATCTATATAGTTCATTTACTAACACCCAGTACATCTAATTAGTTCATTTACTAACACCCAGTACATCTATATAGTTCATTTACTAACACCCAGTACATCTAATTAGTTCATTTACTAACACCCAGTACATCTAATTAGTTCATTTACTAAGAGATTAATTATTAACCTCATCTTGTATCTAATATGGTCATAATCAGTTGTCGCTATATATAGGTTTAAATCCAGGCACTCTTGAATCGTGTATTACATAAATATTATATAGCTATTGTGCAAAAGTGAACCTGTAGTCCAGATAAAATAAATGTATTGATTTCTATGCAAATGAATATTTGAAAGTGGTTGGATTTAAAGTACAACCCAAAACTAAACGTAACGTTTGCGCAATTAACTGTATCTACGGCCCTAAACTCTTAGAAGACGATGTGCCACCTGGTTACAGCGTTGTCATGGAAACGAGTAGTGCTGGCGACGGCAATGCTTTACGTTAGTGCCTCGTTTCTACGATCTGTGATAGAGATTCTGTTCGTGCGTTTACATTGCGAATATATATAAACATTACTTCACTTTATCTTTAGTATATTTATGTGAATCAAAATTTCTTTATCTTGATTTTTTTATTACGTTTATGAATTCAATTATTTTTCTATTTTCTCTTGTAATATTAATTGTTCGAGAACTATTACGAAACTTTTAACTTTAATTTTTAATTAGGATACTTTTTAATTTACCTTTTAATTTATCCTCTTTTTGAATTATTTTATTATGCAATTATTTTAGAAATTAACAATGGTTACTTTTTAAAAAGCAATTTCTTTGTATTTTGATTTCACGCAAATTATGACCATTTTTCCCAATTTTACCTCTTGTAGGAGACTACGTGAACACTAATAATGGTGACCAGGTGCTTTATACCAATGACCTAGAACAGAGCACTTCCCCTGAACAGGAACCGTGGTTCCACGGACAAATTTCAAGATCTGCGGTTTAAAATGAAAATTTTTTCTGTGTTTTTTAACCTTTTTACTTTTTGTCATATAATATAGAAATAATTCTATAAGTATACCTTAAATTATTAATATTTTAAATGATTATATCCTGATAAGTAGATTTATAACTGTTTTAAAACAAATAGAAATTCTTTTTTACCCACATGCTTTTAATAGCTTCTTTATACCCACACCAAATAGCTTAATCCTTCAATACCACTCCTTATACCACTCCTCATACCACTCCTCATACCCATAGAGCTCCATTACATTACACCATCCTTAACACTGATCATTTAGCTGTGCTCTCTACACTTATCCTGGCCTCATTAACCACGCCCCTTTAACCTCGCCCCCCCCTCGCGTGCAGTGTGGGGATTTGCTGAAGTGCTACGGAGATTTCCTGGTGAGGGAGAGTTGCACTTCACGCCTTACCGCAGGCAAACAGTACGTCCTGTCCAGCAAACTCAACGATCATCGCATCAAACATCTGCTATTGGTCGACCCCGTGGGCGTGGTTAGCGAGTAGTGTAGGCGTGGTCACTGACGAACCAATAACCGCTACCAAAGGATGGATTCGACTTGTAAGCTAGAGTACAACTGTGTGACTTTAGCACCGGCGGCCGTGGTGGTGGTGGTGCTCTAGTCCAGGGGTAGTGGTGTTCTAGTCCAGGGGTAGTGGTGTTCTAGTCCAGGGGTAGTGGTGCTCTAGTCCAGGGGTAGTGGTGCTCTAGTCCAAGGGTAGTGGTGCTCTAGTCCAAGGGTAGTGGTGCTCTAGTCCAGGGGTAGTGGTGCTCTAGTCCAGGGGTAGTGGTGTTCTAGTCCAGGGGTAGTGATGCTCTAGTCCAGGGGTAGTGGTGCTCTAGTCCAAGGGTAGTGGTGCTCTAGTCCAAGGGTAGTGGTGCTCTAGTCCAGGGGTGGTGGTGCTCTAGTCCAAGGGTAGTGGTGCTCTAGTCCAGGGGTGGTGGTGCTCTAGTCCAGGGGTAGTGGTGCTCTTGTCCAGGGGTAGTGGTGCTCTAGTCCAGGGGTAGTGGTGCTCTTGTCTAGGGGTAGTGGTGCTCTAGTCCAGGGGTAGTGGTGCTCTAGTCCAAGGGTGGTGGTGCTCTAGTCCAGGGGTAGTGGTGCACTAGTCCAAGGGTAGTGGTGCTCTAGTCCAAGGGTAGTGGTGCTCTAGTCCAGGGGTGGTGGTGCTCTTGTCCAGGGGTGGTGGTGCTCTTGTCCAGGGGTGGTGGTGCTCTAGTCCAGGGTTGGTGGTGCTCTAGT
The DNA here is from genome assembly GCA_964035775.1 of Osedax frankpressi. Lineage (NCBI taxonomy): Eukaryota > Metazoa > Annelida > Polychaeta > Sabellida > Siboglinidae > Osedax > Osedax frankpressi. The sequence goes on from OZ038312.1 coordinate 26,334,176, forward strand.
CCAGGGGTAGTGGTGCTCTAGTCCAAGGGTAGTGGTGCTCTAGTCCAGGGGTAGTGGTGCTCTAGTCCAGGGGTAGTGGTGCTCTAGTCCAGGGGTAGTGGTGCTCTAGTCCAGGGGTAGTGGTGCTCTAGTCCAGGGGTAGTGGTGCTCTAGTCCAGGGGTAGTGGTGTTCTAGTCCAGGGGTAGTGGTGTTCTAGTCCAGGGGTAGTGGTGCTCTAGTCCAGGGGTAGTGGTGTTCTAGTCCAGGGGTAGTGGTGCTCTAGTCCAGGGGTGGTGGTGCTCTAGTCCAGGGGTAGTGGTGCACTAGTCCAGGTGTAGTGGTTCTCTAGTCCAGGGGTAGTGGTGCTCTAGTCCAGGGGTGGTGATGCTCTTGTCCAGGGGTGGTGGTGCTCTTGTCCAGGGGTGGTGGTGCTCTAGTCCAGGGGTGGTGGTGCTCTAGTCCAGGGGTAGTGGTGCACTAGTCCAGGTGTAGTGGTTCTCTAGTCCAGGGGTAGTGGTGCTCTAGTCCAGGGGTGGTGGTGCTCTAGTCCAGGGGTGGTGGTGCTCTTGTCCAGGGGTAGTGGTGCTCTAGTCCAGGGGTAGTGGTGCTCTTGTCCAGGGGTAGTGGTGCTCTAGTCCAGGGGTAGTGGTGCTCTAGTCCAAGGGTAGTGGTGCTCTAGTCCAGGGGTGGTGGTGCTCTAGTCCAGGGGTAGTGGTGCTCTTGTCCAGGGGTAGTGGTGCTCTTGTCCAGGGGTAGTGGTGCTCTAGTCCAAGGGTGGTGGTGCTCTAGTCCAAGGGTAGTGGTGCTCTAGTCCAAGGGTAGTGGTGCTCTAGTCCAGGGGTGGTGGTGCTCTAGTCCAAGGGTAGTGGTGCTCTAGTCCAGGGGTGGTGGTGCTCTAGTCCAGGGGTAGTGGTGCTCTAGTCCAGGGGTAATGGTGCTCTAGTCCAAGGGTAGTGGTGCTCTAATCCAAGGGTAGTGGTGCACTAGTCCAGGGGTAGTGGTGCTCTAGTCCAGGGGTAGTGGTGCTCTAGTCCAGGGGTAGTGGTGCTCTAGTCCAGGGGTGGTGGTGCTCTAGTCCAGGGGTGGTGGTGCTCTAGTCCAGGGGTAGTGGTGCTCTAGTCCAGGGGTAGTGGTGCACTAGTCCAGGGGTGGTGGTGCTCTAGTCCAGGGGTAGTGGTGCTCTAGTCCAGGGGTATTGGTGCTCTAGTCCAGGGGTAGTGGTGCTCTAGTCCAGGGGTAGTGGTGCTCTAGTCCAAGGGTAGTGGTGCTCTAGTCCAGGGGTAGTGGTGCTCTAGTCCAGGGGTAGTGGCTAGATACAGAGGAACCACAAATTCGTATAGATCTCATCATGGAGATATGTAAGCGATGGAGTAAGTATGAGTTGCTTACGTAGCGATTGCTACGTAGTTATTGGTTACGTAGCGATTGGTTACGTAGCGATCGCTTAAATAGCGATTGGTTACGTAGCGATCGCTTAAGTAGCGATTGGTTACGTAGCGATTGGTTACATAGCGATTGCTTACGTAGTGATTGATTACATAGCGATTGCTTACGTAGCGATTGGTTACGTAGCGATTGGTTACGTAGCGATTGGTTACGTAGCGATTGGTTACGTAGCGATTACTTACGTAGAGATTGCTTACGTAGCGATTGCTTACGTAGTGATTGATTACATAGCGATTGGTTACATAGTGATTGCTTACGTAGCGATTGCTTACGTAGCGATTACTTACGTAGCGATTGGTTACATAGCGATTGCTTACGTAGTGATTGATTACATAGCGATTGGTTACGTAGTGATTGCTTACGTAGCGATTGCTTACGTAGCGATTGCTTACGTAGCGATTACTTACGTAGCGATTGCTTACGTAGCGATTGCTTACGTAGCGATTGCTTACGTAGCGATTACTTACGTAGCGATTGCTTACGTAGCGATTGGTTACGTAGCGATTGGTTACATAGTTATTGCTTATGTAGCGATTACTTACGTAGTGATTGGTTACATAGCGATTGGTTACGTTGCCATTGGTTACGTAGCGATTACTTACGTAGCGATTGCTTACGTAGCGATTGGTTACATAGTTATTGCTTATGTAGCGATTACTTATGTAGCGATTGGTTACGTAGCGATTGGTTACATAGTTATTGCTTATGTAGCGATTACTTACATAGCGATTGGTTACGTAGCAATTGATTACATAGCGATTGGTTACGTAGCGACTGGTTACATAGCGATTACTTACGTAGCGATTGGTTACGTAGCGATTACTTACGTAGCGATTGGTTACGTTGCCATTGATTACGTAGCGATTACTTACTTAGTTATTGCTTATGTAGCGATTACTTACGTAGCGATTGGTTACGTAGCGATTGGTTACATAGTTATTGCTTATGTAGCGATTACTTACGTAGCGATTGGTTACGTAGTAATTGATTACATAGCGATTGGTTACGTAGTGATTGGTTACGTAGCGATTGCTACGTAGTTATTGGTTACGTAGCGATTACTTACGTAGTTATTGCTTACGTAGCGATTGCTTACGTAGCGATTGGTTACATAGCGATTGGTTACGTAGTGATTGCTACGTAGCGATTGGTTACGTAGCGATTGCTACGTAGTTATTGATTACATAGCGATTGGTTACGTAGCGATTACTTACGTAGCGATTGGTTACGTAGCGATTGCTTACGTAGTTTCTGGAGACGACTAATGTTGAAATAGACTTTATTTAGTAGTCTTCTTAGTCTGGAGAGTGTTGGAGAAAGCTGTTCGTAGTAATGCAAGGTCGGATAAGTCGTAAAGCTGTTTATGGTTATCAAGTAGCCGGACTTTGTAATAACATAATAGTAGGTGGTAATTGTGGTGATAATAAATACTTAGCGTGGGGTTAGTACGTCGATTACGTAAGTATTATAAAATCTCGTAACTAGATGAAGTAATTTAAAATAATCTATTTCAATAAACTTTACGAAAATAAATCCAAATGTAATTGAAAATATATATTTTCTCATTATTTAGGTTAGAACTAAAGATCATCAATTTGATAGTATTTCCGATTTGATCAACTATCACTGCAGTAATAGCATTCCTATTATCTCCGTCGACTGTGAAATTCAGCTGAGAAACTCCGTGTCAAGACCCCTGTGACATAGAATATTTACTTTTAACATCATCACGTTTCTACTCCATTATTTACAACGAAATCGTCTCCTCCCTCGATCCCTGAAGTATGTTCAGCTGATTTTGTTTGACCTTTCTACGACCCCTTAAGTGCATTACAGTGAACTCTCGGTTTGACCTTTTTACAGTTCTTTGTTTCGGCCTACTTGCTGTTGTCTGCAAATCCTTATCAGCCTCTGTATTACTTTACTCCTCGCTAAGGGTGTAAATGTTGTAAATACATTCACGAGACCAAAGCACAAACCAAGTGCAAATGCAATGTTATATAATATTTTACAATATATTGCATCATGTTTTCATATATTTTTCTCTGTCTACCAAAAATTGCATAATATTTTTAGAACTTTTCTCTACTGAAGCATTTTTATTTTCATTCCACTTGTCCACAATCCATAACACACATATTTGCACATTTGCGGGAAAACTCTCACCACATTCTTACATCATTGTATTATGACATCATAGCATTGACAATGTAATAATAACCTAACGGAGATTACATTTATTATTATTTTAAATTGTTACAAATATTATCATATATCTTATTAATATTATATTGTAATTATATTAATATATTACATTTATATTTCACATTTGTATTGTATGAATTGTTAACGGGTGCAAATCCATTCCAAGAGAACCATCTCAATAAATTCACTATTCCTTCTTGTTATAGCTGTGTTGGGTGATTTGAATTTGGTGAAATGTCATTCAGGCATACCTAATATAAGTTTCTAGCGTTACTTGCAATAAATAAGAAATTTCTATAAGTTACTGGCTAATGATAGCATTTAAACTAATTAATATTTGTTAGTTTGTACATATTACTAATTTCCTATGAAACATACGCAGTTCTCTATGTCTACTATATCGTAGTAACATATGGGAAATTAACACCCGCAAGATAATGAAAGTATTGTTTTTAATTATTATTGAATAGAAAATTTTACAATTTTTAATAAATAATGATTATAAATAAAAATGAATACAATATATAATAATATAATAGTGTGTTTAAATTAGAACAATGTAATTAAATATCACTTCCCCCAAGTGGGTGTAATCAAACAATTTAATTATGATACATTTCTCTCTAACGAGATTTATATCTTGGTAATCTTATCAAATATAATATTTACTAGGTCGATAAAATGTATATAGCATTTAACAATAAAATATTAAATTGATTTATAATTTGTATAAAATTATAAGTCGATAACAATTTATACGATGTACTTTTAATAATAGAAAGCTGTTATTTTAAAATAATTTATTAAAAAACTACAACTTTAGCTGCTTTCCTTTTGTTCATTGGTTTATATTGAATCTGTTCGTCTAATTCCCCAAATTCGTTGTATGTGTCTGTCTTTGATTCTGTGGTAATAGGCTCGTAAAGAAAAGGCTCATCATCTACACTGCCGACTTTGTCCTTGTCTATACACGACAGAGTGATGGTGTCACCTGTAAAGTGCGGAGGTCATTAGCTGGTAAACACGATGAGAGCGGGGTGCGTGAATATATAAACTCATATTAAAGTAAAAAGGAAACAGTTACCGCAATAAATTCAATGCCTAATTTGCATGAGATGGCCTGATATCGAATACCCACTGCGGGTACATTACTACAGTTTTATAAATGTAAAACTAACCTAAAGTACACCTCGATGCAATTGCCAACTCTGGACAGTCTTTTCGAAAATGTTCGGTGCTGCCGCATAATCTGCAACTGCCACCTGGTTGTAAGGTAGTGAGGAGCTGGTTGTAAGGTAGTGAGGAGCTGGTTGTAAGGTAGTGAGGAGAAGGTTGTAAGGTAGTGAGGAGCTGGTTGTAAGGTAGTGAGGAGAAGGTTGTAAGGTAGTGAGGAGAAGGTTGTAAGGTAGTGAGGAGCTGGTTGTAAGGTAGTGAGGAGCTGGTTGTAAGGTAGTGAGGAGCTGGTTGTAAGGTAGTGAGGAGCTGGTTGTAAGGTAGTGAGGAGCTGGTTGTAAGGTAGTGAGGAGAAGGTTGTAAAGTGGTGAGGAGAAGGTTGTAAGGTAGTGAGGAGCTGGTTGTAAGGTAGTGAGGAGAAGGTTGTAAGGTAGTGAGGAGAAGGTTGTAAGGTAGTGAGGAGCTGGTTGTAAGGTAGTGAGAAGGTTGTAAGGTAGTGAGGAGAAGGTTGTAAGGTGGTGAGGAGAAGGTTGTAAGGTAGTGAGGAGCTGGTTGTAAGGTAGTGAGAAAGTTGTAAGGTAGTGAGGAGAAAGTTGTAAGGTGGTGAGGAGAAGGTTGTAAGGTAGTGAGGAGCTGGTTGTAAGGTGGTGAGGAGAAGGTTGTAAGGTAGTGAGGAGCTGGTTGTAAGGTAGTGAGGAGAAGGTTGTGAGGTAGTGAGGAGCTGGTTGTAAGGTGGTGAGGAGAAGGTTGTAAGGTAGTGAGGAGCTGGTTGTAAGGTGGTGAGGAGAAGGTTGTAAGGTAGTGAGGAGAAGGTTGTAAGGTAGTGAGGAGAAGGTTGTGAGGTAGTGAGGAGCTGGTTGTAAGGTAGTGAGGAGAAGGTTGTAAGGTAGTGAGGAGCTGGTTGTAAGGTGGTGAGGAGAAGGTTGTAAGGTAGTGAGGAGCTGGTTGTAAGGTAGTGAGGAGCTGGTTGTAAGGTAGTGAGGAGAAGGTTGTAAGGTAGTGAGGAGCTGGTTGTAAGGTAGTGAGGAGCTGGTTGTAAGGTAGTGAGGAGAAGGTTGTAAGGTAGTGAGGAGCTGGTTGTAAGGTGGTGAGGAGAAGGTTGTAAGGTAGTGAGGAGCTGGTTGTAAGGTGGTGAGGAGAAGGTTGTAAGGTAGTGAGGAGCTGGTTGTAAGGTAGTGAGGAGCTGGTTGTAAGGTAGTGAGGAGAAGGTTGTAAGGTAGTGAGGAGAAGGTTGTAAGGTAGTGAGGAGCTGGTTGTAAGGTAGTGAGGAGCTGGTTGTAAGGTAGTGAGGAGCTGGTTGTAAGGTAGTGAGGAGAAGGTTGTAAGGTAGTGAGGAGAAGGTTGTAAGGTAGTGAGGAGAAGGTTGTAAGGTAGTGAGGAGAAGGTTGTAAGGTAGTGAGGAGCTGGTTGTAAGGTAGTGAGGAGCTGGTTGTAAGGTAGTGAGGAGAAGGTTGTAAGGTAGTGAGGAGCTGGTTGTAAGGTGGTGAGGAGAAGGTTGTAAGGTAGTGAGGAGAAGGTTGTAAGGTAGTGAGGAGAAGGTTGTAAGGTAGTGAGGAGCTGGTTGTAAGGTGGTGAGGAGAAGGTTGTAAGGTAGTGAGGAGCTGGTTGTAAGGTGGTGAGGAGCTGGTTGTAAGGTGGTGAGGAGCTGGTTGTAAGGTGGTGAGGAGAAGGTTGTAAGGTAGTGAGGAGCTGGTTGTAAGGTGGTGAGGAGAAGGTTGTAAGGTAGTGAGGAGCTGGTTGTAAGGTGGTGAGGAGAAGGTTGTAAGGTAGTGAGGAGAAGGTTGTAAGGTGGTGAGGAGAAGGTTGTAAGGTAGTGAGGAGCTGGTTGTAAGGTGGTGAGGAGAAGGTTGTAAGGTAGTGAGGAGCTGGTTGTAAGGTGGTGAGGAGAAGGTTGTAAGGTTGTAAGGAGAAGGTTGTAAAGTAGTGAGGAGAAGGTTGTAAGGTAGTGAGGAGAAGGTTGTAAGGTAGTGAGGAGCTGGTTGTAAGGTAGTGAGGAGAAGGTTGTAAATTGGTGAGGAGAAGGTTGTAAGGTAGTGAGGAGCTGGTTGTAAGGTAGTGAGAAGGTTGTAAGGTAGTAAGGAGAAGGTTGTAAGGTTGTGAGGAGCTGGTTGTAAGGTAGTGAGGAGAAGGTTGTAAGGTAGTGAGGAGCTGGTTGTAAGGTAGTGAGGAGAAGGTTGTAAATTGGTGAGGAGAAGGTTGTAAGGTAGTGAGGAGCTGGTTGTAAGGTAGTGAGAAGGTTGTAAGGTAGTGAGGAGAAGGTTGTAAGGTGGTGAGGAGAAGGTTGTAAGGTAGTGAGGAGCTGGTTGTAAGGTGGTGAGGAGAAGGTTGTAAGGTAGTGAGGAGCTGGTTGTAAGGTGGTGAGGAGAAGGTTGTAAGGTAGTGAGGAGCTGGTTATAAGGTAGTGAGGAGAAGGTTGTAAGGTAGTGAGGAGCTGGTTGTAAGGTAGTGAGGAGAAGGTTGTAAGGTAGTGAGGAGAAGGTTGTAAGGTAGTGAGGAGCTGGTTGTAAGGTGGTGAGGAGAAGGTTGTAAGGTAGTGAGGAGAAGGTTGTAAGGTAGTGAGGAGCTGGTTGTAAGGTAGTGAGGAGAAGGTTGTAAGGTAGTGAGGAGAAGGTTGTAATGTAGTGAGGAGCTGGTTGTAAGGTTGTAAGGAGAAGGTTGTAAGGTAGTGAGGAGAAGGTTGTAAGGTAGTGAGGAGCTGGTTGTAAGGTGGTGAGGAGAAGGTTGTAAGGTAGTGAGGAGAAGGTTGTAAGGTAGTGAGGAGCTGGTTGTAAGGTAGTGAGGAGAAGGTTGTAAGGTAGTGAGGAGAAGGTTGTAATGTAGTGAGGAGCTGGTTGTAAGGTTGTGAGGAGAAGGTTGTAAGGTTGTGAGGAGCTGGTTGTAAGGTAGTGAGGAGCTGGTTGTAAGGTAGTGAGGAGAAGGTTGTAAGGTAGTGAGGAGAAGGTTGTAAGGTTGTAAGGAGAAGGTTGTAAAGTAGTGAGGAGAAGGTTGTAAGGTAGTGAAGAGAAGGTTGTAAGGTTGTAAGGAGAAGGTTGTAAAGTAGTGAGGAGAAGGTTGTAAGGTAGTGAAGAGCTGGTTGTAAGGTAGTGAAGAGAAGGTTGTAAGGTAGTGAGGAGAAGGTTGTAAGGTAGTGAAGAGAAGGTTGTAAGGTAGTGAGGAGCTGGTTGTAAGGTAGTGAGGAGAAGGTTGTAAGGTAGTGAGGAGAATGTTGTGAGGTAGTGAGGAGAAGGTTGTAAGGTAGTGAGGAGCTGGTTGTAAGGTAGTGAAGAGAAGGTTGTAAGGTAGTGAGGAGAAGGTTGTAAGGTAGTGAAGAGAAGGTTGTAAGGTAGTGAGGAGCTGGTTGTAAGGTAGTGAGGAGAAGGTTGTAAGGTAGTGAGGAGCTGGTTGTAAGGTAGTGAGGAGAAGGTTGTAAGGTAGTGAGGAGAAGGTTGTAAGGTAGTGAGGAGAAGGTTGTAAGGTAGTGAGGAGAAGGTGGTAAGGTAGTGAGGAGAAGGTTGTAAGGTAGTGAGGAGAAGGTTGTAAGGTAGTGAGGAGAAGGTTGTAAGGTAGTGAGGAGAAGGTTGTAAGGTAGTGAGGAGAAGGTTGTAAGGTAGTGAGGAGAAGGTGGTAAGGTAGTGAGGAGAAGGTTGTAAGGTAGTGAGGAGAAGGTTGTAAGGTAGTGAGGAGAAGGTTGTAAGGTAGTGAGGAGCTGGTTGTAAGGTAGTGAGGAGAAGGTTGTAAGGTAGTGAGGAGAAGGTTGTAAGGAGAAGGTTGTAAAGTAGTGAGGAGAAGGTTGTAAGGTAGTGAAGAGAAGGTTGTAAGGTTGTAAGGAGAAGGTTGTAAAGTAGTGAGGAGAAGGTTGTAAGGTAGTGAGGAGAAGGTTGTAAGGTAGTGAGGAGAAGGTTGTAAGGTAGTGAGGAGAAGGTTGTAAGGTAGTGAAGAGAAGGTGGTAAGGTAGTGAGGAGAAGGTTGTAAGGTAGTGAGGAGCTGGTTGTAAGGTTGTGAGGAGAAGGTTGTAAGGTAGTGAGGAGCTGGTTGTAAGGTGGTGAGGAGAAGGTTGTAAGGTAGTGAGGAGAAGGTTGTAAGGTAGTGAGGAGAAGGTTGTAAGGTAGTGAGGAGAAGGTTGTAAGGTAGTGAGGAGAAGGTTGTAAGGTAGTGAGGAGCTGGTTGTAAGGTAGTGAGGAGAAGGTTGTAAGGTAGTGAGGAGAAGGTTGTAAGGTAGTGAGGAGCTGGTTGTAAGGTAGTGAGGAGAAGGTTGTAAGGTAGTGAGGAGAAGGTTGTAAGGTAGTGAGGAGCTGGTTGTAAGGTAGTGAAGAGAAGGTGGTAAGGTTGTGAGGAGAAGGTTGTAAGGTAGTGAGGAGCTGGTTGTAAGGTAGTGAGGAGCTGGTTGTAAGGTAGTGAGGAGCTGGTTGTAAGGTAGTGAGGAGAAGGTTGTAAAGTGGTGAGGAGAAGGTTGTAAGGTGGTGAGGAGAAGGTTGTAAGGTAGTGAGGAGCTGGTTGTAAGGTAGTGAGAAGGTTGTAAGGTAGTGAGGAGAAAGTTGTAAGGTGGTGAGGAGAAGGTTGTAAGGTAGTGAGGAGCTGGTTGTAAGGTGGTGAGGAGAAGGTTGTAAGGTAGTGAGGAGCTGGTTGTAAGGTAGTGAGGAGCTGGTTGTAAGGTAGTGAGGAGAAGGTTGTAAGGTAGTGAGGAGCTGGTTGTAAGGTGGTGAGGAGAAGGTTGTAAGGTAGTGAGGAGCTGGTTGTAAGGTGGTGAGGAGAAGGTTGTAAGGTAGTGAGGAGCTGGTTGTAAGGTAGTGAGGAGCTGGTTGTAAGGTAGTGAGGAGAAGGTTGTAAGGTAGTGAGGAGCTGGTTGTAAGGTGGTGAGGAGAAGGTTGTAAGGTAGTGAGGAGAAGGTTGTAAGGTGGTGAGGAGAAGGTTGTAAGGTAGTGAGGAGCTGGTTGTAAGGTGGTGAGGAGAAGGTTGTAAGGTAGTGAGGAGCTGGTTGTAAGGTGGTGAGGAGAAGGTTGTAAGGTAGTGAGGAGCTGGTTGTAAGGTAGTGAGGAGCTGGTTGTAAGGTAGTGAGGAGAAGGTTGTAAGGTAGTGAGGAGCTGGTTGTAAGGTGGTGAGGAGAAGGTTATAAGGTAGTGAGGAGAAGGTTGTAAGGTAGTGAGGAGCTGGTTGTAAGGTAGTGAGGAGAAGGTTGTAAGGTAGTGAGGAGCTGGTTGTAAGGTGGTGAGGAGCTGGTTGTAAGGTAGTGAGGAGCTGGTTGTAAGGTAGTGAGGAGAAGGTTGTAAGGTAGTAAGGAGAAGGTTGTAAGGTGGTGAGGAGAATGTTGTAAGGTAGTGAGGAGCTGGTTGTAAGGTGGTGAGGAGAAGGTTGTAAGGTAGTGAGGAGCTGGTTGTAAGGTGGTGAGGAGAAGGTTGTAAGGTAGTGAGGAGAAGGTTGTAAGGTGGTGAGGAGAAGGTTGTAAGGTAGTGAGGAGCTGGTTGTAAGGTGGTGAGGAGAAGGTTGTAAGGTAGTGAGGAGCTGGTTGTAAGGTGGTGAGGAGAAGGTTGTAAGGTTGTGAGGAGCTGGTTGTAAGGTAGTGAGGAGCTGGTTGTAAGGTAGTGAGGAGAAGGTTGTAAGGTAGTGAGGAGAAGGTTGTAAGGTAGTGAGGAGAAGGTTGTAAGGTTGTAAGGAGAAGGTTGTAAAGTAGTGAGGAGAAGGTTGTAAGGTAGTGAGGAGCTGGTTGTAAGGTAGTGAGGAGAAGGTTGTAAAGTGGTGAGGAGAAGGTTGTAAGGTAGTGAGGAGCTGGTTGTAAGGTAGTGAGAAGGTTGTAAGGTAGTGAGGAGAAGGTTGTAAGGTGGTGAGGAGAAGGTTGTAAGGTAGTGAGGAGCTGGTTGTAAGGTGGTGAGGAGAAGGTTGTAAGGTAGTGAGGAGCTGGTTGTAAGGTGGTGAGGAGAAGGTTGTAAGGTAGTGAGGAGCTGGTTATAAGGTAGTGAGGAGAAGGTTGTAAGGTAGTGAGGAGCTGGTTGTAAGGTAGTGAGGAGAAGGTTGTAAGGTAGTGAGGAGAAGGTTGTAAGGTAGTGAGGAGAAGGTTGTAAGGTAGTGAGGAGCTGGTTGTAAGGTGGTGAGGAGAAGGTTGTAAGGTAGTGAGGAGAAGGTTGTAAGGTAGTGAGGAGCTGGTTGTAAGGTAGTGAGGAGAAGGTTGTAAGGTAGTGAGGAGAAGGTTGTAAGGTAGTGAGGAGAAGGTTATAAGGTAGTGAGGAGAAGGTTGTAAGGTGGTGAGGAGAAGGTTGTAATGTAGTGAGGAGCTGGTTGTAAGGTTGTGAGGAGAAGGTTGTAAGGTTGTGAGGAGCTGGTTGTAAGGTAGTGAGGAGCTGGTTGTAAGGTAGTGAGGAGAAGGTTGTAAGGTAGTGAGGAGAAGGTTGTAAGGTAGTGAGGAGCTGGTTGTAAGGTGGTGAGGAGAAGGTTGTAAGGTAGTGAGGAGAAGGTTGTAATGTAGTGAGGAGCTGGTTGTAAGGTTGTGAGGAGAAGGTTGTAAGGTTGTGAGGAGCTGGTTGTAAGGTAGTGAGGAGCTGGTTGTAAGGTAGTGAGGAGAAGGTTGTAAGGTAGTGAGGAGAAGGTTGTAATGTAGTGAGGAGCTGGTTGTAAGGTTGTGAGGAGAAGGTTGTAAGGTTGTGAGGAGCTGGTTGTAAGGTAGTGAGGAGCTGGTTGTAAGGTAGTGAGGAGAAGGTTGTAAGGTAGTGAGGAGAAGGTTGTAAGGTAGAGAGGAGAAGGTTGTAAGGTAGTGAAGAGAAGGTTGTAAGGTTGTAAGGAGAAGGTTGTAAAGTAGTGAGGAGAAGGTTGTAAGGTAGTGAAGAGCTGGTTGTAAGGTAGTGAAGAGAAGGTGGTAAGGTAGTGAGGAGAAGGTTGTAAGGTAGTGAGGAGCTGGTTGTAAGGTAGTGAGGAGAAGGTTGTAAGGTAGTGAGGAGCTGGTTGTAAGTTAGTAAGGAGAAGGTTGTAAGGTTGTAAGGAGAAGGTTGTAAAGTAGTGAGGAGAAGGTTGTAAGGTTGTAAGGAGAAGGTTGTAAAGTAGTGAGGAGAAGGTTGTAAGGTAGTGAGGAGCTGGTTGTAAGGTAGTGAAGAGAAGGTGGTAAGGTAGTGAGGAGAAGGTTGTAAGGTAGTGAGGAGCTGGTTGTAAGGTTGTGAGGAGAAGGTTGTAAGGTAGTGAGGAGAAGGTTGTAAGGTAGTGAGGAGAAGGTTGTAAGGTAGTGAGGAGAAGGTTGTAAGGTAGTGAGGAGCTGGTTGTAAGGTAGTGAGGAGAAGGTTGTAAGGTAGTGAGGAGAAGGTTGTAAGGTAGTGAGGAGCTGGTTGTAAGGTAGTGAGGAGAAGGTTGTAAGGTAGTGAGGAGAAGGTTGTAAGGTAGTGAGGAGCTGGTTGTAAGGTAGTGAAGAGAAGGTGGTAAGGTTGTGAGGAGAAGGTTGTAAGGTTGTGAGGAGCTGGTTGTAAGGTAGTGAGGAGCTGGTTGTAAGGTAGTGAGGAGAAGGTTGTAAGGTAGTGAGGAGAAGGTTGTAAGGTTGTAAGGAGAAGGTTGTAAAGTAGTGAGGAGAAGGTTGTAAGGTAGTGAAGAGAAGGTTGTAAGGTTGTAAGGAGAAGGTTGTAAAGTAGTGAGGAGAAGGTTGTAAGGTAGTGAGGAGCTGGTTGTAAGGTAGTGAAGAGAAGGTGGTAAGGTAGTGAGGAGAAGGTTGTAAGGTAGTGAGGAGCTGGTTGTAAGGTTGTGAGGAGAAGGTTGTAAGGTAGTGAGGAGAAGGTTGTAAGGTAGTGAGGAGAAGGTTGTAAGGTAGTGAGGAGAAGGTTGTAAGGTAGTGAGGAGCTGGTTGTAAGGTAGTGAGGAGAAGGTTGTAAGGAGAAGGTTGTAAAGTAGTGAGGAGAAGGTTGTAAGGTAGTGAGGAGCTGGTTGTAAGTTAGTAAGGAGAAGGTTGTAAGGTAGTGAGGAGAAGGTTGTAAGGTAGTGAGGAGCTGGTGGTAAGGTAGTGAGGAGCTGGTTGTAAGGAGCTGGTTGTAAGGTGGTGAGGAGCTGGTTGTAAGGTAGTGAGGAGAAGGTTGTAAGGTAGTGAGGAGCTGGTTGTAAGGTAGTGAGGAGAAGGTTGTAAGGTTGTAAGGAGAAGGTTGTAAGGTAGTGAGGAGAAGGTTGTAAGGTAGTGAGGAGCTGGTTGTAAGTTAGTAAGGAGAAGGTTGTAAGGTAGTGAGGAGAAGGTTGTAAGGTAGTGAGGAGAAGGTTGTAAGGTAGTGAGGAGAAGGTTGTAAGGTAGTGAGGGGCTGGTTGTAAGGAGCTGGTTGTAAGGTGGTGAGGAGAAGGTTGTAAGGTTGTAAGGAGAAGGTTGTAAGGTAGTGAGGAGAAGGTTGTAAGGTAGTGAGGAGAAGGTTGTAAGGTAGTGAGGAGAAGGTTGTAAGGTAGTGAGGAGAAGGTTGTAAGGAGCTGGTTGTAAGGTGGTGAGGAGCTGGTTGTAAGGAGCTGGTTGTAAGGTGGTGAGGAGCTGGTTGTAAGGTAGTGAGGAGAATGTTGTAAGGTAGTGAGGAGAAGGTTGTAAGGTGGTGAGGAGAAGGTTGTAAGGTGGTGAGGAGAAGGTTGTAAGGTAGTGAGGAGAAGGTTGTAAAGTAGTGAGGAGAAGGTTGTAAGGTGGTGAGGAGAAGGTTGTAAGGTGGTGAGGAGAAGGTTGTAAGGTGGTGAGGAGAAGGTTGTAAGGTGGTGAGGAGAAGGTTGTAAGGTAGTGAGGAGAAGGTTGTAAGGTGGTGAGGAGAAGGTTGTAAGGTGGTGAGGAGCTGGTTGTAAGGAGCTGGTTGTAAGGTAGTGAGGAGCTGGTTGTAAGGAGCTGGTTGTAAGGTAGTGAGGAGCTGGTTGTAAGTTAGTAAGGAGAAGGTTGTAAGGTAGTGAGGAGAAGGTTGTAAGGTAGTGAGGAGAAGGTTGTAAGGTGGTGAGGAGAAGGTTGTAAGGTGGTGAGGAGAAGGTTGTAAGGTGGTGAGGAGAAGGTTGTAAGGTAGTGAGGAGAAGGTTGTAAGGTGGTGAGGAGAAGGTTGTAAGGTAGTGAGGAGCTGGTTGTAAGGTGGTGAGGAGAAGGTTGTAAGGTGGTGAGGAGAAGGTTGTAAGGTAGTGAGGAGAAGGTTGTAAGGTAGTGAGGAGAAGGTTGTAAGGTGGTGAGGAGAAGGTTATAAGGTAGTGAGGAGAAGGTTGTAAGGTGGTGAGGAGCTGGTTGTAAGGTGGTGAGGAGAAGGTTGTAAGGTAGTGAGGAGAAGGTTGTAAGGTGGTGAGGAGCTGGTTGTAAGGTGGTGAGGAGAAGGTTGTAAGGTAGTGAGGAGAAGGTTGTAAGGTAGTGAGGAGCTGGTTGTAAGGTAGTGAGGAGCTGGTTGTAAGGTAGTGAGGAGAAAGTTGTAAGGTGGTGAAGAGAAGGTGGTAAGGTAGTGAGGAGAAGGTTGTAAGGTAGTGAGGAGAAAGTTGTAAGGTGGTGAGGAGAAGGTTGTAAGGTAGTGAGGAGCTGGTTGTAAGGTGGTGAGGAGAAGGTTGTAAGGTAGTGAGGAGAAGGTTGTAAGGTAGTGAGGAGAAGGTTGTAAGGTAGTGAGGAGCTGGTTGTAAGGTAGTAAGGAGCTGGTTGTAAGGTAGTGAGGAGCTGGTTGTAAGGTAGTGAGGAGAAGGTTGTAAGGTAGTGAGGAGAAGGTTGTAAGGTAGTGAGGAGCTGGTTGTAAGGTAGTGAGGAGAAGGTTGTAAGGTAGTGAGGAGAAGGTTATAAGGTTGTGAGGAGCTGGTTGTAAGGTAGTGAGGAGAAGGTTGTAAGGTAGTGAGGAGCTGGTTGTAAGTTAGTAAGGAGAAGGTTGTAAGGTAGTGAGGAGAAGGTTGTAAGGAGAAGGTTGTAAGGTAGTGAGGAGAAGGTTGTAAGGTAGTGAGGAGCTGGTTGTAAGGTAGTGAGGAGAAGGTTGTAAGGTAGTGAGGAGCTGGTTGTAAGGTAGTGAGGAGAAGGTTGTAAGGTAGTGAGGAGAAGGTTGTAAGGTAGTGAGGAGCTGGTTGTAAGGTAGTGAGGAGAAGGTTGTAAGGTAGTGAGGAGAAGGTTGTAAGGAGAAGGTTGTAAGGTAGTGAGGAGAAGGTTGTAAGGTAGTGAGGAGCTGGTTGTAAGGTAGTGAGGAGAAGGTTGTAAGGAGAAGGTTGTAAGGTAGTGAGGAGCTGGTTGTAAGGTAGTGAGGAGAAGGTTGTAAGGAGAAGGTTGTAAGGTAGTGAGGAGAAGGTTGTAATGTAGTGAGGAGAAGGTTGTAAGGTAGTGAGGAGAAGGTTGTAAGGTAGAGAGGAGAAGGTTGTAAGGTAGTAAGAAGATGGTAGTGAGGAGATGGTAGTGAGGAGAAGGTAGTGAGGAGAAGGTAGTGAGGAGAAGGTAGTGAGGAGATGGTAGTGAGGAGATGGTAGTGAGGAGAAGGTAGTGAGGAGAAGGTAGTGAGGAGAAGGTAGTGAGGAGAAGGTAGTGAGGAGATGGTAGTGAGGAGAAGGTAGTGAGGAGAAGGCAGTGAGGAGATGGTAGTGAGGAGATGGTAGTGAGGAGAAGGTAGTGAGGAGAAGGTAGTGAGGAGATGGTAGTGAGGAGATGGTAGTGAGGAGAAGGTAGTGAGGAGATGGTAGTGAGGAGAAGGTAGTGAGGAGAAGGTAGTGAGGAGAAGGTAGTGAGGAGATGGTTGTAAGGTAGTAAGAAGATGGTAGTGAGGAGAAGGTAGTGAGGAGAAGGTAGTGAGGAGAAGGTAGTGAGGAGAAGGTAGTGAGGAGAAGGTAGTGAGGAGAAGGTAGTGAGGAGAAGGTAGTGAGGAGAAGGTAGTGAGGAGAAGGTAGTGAGGAGATGGTAGTGAGGAGAAGGTAGTGAGGAGATGGTAGTGAGGAGAAGGTAGTGAGGAGAAGGTAGTGAGGAGAAGGTAGTGAGGAGAAGGTTGTAAGGTAGTAAGAAGATGGTAGTGAGGAGATGGTAGTGAGGAGAAGGTAGCGAGGAGAAGGTAGTGAGGAGAAGGTAGTGAGGAGAAGGTAGTGAGGAGAAGGTAGTGAGGAGAAGGTAGTGAGGAGAAGGTAGTGAGGAGATGGTAGTGAGGAGAAGGTAGTGAGGAGAAGGTAGTGAGGAGAAGGTAGTGAGGAGAAGGTAGTGAGGAGATGGTAGTGAGGAGAAGGTAGTGAGGAGATGGTAGTGAGGAGAAGGTAGTGAGGAGAAGGTAGTGATGAGAAGGTAGTGAGGAGAAGGTAGTGAGGAGAAGGTAGTGAGGAGAAGGTAGTGAGGAGAAGGTAGTGAGGAGAAGGTAGTGAGGAGAAGGTAGTGAGGAGAAGGTTGTAAGGTAGTAAGAAGATGGTAGTGAGGAGATGGTAGTGAGGAGAAGGTAGTGAGGAGATGGTAGTGAGGAGAAGGTAGTGAGGAGAAGGTAGTGAGGAGAAGGTAGTGAGGAGAAGGTAGTGAGGAGATGGTAGTGAGGAGAAGGTAGTGAGGAGATGGTAGTGAGGAGAAGGTAGTGAGGAGAAGGTAGTGATGAGAAGGTAGTGAGGAGAAGGTAGTGAGGAGAAGGTAGTGAGGAGAAGGTTGTAAGGAGAAGGTTGTAAGGTAGTGAGGAGAAGGTTGTAAGGTAGTGAGGAGAAGGTTGTAAGGTAGTAAGAAGATGGTAGTGAGGAGATGGTAGTGAGGAGAAGGTAGTGAGGAGATGGTTGTAAGGTAGTGAGGAGAAGGTTGTAAGGAGAAGGTTGTAAGGTAGTGAGGAGAAGGTTGTAAGGTAGTGAGGAGAAGGTTGTAAGGTAGTAAGAAGATGATAGTGAGGAGATGGTAGTGAGGAGAAGGTAGTGAGGAGATGGTAGTGAGGAGAAGGTAGTGAGGAGAAGGTAGTGAGGAGATGGTAGTGAGGAGAAGGTAGTGAGGAGAAGGTAGTGAGGAGATGGTAGTGAGGAGAAGGTAGTGAGGAGAAGGTAGTGAGGAGAAGGTTGTAAGGAGAAGGTTGTAAGGTAGTGAGGAGAAGGTTGTAAGGTAGTGAGGAGAAGGTAGTGAGGAGAAGGTAGTGAGGAGATGGTAGTGAGGAGAAGGTAGTGAGGAGAAGGTAGTGAGGAGATGGTAGTGAGGAGAAGGTAGTGAGGAGAAGGTAGTGAGGAGAAGGTAGTGAGGAGATGGTAGTGAGGAGATGGTAGTGAGGAGAAGGTAGTGAGGAGAAGGTAGTGAGGAGAAGGTAGTGAGGAGATGGTAGTGAGGAGAAGGTAGTGAGGAGATGGTAGTGAGGAGATGGTAGTGAGGAGAAGGTAGTGAGGAGAAGGTAGTGAGGAGATGGTAGTGAGGAGAAGGTAGTGAGGAGATGGTAGTGAGGAGAAGGTAGTGAGGAGAAGGTAGTGAGGAGAAGGTAGTGAGGAGAAGGTAGTGAGGAGATGGTTGTAAGGTAGTGAGGAGAAGGTTGTAAGGTAGTGAGGAGAAGGTTGTAAGGTAGTGAGGAGAAGGTTGTAAGGTAGTAAGAAGATGGTAGTGAGGAGATGGTAGTGAGGAGAAGGTAGTGAGGAGATGGTAGTGAGGAGAAGGTAGTGAGGAGAAGGTAGTGAGGAGAAGGTAGTGAGGAGAAGGTTGTAAGGAGAAGGTAGTGAGGAGAAGGTAGTGAGGAGATGGTAGTGAGGAGAAGGTAGTGAGGAGATGGTAGTGAGGAGAAGGTAGTGAGGAGAAGGTAGTGAGGAGATGGTAGTGAGGAGAAGGTAGTGAGGAGAAGGTAGTGAGGAGAAGGTAGTGAGGAGATGGTTGTAAGGTAGTGAGGAGAAGGTTGTAAGGAGAAGGTTGTAAGGTAGTGAGGAGAAGGTTGTAAGGTAGTGAGGAGAAGGTTGTAAGGTAGTAAGAAGATGGTAGTGAGGAGATGGTAGTGAGGAGAAGGTAGTGAGGAGATGGTAGTGAGGAGAAGGTAGTGAGGAGATGGTAGTGAGGAGAAGGTAGTGAGGAGAAGGTAGTGAGGAGATGGTAGTGAGGAGAAGGTAGTGAGGAGAAGGTAGTGAGGAGAAGGTAGTGAGGAGATGGTTGTAAGGTAGTGAGGAGAAGGTTGTAAGGAGAAGGTTGTAAGGTAGTGAGGAGAAGGTTGTAAGGTAGTGAGGAGAAGGTAGTGAGGAGAAGGTAGTGAGGAGAAGGTAGTGAGGAGATGGTAGTGAGGAGAAGGTAGTGAGGAGAAGGTAGTGAGGAGAAGGTAGTGAGGAGAAGGTAGTGAGGAGAAGGTAGTGAGGAGATGGTAGTGAGGAGATGGTAGTGAGGAGAAGGTAGTGAGGAGAAGGTAGTGAGGAGAAGGTAGTGAGGAGATGGTAGTGAGGAGAAGGTAGTGAGGAGATGGTAGTGAGGAGATGGTAGTGAGGAGAAGGTAGTGAGGAGAAGGTAGTGAGGAGATGGTAGTGAGGAGAAGGTAGTGAGGAGATGGTAGTGAGGAGAAGGTAGTGAGGAGAAGGTAGTGAGGAGAAGGTAGTGAGGAGAAGGTAGTGAGGAGATGGTTGTAAGGTAGTGAGGAGAAGGTTGTAAGGTAGTGAGGAGAAGGTTGTAAGGTAGTGAGGAGAAGGTTGTAAGGTAGTAAGAAGATGGTAGTGAGGAGATGGTAGTGAGGAGAAGGTAGTGAGGAGAAGGTAGTGAGGAGAAGGTAGTGAGGAGAAGGTAGTGAGGAGAAGGTAGTGAGGAGAAGGTAGTGAGGAGAAGGTAGTGAGGAGAAGGTAGTGAGGAGAAGGTAGTGAGGAGAAGGTAGTGAGGAGAAGGTAGTGAGGAGAAGGTAGTGAGGAGAAGGTAGTGAGGAGAAGGTAGTGAGGAGAAGGTAGTGAGGAGAAGGTAGTGAGGAGATGTAGTGAGGAGAAGGTAGTGAGGAGAAGGTAGTGAGGAGAAGGTAGTGAGGAGAAGGTAGTGAGGAGAAGGTAGTGAGGAGAAGGTAGTGAGGAGAAGGTAGTGAGGAGAAGGTAGTGAGGAGAAGGTAGTGAGGAGAAGGTAGTGAGGAGAAGGTAGTGAGGAGAAGGTAGTGAGGAGAAGGTAGTGAGGAGAAGGTAGTGAGGAGAAGGTAGTGAGGAGATGGTAGTGAGGAGATGGTAGTGAGGAGAGGTAGTGAGGAGAAGGTAGTGAGGAGATGGTAGTGAGGAGATGGTAGTGAGGAGAAGGTAGTGAGGAGAAGGTAGTGAGGAGATGGTTGTAAGGTAGTAAGAAGATGGTAGTGAGGAGATGGTAGTGAGGTAGTGAGGAGATGGTAGTGAGGAGATGGTAGTGAGGAGAAGGTAGTGAGGAGAAGGTAGTGAGGAGATGGTTGTAAGGTAGTAAGAAGATGGTAGTGAGGAGATGGTAGTGAGGAGAAGGTAGTGAGGAGATGGTAGCGAGGAGAAGGTAGTGAGGAGAAGGTAGTGAGGAGAAGGTAGTGAGGAGCTGGCTGTAAGGTAGTGAGGAGAAGGTTGTAAGGTAGTGAGGAGAAGGTAGCGAGGAGAAGGTAGTGAGGAGAAGGTAGTGAGGAGCTGGCTGTAAGGTAGTGAGGAGAAGGTTGTAAGGTAGTGAGGAGAAGGTAGTGAGGAGAAGGTTGTAATGTAGTGAGGAGATGGTAGTGAGGAGAAGGTAGTGAGGAGATGGTTGTAAGGTAGTAAGAAGATGGTAGTGAGGAGATGGTAGTGAGGAGAAGGTAGCGAGGAGAAGGTAGTGAGGAGAAGGTAGTGAGGAGATGGTAGTGAGGAGAAGGTAGTGAGGAGAAGGTAGTGAGGAGATGGTAGTGAGGAGAAGGTAGTGAGGAGAAGGTAGTGAGGAGAAGGTAGTGAGGAGAAGGTAGTGAGGAGAAGGTAGTGAGGAGAAGGTAGTGAGGAGAAGGTAGTGAGGAGAAGGTAGTGAGGAGAAGGTAGTGAGGAGAAGGTAGTGAGGAGAAGGTAGTGAGGAGAAGGTAGTGAGGAGAAGGTAGTGAGGAGATGGTAGTGAGGAGATGGTAGTGAGGAGAAGGTAGTGAGGAGATGGTAGTGAGGAGAAGGTAGTGAGGAGATGGTAGTGAGGAGAAGGTAGTGAGGAGAAGGTAGTGAGGAGAAGGTAGTGAGGAGAAGGTAGTGAGGAGAAGGTAGTGAGGAGATGGTAGTGAGGAGAAGGTAGTGAGGAGAAGGTAGTGAGGAGAAGGTAGTGAGGAGATGGTAGTGAGGAGATGGTAGTGAGGAGATGGTAGTGAGGAGAAGGTAGTGAGGAGAAGGTAGTGAGGAGAAGGTAGTGAGGAGAAGGTAGTGAGGAGAAGGTAGTGAGGAGAAGGTAGTGAGGAGATGGTAGTGAGGAGATGGTAGTGAGGAGAAGGTAGTGAGGAGATGGTAGTGAGGAGAAGGTAGTGAGGAGATGGTAGTGAGGAGAAGGTAGTGAGGAGAAGGTAGTGAGGAGAAGGTAGTGAGGAGAAGGTAGTGAGGAGAAGGTAGTGAGGAGAAGGTAGTGAGGAGAAGGTAGTGAGGAGAAGGTAGTGAGGAGAAGGTAGTGAGGAGATGGTTGTAAGGTAGTGAGGAGAAGGTTGTAAGGTAGTGAGGAGAAGGTTGTAAGGTAGTAAGAAGATGGTAGTGAGGAGATGGTAGTTAGGAGAAGGTAGTGAGGAGAAGGTAGTGAGGAGAAGGTAGTGAGGAGAAGGTAGTGAGGAGAAGGTAGTGAGGAGAAGGTAGTGAGGAGATGGTAGTGAGGAGAAGGTAGTGAGGAGAAGGTAGTGAGGAGAAGGTAGTGAGGAGAAGGTAGTGAGGAGAAGGTAGTGAGGAGAAGGTTGTAAGGTAGTGAGGAGAAGGTAGTGAGGAGAAGGTAGTGAGGAGAAGGTAGTGAGGAGAAGGTAGTGAGGAGAAGGTAGTGAGGAGAAGGTAGTGAGGAGAAGGTAGTGAGGAGAAGGTAGTGAGGAGATGGTAGTGAGGAGAAGGTAGTGAGGAGAAGGTAGTGAGGAGAAGGTAGTGAGGAGAAGGCAGTGAGGAGATGGTAGTGAGGAGAAGGTAGTGAGGAGAAGGTAGTGAGGAGATGGTAGTGAGGAGATGGTAGTGAGGAGAAGGTAGTGAGGAGATGGTAGTGAGGAGAAGGTAGTGAGGAGATGGTAGTGAGGAGTAGTAGGTAGTGAGGAGAAGGTAGTGAGGAGAAGGTAGTGAGGAGAAGGTAGTGAGGAGAAGGTAGTGAGGAGAAGGTAGTGAGGAGAGGTAGTGAGGAGAAGGTAGTGAGGAGAAGGTAGTGAGGAGAAGGTAGTGAGGAGAAGGTAGTGAGGAGAAGGTAGTGAGGAGAAGGTAGTGAGGAGATGGTAGTGAGGAGATGGTAGTGAGGAGAAGGTAGTGAGGAGATGGTAGTGAGGAGAAGGTAGTGAGGAGATGGTAGTGAGGAGAAGGTAGTGAGGAGAAGGTAGTGAGGAGAAGGTAGTGAGGAGAAGGTAGTGAGGAGAAGGTAGTGAGGAGAAGGTAGTGAGGAGAAGGTAGTGAGGAGAAGGTAGTGAGGAGAAGGTAGTGAGGAGATGGTTGTAAGGTAGTGAGGAGAAGGTTGTAATGTAGTGAGGAGAAGGTTGTAAGGTAGTGAGGAGAAGGTTGTAAGGTAGTGAGGAGAAGGTTGTAAGGTAGTAAGAAGATGGTAGTGAGGAGATGGTAGTTAGGAGAAGGTAGTGAGGAGAAGGTAGTGAGGAGAAGGTAGTGAGGAGAAGGTAGTGAGGAGAAGGTAGTGAGGAGAAGGTAGTGAGGAGATGGTAGTGAGGAGAAGGTAGTGAGGAGAAGGTAGTGAGGAGAAGGTAGTGAGGAGAAGGTAGTGAGGAGAAGGTAGTGAGGAGAAGGTAGTGAGGAGAAGGTTGTAAGGTAGTGAGGAGAAGGTAGTGAGGAGAAGGTAGTGAGGAGAAGGTAGTGAGGAGAAGGTAGTGAGGAGAAGGTAGTGAGGAGAAGGTAGTGAGGAGAAGGTAGTGAGGAGATGGTAGTGAGGAGAAGGTAGTGAGGAGAAGGTAGTGAGGAGAAGGTAGTGAGGAGAAGGCAGTGAGGAGATGGTAGTGAGGAGAAGGTAGTGAGGAGATGGTAGTGAGGAGAAGGTAGTGAGGAGAAGGTAGTGAGGAGAAGGTAGTGAGGAGAAGGTAGTGAGGAGAAGGTAGTGAGGAGAAGGTAGTGAGGAGAAGGTAGTGAGGAGAAGGTAGTGAGGAGAAGGTAGTGAGGAGAAGGTAGTGAGGAGAAGGTAGTGAGGAGAAGGTAGTGAGGAGAAGGTAGTGAGGAGAAGGTAGTGAGGAGAAGGTAGTGAGGAGATGGTAGTGAGGAGAAGGTAGTGAGGAGAAGGTAGTGAGGAGAAGGTAGTGAGGAGAAGGTAGTGAGGTAGTGAGGAGATGGTTGTAAGGTAGTGAGGAGATGGTTGTAAGGTAGTGAGGAGAAGGTTGTAAGGTAGTGAGGAGAAGGTTGTAAGGTAGTAAGAAGATGGTAGTGAGGAGATGGTAGTGAGGAGATGGTAGTGAGGAGATGGTAGTGAGGAGAAGGTAGTGAGGAGATGGTAGTGAGGAGAAGGTAGTGAGGAGAAGGTAGTGAGGAGAAGGTAGTGAGGAGATGGTAGTGAGGAGAAGGTAGTGAGGAGAAGGTAGTGAGGAGAAGGTAGTGAGGAGAAGGTAGTGAGGAGAAGGTAGTGAGGAGAAGGTAGTGAGGAGATGGTAGTGAGGAGAAGGTAGTGAGGAGAAGGTAGTGAGGAGAAGGTAGTGAGGAGAAGGTAGTGAGGAGAAGGTAGTGAGGAGAAGGTAGTGAGGAGAAGGTTGTAAGGTAGTGAGGAGAAGGTAGTGAGGAGAAGGTAGTGAGGAGAAGGTAGTGAGGAGAAGGTAGTGAGGAGAAGGTAGTGAGGAGAAGGTAGTGAGGAGAAGGTAGTGAGGAGAAGGTAGTGAGGAGATGGTAGTGAGGAGAAGGTAGTGAGGAGAAGGTAGTGAGGAGAAGGTAGTGAGGAGAAGGCAGTGAGGAGATGGTAGTGAGGAGAAGGTAGTGAGGAGAAGGTAGTGAGGAGATGGTAGTGAGGAGAAGGTAGTGAGGAGAAGGTAGTGAGGAGAAGGTAGTGAGGAGAAGGCAGTGAGGAGATGGTAGTGAGGAGAAGGTAGTGAGGAGAAGGTAGTGAGGAGATGGTAGTGAGGAGCTGGCTGTAAGGTAGTGAGGAGAAGGTTGTAAGGTAGTGAGGAGAAGGTTGTAAGGAGAAGGTTGTAAGGTAGTGAGGAGATGGTAGTGAGGAGAAGGTAGTGAGGAGATGGTAGTGAGGAGATGGTAGTGAGGAGAAGGTAGTGAGGAGAAGGTAGTGAGGAGAAGGTAGTGAGGAGAAGGTAGTGAGGAGAAGGTAGTGAGGAGAAGGTAGTGAGGAGAAGGTAGTGAGGAGAAGGTAGTGAGGAGAAGGTAGTGAGGAGAAGGTAGTGAGGAGAAGGTAGTGAGGAGATGGTAGTGAGGAGATGGTAGTGAGGAGAAGGTAGTGAGGAGATGGTAGTGAGGAGAAGGTAGTGAGGAGATGGTAGTGAGGAGAAGGTAGTGAGGAGAAGGTAGTGAGGAGAAGGTAGTGAGGAGAAGGTAGTGAGGAGAAGGTAGTGAGGAGAAGGTAGTGAGGAGAAGGTAGTGAGGAGAAGGTAGTGAGGAGATGGTTGTAAGGTAGTGAGGAGAAGGTTGTAATGTAGTGAGGAGAAGGTTGTAAGGTAGTGAGGAGAAGGTTGTAAGGTAGTGAGGAGAAGGTTGTAAGGTAGTAAGAAGATGGTAGTGAGGAGATGGTAGTTAGGAGAAGGTAGTGAGGAGAAGGTAGTGAGGAGAAGGTAGTGAGGAGAAGGTAGTGAGGAGAAGGTAGTGAGGAGAAGGTAGTGAGGAGATGGTAGTGAGGAGAAGGTAGTGAGGAGAAGGTAGTGAGGAGAAGGTAGTGAGTAGAAGGTAGTGAGGAGAAGGTAGTGAGGAGAAGGTTGTAAGGTAGTGAGGAGAAGGTAGTGAGGAGAAGGTAGTGAGGAGAAGGTAGTGAGGAGAAGGTAGTGAGGAGAAGGTAGTGAGGAGAAGGTAGTGAGGAGAAGGTAGTGAGGAGAAGGTAGTGAGGAGAAGGCAGTGAGGAGATGGTAGTGAGGAGAAGGTAGTGAGGAGAAGGTAGTGAGGAGAAGGTAGTGAGGAGAAGGTAGTGAGGAGAAGGTAGTGAGGAGAAGGTAGTGAGGAGAAGGTAGTGAGGAGAAGGTAGTGAGGAGAAGGTAGTGAGGAGAAGGTAGTGAGGAAAAGGTAGTGAGGAGAAGGCAGTGAGGAGATGGTAGTGAGGAGAAGGTAGTGAGGAGAAGGTAGTGAGGAGAAGGTAGTGAGGAGAAGGTAGTGAGGAGAAGGCAGTGAGGAGATGGTAGTGAGGAGAAGGTAGTGAGGAGAAGGTAGTGAGGAGAAGGTAGTGAGGAGAAGGTAGTGAGGAGAAGGCAGTGAGGAGATGGTAGTGAGGAGAAGGTAGTGAGGAGAAGGTAGTGAGGAGATGGTAGTGAGGAGCTGGCTGTAAGGTAGTGAGGAGAAGGTTGTAAGGTAGTGAGGAGAAGGTTGTAAGGAGAAGGTTGTAAGGTAGTGAGGAGATGGTAGTGAGGAGAAGGTAGTGAGGAGATGGTAGTGAGGAGATGGTAGTGAGGAGAAGGCAGTGAGGAGAAGGTAGTGAGGAGAAGGTTGTAAGGTAGTGAGGAGATGGTAGTGAGGAGAAGGTAGTGAGGAGAAGGTAGTGAGGAGAAGGTAGTGAGGAGAAGGTAGTGAGGAGAAGGTAGTGAGGAGAAGGTAGTGAGGAGATGGTAGTGAGGAGAAGGTAGTGAGGAGAAGGCAGTGAGGAGATGGTAGTGAGGAGAAGGTAGTGAGGAGATGGTAGTGAGGAGCTGGCTGTAAGGTAGTGAGGAGAAGGTTGTAAGGTAGTGAGGAGAAGGTTGTAAGGAGAAGGTTGTAAGGTAGTGAGGAGAAGGTTGTAATGTAGTGAGGAGATGGTAGTGAGGAGAAGGTAGTGAGGAGATGGTAGTGAGGAGATGGTAGTGAGGAGAAGGTAGTGAGGAGAAGGTAGTGAGGAGAAGGTAGTGAGGAGAAGGTAGTGAGGAGAAGGTAGTGAGGAGAAGGTAGTGAGGAGATGGTAGTGAGGAGAAGGTAGTGAGGAGAAGGTAGTGAGGAGAAGGTAGTGAGGAGAAGGTAGTGAGGAGAAGGTAGTGAGGAGAAGGTAGTGAGGAGATGGTAGTGAGGAGAAGGTAGTGAGGAGAAGGTAGTGAGGAGATGGTAGTGAGGAGATGGTAGTGAGGAGAAGGTAGTGAGGAGAAGGTAGGTAGGAGATGGTAGTGAGGAGAAGGTAGTGAGGAGAAGGTAGTGAGGAGATGGTAGTGAGGAGAAGGTAGTGAGGAGATGGTAGTGAGGAGAAGGTAGTGAGGAGAAGGTAGTGAGGAGATGGTAGTGAGGAGAAGGTAGTGAGGAGATGGTAGTGAGGAGAAGGTAGTGAGGAGATGATAGTGAGGAGATGGTAGTGAGGAGATGGTAGTGAGGAGAAGGTAGTGAGGAGAAGGTAGTGAGGAGAAGGTAGCGAGGAGATGGTAGTGAGGAGATGGTAGTGAGGAGAAGGTAGTGAGGAGAAGGTAGTGAGGAGAAGGTAGTGAGGAGAAGGTAGTGAGGAGAAGGTATTGAGGAGAAGGTAGTGAGGAGAAGGTAGTGAGGAGAAGGTAGTGAGGAGAAGGTAGTGAGGAGAAGGTAGTGAGGAGATGGTAGTGAGGAGATGGTAGTGAGGAGAAGGTAGTGAGGAGAAGGTAGTGAGGAGAAGGTAGTGAGGAGATGGTAGTGAGGAGAAGGTAGTGAGGAGATGGTAGTGAGGAGAAGGTAGTGAGGAGAAGGTAGTGAGGAGAAGGTAGTGAGGAGAAGGTAGTGAGGAGAAGGTAGTGAGGAGAAGGTAGTGAGGAGAAGGTAGTGAGGAGAAGGTAGTGAGGAGATGGTTGTAAGGTAGTGAGGAGAAGGTTGTAAGGAGAAGGTTGTAAGGTAGTGAGGAGAAGGTTGTAATGTAGTGAGGAGAAGGTTGTAAGGTAGTGAGGAGAAGGTTGTAAGGTAGTGAGGAGAAGGTTGTAAGGTAGTAAGAAGATGGTAGTGAGGAGATGGTAGTTAGGAGAAGGTAGTGAGGAGAAGGTAGTGAGGAGAAGGTAGTGAGGAGAAGGTTGTAATTAAGTATTAATGACGTATAAATCTGATGACAAGACTTTTGTAAGTTTATTTGTAATGTTTTATAAAGAAAAAATTGTATTTGTTGAATGTAATCATACAACTGTGGCCAGGATAAACCAATAACTACACTAGCTGTTACCATAGCAATAGCTACACTAGCTGTTACCATAGCAATAGCTACACTAGTTGTTACCATAGCAATAGCTACACTAGCTGTTACCATAGCAATAACTACACCAACTGTAGTCATACCAATAACTACACTAGCTGTTACCATAGCAATAACTACACTAACTGTATTCATACCAATAACTACACTAGCTGTTACCATAGCAATAACTGCACTAGCTGTTACCAAAGCAATAACTATACTAGCTGTTACCATAACAGTAACTACACTACCTATAGATACAAATAGCTACACTAGCTATTACCATAGTAATAACTACATTAGCTGTAAATATATAGACTAGCGATAACTAAACTAGCTCTCAGCATAACAATAACTACACTAACTGTAGTCATTCCAATAACTACACTGGATATTACCATAACAGTAACTACACTACTGTATATATACCAATAACTACACTAGCTGTAGCTATTGTAGTAACTAACCGTCAGGGTAGAGACCTCGCGGGTTGTCGGAGCATTGTTTTGATAAATGTCCGGTTTTCTTACAAATAAAACATGTTGCATAAGGAAAAGCACCTGAATAATAGTATTGGGATTTGGGTAGGATTTAGTAATCACAGATTCTAACCAAGTACAATCATTCCTATTGGTCAGAAGTTCTAATGCAAAGCTAATGCAAAGTATCATAAATAAATAAATGTAATTATCATATTAATCAGGCGAGATAATATATTTCATTTCATAATTTCTATTACTTTTTATAGCCTATGAATAGATTTCTTAAAACAATAATACAAAGATAAGGGTGTAGATGAATAATGATGATGAAATGCGTACTTTACAGGGCTAGCACAAGTAACTTCCATAAAAAACAACACATTATATGTATGGTAACGTTAACATTAAATGCCCACATTTACTTGCCTACTTGACCTTCACTAACTAGCCTGTAAGCACTTGACCTTCACTAACTAGTTTATATGCACTTGACCTCCACTAACTTGCCGGTATTCCCTTGACCTTGCAGTCTGCCACCGAGTGTTCGGTGCTGCCACACTTGTAGCACAGCGACGAAATCTGCTGATCCAGGCCTCTTTTTGCTTCCGGACACTCGCTGACCGGGTGGCCGGGCTTACGGCAGGCAAAACAAATCTAGCAGCAAGATGCGGACAAATGTATCAATGGGACCAGAGTACGGCGGAGGGATGCAAGAAACCAGTAGTTTTAATCTAGGCATTCAATGTTTACAACTATTATTCTATTTATTTATTTTTGTTTTGTATCAAAATGAAATATTAGGCTTTTTTTATATTTAAGTCGATTATTTGTAAACAATCAGATTGTAGTACAAACAAAATGTCTACTCCACGAGAAGTTAACAATGTACCAACGTAACAAATTTAGATGATTGCGAATTAAGTAATAGAAAATCAAATGTTATGATAAAATAGATTTATAATCATAACTTAATCAACCGACGATATATATCTTTGATTTATGGAGTTTATATTAAGGAAATCGGCAATTAGGTTTCTAATTTAAAGAAATCATAGACTGAGAATCAAATAAATTGAGTTACCATGACTACTCGATTAATGATTCGTATTTATAATCGAAGCTAACTCGAGTGTCTTCCTTTTTCTCGATTCGATTAATTCTTCGGTTTTCAGATTTGGTTTCCTTTTTGATCACTTCGTCAATAGCCTTGCAATCAGCAGCGGGATCCGAATTCTAAATCGCAGTTTATTGAGCAGTTTATCATATTGATAACTAAATTAGATATTTAGTTGGTATAAACTTATAATTTGTACTACAAAAAAAATATGTACAGTAAATGAAATGCTGGTCTAATAAAATGGTAAAATCAATATTTAATTTAAACAGCATAGTTTTAATTTAATAGTTTTAATTTCATTTTTTAATTTAATAGTTTTAATTTTACCTTAATTTTTCGCAGATTTGCAATAATCTTTTTTGTACTGCTGCTCATTTTACTCTGATTCCTGAACAATTTTATATTAATAATTATTAATATATATATTAACATTATTTTGACATTATCTTGATAGTAAATAATAATCACAACAAAATATAATAAAATGAATTTTAAATAATTATATTATAGTCAGTAGTCTTTTGTAAAGAAAATATTCTTCTTAACTTAAATATTAATAACTTTACAATTATGCTTATATAATATTCTATTATAAAAATTGCTTTCAATAAATAATCGTACTTATAAATATGAGTTAATTATCTTATTCCAAGACTTACGAGGAGTCTATAGTTTTGTTTAAATCACTCCACGATGATGCTTCATTCTTCTGTTTCTTATTAGCATTACCACTTCTAGCCCATCTGGTCATTTTCTATTATTATGTACACGCTACAAATCAAATTACATACAGCAATGTTTACATGGAGATATATCACACGAATCGTACATAGATTATAAATGTCATATTGTAATTATATCTGTTAATGAATACATTTAATTTGTAAGAAGTTTATTAATGAACGTATATTATGTAATAAGTATTACATTCATTATTAATAGGAAACCCAATATTCATAAACACTCGCAATTCATTTAAAATTTTATATTTATTATTCAAAAAATTATAATATAAACTTTAAAATATGCTAATATTATACTCAAAATAACTTATTAATAGTTAAATCTATTAGTAGGTAGATTACATTGAAATTTTCTATTTCTATCTAATAAGTTATTATTTCAATACAACTTACTTTTTTGAATATTTGTGTACTAATATCTCTAATTATTGCATTAGTAACTAATTTATTAAAATTACATTACATTACATTACATGATTAATTAAAATGTATTTAATATAATCATAATTTATTAAACAATTTTTCATTATTATAATTATTATAATAATATAATTAATTAATAATATTTTTATTTACATTACAACCATAATTGTTTACAAATGGCTTCCATTTCAAAATTTGTAATGATTGTTAAAATATATTTGTTTCGAGTACATACATATTAATATTATTACTATTGGTATATACATATAAGTACAGATATATATATATATATATATATTATATCTTCACACTCCGCTTTAATTAATTTAAATAGTTAAATAACATATTAGAAATGGATGAGAAAACACAAGTTATCGATGCTATCTACGATACTTATGATAATGAGAGGTGTGGGTATTTGAATGTGAAACAATTGCGATCAGTGCATACAGATATAAGGATTGATGGAATAAGTTACGATCAGGTTATATATTTAATTTATTTTATTATCGTATCTACGCCTAGAATCATTATATATAATCTGCAATTCACTTCTATTAAATATATCGAACAATTTCGCCAGTGGAAAATACTATTACTATAATAAGAATATGTTTAGGTTGAAGCTAGTATTGAATACACGTGCATCAATGACTCCTGCCATCGAGATGAATTGATTGACGTTCTCAAAGAAATGGACCGTCGTTATTTCCTTATTGCAGACCTGCGCTGGGAGTTCAGCATGTTGTGTACACCTTCCTTTGACACCGTGACAGAAGAAAACGCAAAGTTTGATATTAGACGTGTCTTTAAGATACCTTTTGAAGAGAAATTTATCTTAGCGAAACTATTTAGTTACGTCCACATGGGGGATGTAATATTAAAATATTTAATTACATTGATTCTATATAAACATCAAAAACCTTATATTAAATATATTATTGAGTTTACATTATTTTTTAAATTTTATAATTGTTATTCCAACCCGTAAAAATTTCTATACAATATAATAATTTTAAAAATAATTTGATAATCATTTGTTGTTTTCCTATGATGTATAAAAGACTCACCGGTATATTGGTAATCTTGGTTTGTATGTCGTTAATATTATTAATTTAGGGTATCTTAGATTACAATTAAATTAATAAAATCCAATGATAGTCACACAAAATTAATCAAATATAAAACTAATAGTTTAATTTTAAAAGTAGTGACATTTATTAATTACTGACAAATCTTATATCATTGTACTTCCAATTCCGCACCCAGCTCGTAATAGAAATGAACGCACTGGTTCTTACTCTCGCTAGGTGGCTGCTGTTATCGGTGCACGGTGAGAGATTTTCATCGCGATCATGGGAGCGTTTCCTACGGAGTCGGTTGACTCCAGGAGCCGGAGTCAGTTTCGCCGAAATCGAGGTGGCTCTATGCTCACTGCCCACTCTGTCCGACCTACACAACGAAGTACTCGAGGACGAACGCCTCGCTGAAGGTTTCACTACTACCTACGCTGACCATATTGTAGTCAGCGGAGAAATAAGGTAGAGTTCAATTCTTTGGAGGGACTATGATATTAGTCTTAAAATAATACATAGTATTAATTATAAATGGTAGATTAATTCACCAGATGTTGTTCAAACCGGAATATCTTAACCAAGAGCGGCTTCGAAAAGGTCTATTAACAGTTTATTTCTTGCTATGTTCTACGACAATATTGTTAATGTATGGCAATGTGATCACGTCAAAGCTGTATTGACCTATTGCTCATAATTATTATTAAATTCAATTTCATTATTATTATATTACAAAACTAATTCTGACCTAATTAAACCTCGGTTTAATAGCTTTCTCTTAGCCTTAATGTATCTCGTGAATGGAGGTTCTTCATTAATGTTTTTATTAGAGTATTTCAAATAAAGTTAAATCTAAAGATATTGAATTCAAGAACTAGTGGTATTATATCCATTGCTTATCTATAAATAGATTAAACAAAGTGGAAATTATACAATGCTCATACTTCTATTAAAATATATTATTCTAATATGCGAGTGAAATTATTTATTCGAATGCATAGAAAGATACAAGCGTCAGAAGATAAAGGATCAACAGCGTTTGCACGAGTTGGAGGAACAAAGGCGTAGATATGAACTCAGGATTAAACAGGAAAGAGCTGCCGAAGCACTTGTCAGAGCGGATGAAATGAGAAGGAAGCAAGAGGAACAGGTAAACATCTGAGTTTTGATATATTTAAAATTTATTATTTGTTTAAATAATATATAATGCAGATTTTCATAGTATAGCCTATATATAATATTCTGCATTTAACTAAATATTTCTATGTGATCGATGTGTTTCAATGTAGTTTAAATAAATGCCATTTATTAGGAAGAAAGAAATCAAAAGTTGCGAGAAATTGAAGAATCAAATAATCTTGAACGTAAATTTAAAGGTAGAAAATCAAGTTTTTTATTATTAACAATTATTTACAATAATGATTTGCAATTAATTCAATTTAATATTTTTTAAATATTGTACCGCAAATAAATAAAAGGGCAATAAATATTTATTACTTATATAATTATTTGTGACAAAGAGAAATACAATTTACAGATGAGGAACTTGTTGAAGACTTGGTTATTGTTCTTCTATTAAATTATTTTATTTTAGTACTAATTTATCGAACTAATTTTGTCATAATCTGTTTCTTCTCATTGCCATAGCTAAAATAAAGATATTATATCAGCTATAGTAATATTATACAATTGTACTAATCAGGTATTAAAACTCTAATTCAATTATACGTTATTAATGAAACGTCAATTACAAATACAGAGCATTATCCCGGGTATATATTATTACTGCAATGCATGTTATCCATCATTAATTTTTAATTATGATTGATTGATTCCGTCGAAGAATGATCTCGAATGTTTCCCAATGTTGCATGTACGCATGCAGCAATTGCATGTTTCAAAGTTGTAAGTATATTCACATGATTCATCTTTCATTGTGTTGCGAGTTACATTATTATTTTCATCGTCGTATCGCACCTCGGTAGCGTTATTACTAACTCGTCAACCAATCGTATTAATGCGCACCCTGAAATCCTATTGGATAGGATGCTCAACGACTCTTTGAAGAGGAGCGTTTACAGGATGAAGAAGATGCAATCGAGATCAACCAACTCTATAAGGTTCATTAATGAGCCGTGAGTTTATACTTTGACTGTCATTTGTAGATACTATTGTAAGTTATTATAAATTACTTGTTTTATTTAGATCCAATGGATTAAAACAATATGTAAATTATCTGTAATATAAATAATATAGCACTTCAAC
Source organism: Osedax frankpressi (assembly GCA_964035775.1). Taxonomy (NCBI): domain Eukaryota; kingdom Metazoa; phylum Annelida; class Polychaeta; order Sabellida; family Siboglinidae; genus Osedax; species Osedax frankpressi. The sequence goes on from OZ038312.1 coordinate 26,366,252, forward strand.
TAAATGAGAATATTGATACCAATATTTATATTCATATTCTAATCATATTCTACAACTACAATAGCTTAGAGTATTTCTTTTAATATAAAATGTTTTAAATCTTCAAATATAGTTGCATTTTAAAAGTTTAGAACACTCATTGTATTATTTATCTAGGCCGGTGGAAATATTAATTGGTGAACAGTCTATCTTTTCAACTATTACTCTATTGATTTCCCATTATTTACAGGAAGCACTGGAGGCCGAAAAGTTGTCGGAAGAGGAAGCGGAAAGACAGAAGAAACGTCTTAAAGAATCTGAGGACGAAGCGTTGAGGCTTGACGCCGAACAGAAGGAGAAGTTAGCTCGTCTACATGCGAAAGGTTCTAATATCAGCATTAATGATTATTACTTTTTATGTTAATCTCATCAGGTTTTATATTAGAATTATTATATTTTATAAATTGATAAGGTTTCTGTATATAAAAACGTCATTTATAATATATATTATAATGTCATTTATATGTAGTTGTAATATTTATACCTTTCTATACATACCTTTCTTATTGATTGATTGAAAAATTTATTTGATTTGGTTTAACAGAATAAAATGCTAACAATTTGCTATTACAACATGTTAAAGCTAATTGATAAATTTTGTTCTTAATTACGATTGACCCCACTTGAAGAATACCGCCACAAAAAGATTCGACTGAACTTGAAATATGCAATAAAGAAGAGATGCACGGAGAGATTGCATGGAGCCATGGTAGACTTCAAAAAGGAGAAACTTGTTGACAATGATCAGGACATCCCTAAAGCCGAACGAATTCTCTCTCTCTTTAAGGCAACAGAAGGTACACTTGATACAAATTAATAATTTAAATTAGTAATTCATAATATCCATTATTGATGTAAATTTATAATTCATGATTTTACCCAAGTATCTTTATCTGAACACCATTCAACTTATTTCACCCTCTCACTCTTACTTATCCACATTTACCACATCCTTTCACCACTTATCGCAATCGCTTCTTCTCTCCGCAAAACCTCTTCGCCCGGCCCTCTTCGCCGATCCCATTAACTCCACCTCGCGCCCATCCTAAACACGCCATCTCCGCAGACCTTAACAACGCGATGGAGAAGCGCGACCTGCACGCGATGGAGAAAGCGATGGCGACGGTACGCCGTAACAACTTCGATGTCGCCCTGGCGGGAACCATGCAACGCGCCCACGTCATGCTGTTGCAGCTGCGTCAGTTGGCTCGCATACGCGCCGAGATCCTCGAGTTGAAACAGTCGACGGTTGCCGAGATTCGCTCGTATCAGAAGCCGCCGGATGCGGTGCACACCGTCATGAGAGCCACGTTCCACATCCTCGGCGGGCATTCGGAAAAGGAGCTATTGGTCGGTATCGAGAGATTTGTCTCAGTAAGAATCGATGGCAGTAATGTATTCCCTTTTTCAACTAGAAGTGTATTCACTTTTCTACTAGAAATGTATTCCCTTTTTCCACTAGAAATGTATTCCCTTTTTAGGTGTGGAAAACCATACAAGCACTCGTTGGCCGTACCGGAAAGGAAGGTCTGAAGCGGCAGTGCTTGCAAATGGAACCGCAGATGCTGAAATCAGAAGACAGCAAAAAAGCGAAAGCTCTTCTCGATGAGTTCAAACTAGACGCTGTACGAGATGTTTCAGCTGGAGCAGCAACGTTCTACCTCTGGGTAAGTTATCTATCATATTATTGGTGTAGTTATGATAAATGTATTGTTTATATTATTTGGATAGTTATAGATGACTATTGAAGTATTCATGAGTAAATTATTATTAATTTAGAGTAAGTTATCAGTTTGTACTTTTGTGTATTTTATTTATATAGAAATGGCATAGTTATTAGTAAATTATTGATATCGATATTGGTCAGTGGTATGCAGTTTTTGGTATATTATAATGATTATTAATGTCAATATATATTTTAGATGTAATTTAGTGAGCGTTTTAAGGAATAAAATTATCGAAATTTTTGTGCCTAATTGTTGGATATATTTTTTAAATTGTAATTTATAGAGTACTACAATGATTGAGGAGAGAGAGGAGTTCATTCGAAATAATAAAATAGCTGAAGAGAAATTGAAGGAAATAGATATTGCCAAGAAGGAAAAGTTACTCCTACATACTGAAGAGACAAGTCCTTTGATAAAAGAAGACTTAACATTGAATCCTCAGAACGTTGTAAAAGATGAAAATAATTCTGAGAATAGGGATTCTCCTGCTACTATAGAATCACCTTCTACAGTAGATACTCCAGAGTCTAAACCTGATATAATAGCCCAAACATCCGATTTACCAACTCCTCCTGAAACTCCTGATCGCGAAACTTTAAATGAAACCCAGGATCATTTATCTCCAAAAGAAATACAGAACTCTGATAATGATACCGAAAGCAAAACTTCCCTGGTGGAAAGTTCTAATTCAGGAGAATCCTCTTCTTCAAGTGATACCCATGAATTATCCAAAAAATCAGACTCCTTAGAGAGAGAAATTACAAATGAAAGTAATGGATCCATTGATAGTGTGACAGAAATTCCTTATATAGAGAAAAATGATCAAAATTGATTGCGTCTTCAAAAATCAACAAAAAATAATAAATAAATAATAACACATGAGTTAACATGAGTTAACACGTGATTAATCAGTATCCTTTTAATATTTTACATTTTTGTTTCCTTTTTGGCGTATAATTAATAAAATGTATTATATAATGATATTTATTTTATAGAGTTACTATTATAGTAAGTATTTAATGTACACCTAATTCTTTATTTTCCTGATTTAAGTAAGTGCAATGGCTTGATTCGTAATTTTTTTGCGATATCATCCTGTAAAGATTATTTAATAAAAATTGAAAACAACACTTTTATTATAATATAATATTTGACATGTATATTTTTTTTTATAATTCTAGCAGAAGAGAATTACTATTGATATTAAAATTTGTATAATTTGATAGCATAATGTATTTATATTTTGTGATTAATGTTAGTTGGTGTTATGATAAGTATATATATATTGATATATATATATATATATATATATATATTGATATATAGATATATTTGATATATTCTCATATATTAGTTACTATGCTACTATTTTGTGTAATATTAGGTTATTTATATTGTAATTAAATATCTATATAGATATATTATATCACCATGCTCTTTATTATCATCTCATGGTACATAATGCCACCCCTAGTTTGCACAGAAAACTGTTCTTGAATTTCTATATCTCCAGGAACAACGTAGACTTTATCATTTCTGATCTATTTTATATTTAGCATAATTGTACTATGATTTATATATAAAAGTCTACTTTCGCATAATATAATTAATATTTGCTAATATTAAGTAATTTATTGTTTATACAGATAATCAAATATAAAGTAGAATATTGCTGGAGTGAAAACGTTATATGATTATAGAATGTTTGGTAGCAAATATCTATATAGAATTTTAAATATACGAAATTATAAAAATAAAATAAAATGAATAGCAAATATGTTCAGCTGCCAACTTCTATACAAAACGAAAATATTATTCATATAAATTATAACAAAACGTCCATGTCATCATATCACAATATTAACACTGTTTTACTGTATTTACCTGTGATAGATTTCTCACTAAATCGATGAGTTCTTGGATTTCCGATTTCATGCCTTTGTGCATATGTTCTGGATCTAACAGCATGAAACACTGAGTCTGTACATTATTTATGTGAAAGATAATAATTAATCTAGTAAGTATAGAATAGTATATATATATATATATATAACTAAAGTTGCAATACATGACACATTATATTAAGGTATCATATAAATTAAATGAATTATATTTATATTCTAAATTCGATATAAAAAATTGTTTAATTTAATTTATATATCATGTATTTAATATAAAACTTTTCATTTAAAAATAACGTAATCCATATTAAATTAAATAGTTTATCGTGCGCTAGTTATATATAGTAATTGTTTAATGAATCGGCTTTATAACTAAACATTCATTTAATGAACTTATTGTCATGGATATCAAAATGCGTGTAGACTGACCATACTCGATGAATTCCATAGTGGGTGGTTCTCCAGGTCTTCCCGGCATTCGCTGTTATCTAATACGTACTCAAATATATTATTGAAGATGTTCATGAACAATTCGTGTCCTAATATCATTTTACCGAATGCTGCATGAAAATGAGATAACGGAATGAAATAAGATTGTAAAGAGTGAAATGGAAACAATGATTCCAAATAAGTATTTAATCATCGTTTTCGTACTACGAATATATTGTAATAAATGCAAAACATTTAACATACGGTGTATATAACAATATTAAGTATATAAACAATATTAAATAGTATTGGAGGGAATACATATAGCTATACAATATATGAAATACACAATCGCGCATTGATAAACGAATGTAATACTTTTTTGTTTTGATCTATAACCGTTAGTTTTTCGAATAGGTTCAATAAGCTGGTAAATGTCGTTACTTTTCTGATGGGCAAATTATTATTTTAGAAAACGGTTTATAACTGAAGATAATAGTGTTAGCAGATATTTATAATAACTATTTACACACACACGCACACACACACATACATATATATATATATATATATATATATATACACTCACACATATATACCTTGGCATATTCAGTAGGCTTAAGATCAATCACAAACCCATCATTATTCATTCCTGGACCCGAAATTGTGACTGAGTTTGTAAGCGATATGCCCTACATCGGATGAAATCTTAGATGAAGTAATCACGTTCCGCATATATAAACATAAATGGTTTACTTATCGAAAGGCATTTTGATTGACATATGAATTTAATGTGTACGATATGCAATATGTCATTGACATTTATATATCATCAAATATTAGTAAAATAAATGAATTAGTCATAGACATTTGTCTATAGCTAAAAGGAAAATGATAAAAAGCCTAAAAAAGTCTTATTCGGTCAATGCCTCGAAATACTATATATAACATATGAGCTAACATCTTACGTAATCACTTCCGCGGTCTTACCTCGAAATTAAAACGTGAAGTGATTTTCCCGTCATCGTGAGTTGTCCTTTTTCGTGAGAAAGTGATACACTAAGAGTATATTAGTAGATAAAATGATATTTGTATATCATTATTTCTATATCTAAAGACGCAGATAAAATATTCAATACTATTATAGGATAATATACTTGATATTTTATTTATAACTAGTATATCAATTTAGTATAGCACTATACTTATGATAAACCATAAGATCCTCAGATTGCGCAATATCACTGTAGTATGAACAAAGTCCGTAATTTGATGAATCTGTACGAAATATATATATAGAAAAGTCGAATACAATGTTTATATTAATATAGTTTTAGAATTTAGATTTAGATTATATATTCCAAAATGATCAGCCAATTAAGGAAATTTTATAAGTTCTCCGATATCGTATCTTCAAATAATAGCTATATCACAAACTTCTCACACATACGAGAGAGATGCCAGTCTGTTTGGCTTTAATGGTCGCCAGGATCGTTGCGAACGTTGCAACTACCGATCCTGCCATCTTGCGTCCATCAACGAATGCGACGTGGCGATCTTCACTTAGAACGTGCGGTTTCAAAGGTTCGATGAGACAACGGTTCTTCTTAAAGCTGGACAATCGAGTTTCTGGCGTATATAGTTATTTGGGACAAACATTACTGCTTTTTATAAAGAAATATTTAATCTATAGACTAAATATGTGTAATATCTAATATATTCTAACAAGGAGTTTCTTAATATTTCTTGTATAATTAAATTGTATAATTTTCTTTTAAAATAATCACAAATAATTACTTTTTAATATCGTTAATTATTTGTTACCGAAATGACTACTAGACTACATATTTATAATAATAATTATAATTACTAATACTCTAGTATATTATAGTAGTATAGTATTATAATATATAGTTTACCTTTTTACTACATCGGCTTTGAAGTATAATAACACAAATTTACTCAGAATCGCGTTTTTGAATATATTAACTATGATGAAAAGTAACCTAATGCTTTTAAGCCGTAATTTCTAAAGTTCTTTTCATCCGAAGAAATTAGATGTTCGGCAATCACCAGGGAGTTCCTTTTCGATTCGCCGACGACTCCCATACAGTTCGCCACGAATCGTCTGGCTTCACGTGGACACACCACTAAATAGCCATCGAGTGTCATCCAATCAACACTGGCTCCAAAGTCACGACCTTTTGAGTCTAAACCACGATCTTCGGCATGTCGTCGTTCCATTTTTTCCGATTCTCCGAGTTTTGCTTCAATGTTTATGCGTTCGTACGCGTAGAACGCGAGAGGGTTGATAATATGCGAAATATGTGTGGTGTGCGGGGTGGTGTGCGGGGTGGTGTGCGGGATGGTGTGCGGGGTTGTGTGCGCAGTTTGGTGGCGAGGTTGAGGAGGTATCTCGGCATGCAGTATGGCGATATCCCTCATCTCTATATTTGAAGCTCTCGCGCGCTCCTCCAAAACATCAATCAATAGATCCCTGTAAACTAATCGCATAGTTGTTTCCGCTTTTTTCTGTTGTGTAAATCGATCTGTGAATGGACTTATGCCCTGAATATTAGTTTGCAATACCGACTGAACGTAGCTCATATTTTCATATCTAAAAAAGGTATGTGAAATATTTTCACCGGTATCATATCGAAAAGGAATATTATCTTTTGAATTTAGTATATTTACTTTGTTTGATCGAACTTCTTTAGTAATCAATTTCAATTTGTGAAAATTAGGAATACTTCGCATTGTAAAATTATTAGCATTAGTCAAAGAAAACCCCATACTAGTTTTAGAGGCTGTATTATTTTGCCAGTTTTTTAAACTTGATATTGTTGTATTTATATTTCGTGTTAAAAAATTATTTGTATCAGTTAATGGTAATCTCATAATAATTTTAGTGGAAATTATATTTTTTACTTCTATTAATCTCAAAAATCTTTTAAATTTTTTTTTTATATATGAATTCCCATATATTTGTTTTATTTCTTCATGTCTCTACGAATATTAATATATTATTGTTTATTAAAAATTATATATATATAGTAGTAGTAGTAGTAGTAGTAGTAGTAGTAGTAGTAGTAGTAGTAGTAGTAGTAGTAGTTGCAATGGCAGTGGCAGTATAATTAGCAGTTTATTATTATGAAATGTAATTAAATGGTTCTAGAATATACAGTTATAATAAAATGGCATATTAATATTTGTTATATACTATTATAATTATATAATTTAATTATATTATAATATATATATAATATATAAGGATGGATATACTCTTTAAGAGTACATGACTAACATATTTAGTTGTTTTTGAGAGGATATCTAATTTTTCGTTACGACCGTATATTCCACGAAAAATATCCACATTCTTACTTTTATTTATTGACATCGGATTTGTATTCATACCATAACCATACTTTTCCGGAGTCAATGAGGATTTACCATGTCCACACATACTCCACATACCCCTACGGATATTCATCATTACCAAGTGGTTATTAACATGTAGTATTTGATGTGCGGTATTATAATACGGCTGTATAAAAAGTAGATAATGTATAACGGGTTGAAATAAATAAATAGTTGAAATAAATGATTATAAAAATTATAATTTATTTTTAATAATTATAAAATTAATTAAATTTTTACAAAATTAAAACCTAAATAATTTAATTTAACAATTTGAAAATTTCATTTAATAGAAAATTGGCATAACATATCAGATATCATATACACTTTAATAATTTAATAATCATATACTATATATCCGTATATGATATCCAGAGCTGCAATTTCATTATTAATATTAAAGAGTCCAAACTTTTGAAGTTAAATTTAATATAGATTATAATCTATATTTTCTAAATATAGCTATACCATTATATTTGTAATATTGGGCTATATTATAGAATATAGTTGTATTATACAATATTATATTATAAATATACTACCCTTTATATAAATAAATATTAATAAGAACTTTCAATTAATAAAGATATAACGAGTATGTAGAATTTCATTATGTAATACATTACTAAATAAAAACAAATATTAAATCAATATATATTATGTTAGCTGAATTAAGTTGGCTCAAGGCAAATAAACAATGTATTAATTCATCGTTAAAGTTGATTAATATTATTAAATTGAAGATTTAATCTTGTTACTATAATATATGAAAAACAGTCTTAATTTTTTATATATGTATACATATTTTTTGGTAATTAAAGATAGTTTATTTTTATATTTCCAATTTCACAAAATAAAAATACTAGAAATCATTGTAGTCAAATCAACTACATTTATTTAGTTTACACTGTACACTACATACGTATTGAATGAACTGTTAGTGTATGAACTGTATTTAAAAAAACTATCCGTTACATAAAATTTTGCTTTCAATATGAATATTAAAACGTGTATCACAAGTAAGTGTTGGTTAGTTGTTATTAAAAATGGTTTGGATATTTATAAATAAGGAATAGTTATTCGTGATTTAGTTATTGATGATTTGTAAAATTGTGCGATGAAAAACTTTATTTTTACATCGTAAACTCATTGATACTTTTGTTTTAAAACGTTACAGTAAGTTTAGTTTAGAAACTAAAAGAAGTATAAGATTAACATATAAATGTATTTATATGACAATGTAAACTCATTAATACTAAGTTATAAATAAACTATATTTTAAAATTGTTTTGAATTTTTATTTTTTTATTTGGAATAGTTTTCAATATTTTCAACTTTACTTTATAAGGAATTCGCCAAATGTACAAATATTAGGATACTATGATTATAATGGGCAAGCTTATAAGTAGCTAATTATTGTTAATAATTAATAATTATTGTTAATAATTTTTTAAAAATGATTATATTTAAATTATTTTTAAATGTATTTAATGTTATCATATAATATTACATATAATAAGAGAACTGGTAAATCTTAGTCGGTGAGATATCGAGTTATATATGGCCTGGTATGCACGAAGAAAAACTAATAAATCATTTAAAATATTCACTTAAATATTCATATAAATTATATCGACATCGACACCATTAAAAATCGCCTGCATATTTAGTATCATTTTTTTATTATTTAAGAAGAACAGAAATTTAATTTATGAATTATGAATTATGATCAGATAAAGAGAGAAACCGTTGACATGTATTAGTAATAATGTATAACCTATATTTTTTTCTATTTCACATTTTCTATTTTATTTTATTTAATGCATTATTTTTAAACAGCATTCAAACTTCTATTTTATCTCGGAATCTCCTTTTACTGTTATACTTTAGATGCCGTTGCTCTTTAACATTTATGTCGGATATAACTCGATATTTAACCTTTACGAAAACGTTCTATTCAACGACTTTTCATAAAGTGAATTATTGTATCTATGATATATATCTAATACATTATAATTGTGGGTCTGGAAATCAATTGTCTTTTAACAATGGCTAAGCATCTCACCCTGCTACATTGTTATATTATTTATGATTTATAAATCACCTCAGATCATGTGACATAAAATCGCATCTCGGCCGGCTATTAAATAGGTCTCTTGCGTTTTGAATTTGCACATGATCTGTATCGACTTCGATTGCGTAGGTAAGCTGATTCTTATAATACTCTTCGAATAACTAAAGTTTAAAATTGGTTTAATCGCTAATATGAATAGTTAATATATATATATATATATTTACATAATAACTTAAATTCTTTTCTCGATTAAAACTGTTAAATTAAATTTCGTTCGTTTATAAACATATTATAATTAGATCTAATGATGCGTTAATCGTATACCACGTTAGCTATCCACGTAACTATCCGCCGTTCCAAAGGAGAACGATCTGCGAGCAAACGATGACCAGTCTCAGTAAAACGTCGTTACGTTGGATAATCGTGTTAATCTCCCTGGTAGCGATAGGTCTGGGCGGAGTGTTGGTATGGAGGGTATTGCATCACCACGGCGGCAAAACACGCCCATCAGTCAGTTAGTGAATCTTGAATTCACTAATAATGTATATGAATAATGTATATGATATCAAAGAAAACATAACCGTGGCTAGAGTTAGACCGATGTGATATATTACTATTATGCATATCTTTATGCCGAATACAATATATCATATTTTATAATAGAGTAATTGAATCAATACATTAATTATTAAATATTCATCGGATTCTATTATAGTTCAATATTCACATTATTCATATTGATATTAAATAATAATTAAATAATTAAATTTCTCTGGCATATAAACAAATATTTATCTATAATTAAGATTTCAGATATTCGTAGTCTGGTAGAAGTATTTTAGCTTCTAATTGAAATTTAATATGTCATAAATAAAAAAACTCGGTATAATTGTATCATGAATTCAATTATTTTTAAACTAACGAGTTATTACCTACCTACTTTTTATGAAATAATTTATAACGGTATTCAATTTATCTACTTCTATAATTTTAAACATGTCTTGATTATCATAACGTATATGCTAATACATGCAATATATTGTAGAACTATTGTAGAACTATTGTAGTATACATATAATATACTATATATATAACTATATATAATATACTATATATATAACTATATATAATATACTATATTATTACTTATTTAACTCGAATACCTACGCGCTAACTGCATCATTTTGATATAAAATATATGTTTTTTAAATTTAATAATATTAACTATAGTTATAAAACTATATTATTAGCCAGATTAGGTAATCTTGGTTATTAATAAGTTTCGAGAGTTGTATTTTAATAAAAGTAATGATCATTTGTATTGATCTGTAATTAAAGAATTCCTAGATTTCCAATGCTCATTTCGCATAGTCACTCTGAAGTTTTTGATCATTGAAATCGTAAACCAGTAAATCCTTTTCTTCTTGTTTCCCAGGATAATCTATTCCTCAGCCAAACCCGTCATTCGATACACCTTTCCATTAATCGAATGTACCCTTTGACTCCAAAATCCAAATAGTCTAACACATCTACATCTCATTATAATGTACCTATATTTTTCAAAACACGGAACTCCTAACACGCCCAACTACTTAATTTAAAGCATCCCAGTTCATGAAACCCATAATACTGGGGTGTCGATTCTCAGCGCCTAAATAAATACCTATACACCTTGCAACAGCACACACGCAGACGACGACCTCTCCCCTGGCACCAACACAACACGTTCTAATGGGAAACGACGGTAAACCATTCCCCTTCAACTCTATCCGACTTAACGAAGCCGTAAGCCCAGTGCACTATGATCTTGATATGTTCACTGACCTAGAGAAGTTCAAATTTTCAGGAAAGGTCAGCTGTAGTTTATTAAACCCGAGCTATTTTGACAATTAGATACTTAGAGGTATTCAATAGTACACTGATACAATACCCTCTTAGTTAATGATGATACCATAATATAGATCGAATAAATAAGTCGATGATATAGAATTCTCATTGTTATTAAAAGTATCTAAAAATAGAACAATTACAATGGATGCTGCAGTTGATAATAAGATATCTCATGGCACGAGTGATAACGCCGTCATATTTATTGTTTGATCGCGGCAGCAGATGCAATATATCCTTTAGAAATAAAATGATATCTACAACATATGAGTTCGTAGACTGATCTATTAATAGACCATTTTGGCATTGGCAAGGTTGTTTAGTGAAAGATCATATACGCATCAAAACCACGTTTGATGTACTTATTGTATATTGTATAGTCTATTGACTATAGTATATTGTATGCCATACATATATATGTACATTAATCCTTCACCAGTCGAACTTAGGTATTTATGTATTGGAGTGTAAATCAAATTTATGTACGAATATGATAAAAAATAGGAAGAGAAAACTTGATTTATGCTTGATTTTGATGTTTTTACTTATTTGTCTTAATTTCTATTGATTACTGGGTGTATTACGAATTGTATTTAAAAATCATAATATAATAATTATATATATAATTATATAATCGTACACAATCCGTACACAATCCGTACTTACGATTTATCCTCGTTACAGGTAAATATCGAATTGGATGTTACTGAAACTGTGGATTTCGTGGTTCTTCACATTAAATACTTGAAATATGGCACTCCGGTCGTGAAACGCTTGAACTCGGTCAAGCAGATAGAGGTTAAAGTATAGATATGTCATAGTGCTTAGACTTCTCTCGATAATTCAGATTATAGTATTAACTACGTGTATTTTAATTGGACCTGAGACGTTATTTTTTACTCAAGCTACTATAATAGTTCAAACAATAAGGCTTAAATATAGGTTACTTTGAATATTTGAATACATAGATGTTATTCAATAGACTTTGATGAAATAAACTTTCTATTTTGGTATACTGGTGATTCATATTTGAATTATCATATCATATTTATGAAATCCACTCTTTGATATCTTCTGGATATCAATTTTCAGTCTAATATTCTCAAATATACGTTAAATACAATGTAATCTGTATGAATATTATCCGTGAATTTAATATGATGCAATAACTGAAAGTCTTTCTTATAGGTAGTACGAGTAGTGGAATGTATTGAGCGTGAACAGCTCTACATCGGACTGAGCGAAAAACTGTCAAAGGGTGAGAAATATTCGTTGTCTTTGAGTTTTAGCGGAAAATTAGGCGACAGTCTTCGAGGCTTCTACCGCAGTTCATATACTTCTGCATCCGGTGTGAAGAGGTTCATTCGATATTAAAGTAATAACTACTACAATTACAAATGTAAACAATTAACTGTTTACTACTAATCCATTTACTACTATCATGAAATACGAATAAATTTTAAAAGAACTTGCAGTACATTACTGTATATATATCATTGTATTGGATACATTTGGATACAATCTACAAATAAAGATTCTTAATCTTACAACGAATAAACAAATTCAAAAATCAATCAATTAATATTAAACAACACACTGCTAATTCCTTTACCAATCACAAAACCCTAAATCCTCTACCAAATAACTAATACGAAGTTACCACTCCATTATAAAATATCATATCAATAAACCCTAACCGACTGCATTGAAACTCCAAGGTACCTCGCGTTGACGAAATTCGAAGCCACTGAAGCTAGGAAGGCGTTCCCATGTTTCGATGAACCTAGCAAGAAGGCCACCTACACAATGCGTATGACAAGGCATTCCGAACTAACCTCAACTCTGTTCAATACGCCTCGTCTTTCATCCGAACCATCTAAGGTGCACTTTCAGTATGTAAATATAACGTTTATGTCACCATTATAGTCATTCATTCCGTTACAAATTTGGCCATCTATTTCGTAACTAATTTATTAACCATTATACACCATTTGATATATCAGTTACATCATCGTTGTATCTCTCGCAGTGCAGATAATATATGATTAATTTTAAAATATATCAAATATTAGTATTATTTCTTATATCATTGTAATAACTCTAAAGTTGTTCGTTCTTTCGTTCAAGTAAGTCCCTTCGTTAAAAATTAAAAATAATAATGTAAAATTAAAAGGATATAAATAATAATGCAAGATGAACCGTAAACATATCAACTATAGGAACACAAAGGAATGGTATTGGATACGTTCGAGAAGAGTGTTAAGATGTCTACTTATCTTGTAGCTTGGGTAGTATCGGATTATGCAAAAATATCGCAAACCACGAAATCCGGTAAAATTGTTTGTATACGTTTTGAATTTGAAGTATCTAAAATAATATCGTTAATATTCAAGTTACTAGAAGAAATATGTATTGAAACGAAATGAATACCTACTGTTTATAAATAATTATTTTTTTATAAAACGATATTTAAATATCTTGTTAAGAATGATAAGAAGCATTTATATAGCAGTACTTTTCAGTTTAAAAAATGTGACGATAATGGAATTTGATCAATCTTCAATTCGTTCACAAGGTAAACGTGTATGCCCCTCCGGATGTTATTGATCAAGGTAAACTGGGTCTAGAAGTCGGGGTTAAAGTTCTCGACACATATGAAGAATATTTTGATGTGCCATATCCTTTGAAGAAACAAGGTAAATTCATGAACAGTTATAATTTATAAATCACCGAATTGCTACGATGAAAGCATTATATTCCCTGAAACTAGAAGTAATTATGAGTTAAAATTAACTTTAAATATACATGTTTATATCTTATATATACATATTATATATATATATATATATAACAAAATTGTATACTAATCAATTGTTACTACTTGAGTTGTATTAAGACATTATTACATTCAGATTTGGTCGCCATACCGGATTTCGCATCCGGTGCAATGGAAAACTGGGGTTTGATCATGTTTCGTATGACAGCTCTCTTATATAATGAGAAAGTTTCTTCATCGGGAAATAGACAAGGTGTTTCAGGTACAATAGCTCACGAAATGGCTCATCAGGTTATATATATATATATATATATATATATATATATATATATATATATATACATATATATATTAATGTATATATAAGCATATGAATATTCGTGATTATATAACTGAAAGAAGCTTATAATAAGTCTAAGTTATTAAGTATATGCTTATTAATTAATTAATAAAGAGATTAAGTATTATAAAGTATTATAAATAAAGTCAGTTAGGCAATTAGAAAAGATTGGAGAGAATTAGATTATAAATAAATTTTAAAGTTTATTTATTTAAAGCATAAATATTCAAAGATTTCATATTAATATAACTCGTTACCGTATCTCCTAACATAGTGGTTCGGTAATCTTGTAACAATGGAATGGTGGAATGACTTGTGGTTAAACGAGGGATTCGCCACTTTTCTCAGCCATGCCGGTAAGGACGCGATAGATAAATCGTGGAAGAGCGTTAGTATAGATGTATTACCGTATGATTAATAACTTTTAATATATATTCGTCTATATTATTATGTGTACATCATCGTATATAATCCAGTTAGCACATACTAAATGGTCAAATTAATTCACATCCATTTATTATATTTCTATTTTCAATATATAACAAATAACATTACATATATAAACATTTAGCATATTTAGAATTTTGATTATATTAGCACACAAATTTTTCGGAAATAGGAAGAACAGTTCTTTGGAACATTTATCGGAGCCATGCACATCGATTCTTTAGCATCATCGCACCCCATCTCGGTTGAAGTAAATGACCCTACTGAAATCAGTGCGATATTCGATACGATATCCTACTCCAAGGTATTTAATATTTATATCTAAATTACGCAGTATTAATAATATTTCGATGTACATAATTTCGTACTCCGCAGTTGATTATAATATCCTACTCGCAGTTCTTTAAAACATTATATTTGATTGTCTTTAAAAAATCATTTTTAAACGTATTTAAAATATTTTACTTCAAGCAACATAATATTCTACTCCGTGCTTTTTAAAACATTATATTTCAAATTGTTTACAACATTGTACATGCTAACAATATCATAATCAGAGGTCTTTAAAACCTCATATTTTAGAGTATTTACAATATCTTACTTTAAACTACACGATATATTACTCTAAGATAGTTATCGCTCGCTAACATTTAACATTATTGCAAGTACATACATTTACAAATTATACTATTTACAAATGTGTGATATCCAAAAGTTGATAAAAAATATAATTTATAAATTCTTTGTATTTAAACCATATAATTATTATTTATTAACCATATAATTATCTTCAAATACAGGGAGCCTCGATACTACGAATGTTACAGAATTTCTTAGGTGAGAAAATTTTGCGGAGTGGATTGAAGAACTACTTGAACAAATATAAATACAAGAACACTGTAACAAACGACTTATGGGATACTTTAACCGACACGGTCAACGAACTTGTTGATGTAAGAGACTGTATTATGTTGAAGCGATAAGCAACCATATATTTTAACGATACATTTGTAAAGACAAACTTGTTGATACTTTTATTTAATTATTCAAAGTATATCGCAGTTTACGATTTGCATCATATAACCGACTACTACTCGCGAAGGAGGATAAACGGATTGACGTACGTAAAGTAATGAATACGTGGACCAATCAAATGGCATATCCAGTAGTCACCGTGAAACGAAATAAATTAGGAGTCATCACCGCAAATCAAACAAGATTCTCACTGTATAGCGGAAAACATGAAACGGTTTTCAAGAAGTACCCAAATCCATATAAGTTAGAAGCAACATATATAAATGGTCTTAAAACATTTCAGAATTAAATATACAAGTAATATAACTCTCTGAATTAGCAAATTTAATTCACATCCTAATATATATTTTAAAAATGTTGCTTTTTCTAAATTTCTTCTCGATATATTTTATTAATTACAGTTATAAATGGTATGTTCCACTCACGATAATGTCTGATGAGACAAAATCAGTTAAAGAACACGAAATTCACTGGCTAAACATGAAAGACGGTTTTTTAATAACTATCTAAAATTTACAAGTAATCAAAGTAATTAATCATAAATAATCGGTTTATATCTTGTAGAAACTAAACAGAAACGAATATAAAATTGATTATCTGGATAATAATCTTAACGATCGACATTCAGTTGAATTCAAGATGGAGGGAAGTCCTAAGTGGATCAAAGCAAATGTCGATTTTTCTGCCTATTACCGAGTTCAGTACTCCGTAGAGAATTGGAATGCGCTGTCTCGTGCTCTTCTAGAAGACCATGAAACATTTTCGGTCGGCGATCGTGTAAACCTCATAGACGACTCATTTGCACTTGCCCAGTTAGTCTGCAGACTTACATGTAATCACCGGGTGATGAGCATGGATACTTGTGAATAATTTGTGATATATAATACTAAAGAGTTTAGTTATATCATTTAAAACATCCACATATATTATAATATATAGATTATGAATTCTAATTTATGATGAATTATCATATGTTATTTTCTTTAATTTAATATTATTCATATATCAATATATTTATATCACGTACTATAAACTGTATAATGTATTAACACCTCATATATTTAATATAGAACAGATTCATATATTTTATATTTTTACAGAGCTGGCTTATTGGATATATCAATTCCTTTATCCATTTGTGCGTTTTTAGTCAAAGGTATAATATAAAATCTCGAAAAATAATATTATTTCAGATCGTGCTTATAAAACGTAATAATTGTAAATTGATATTAACTACAGAAACAGAATATTTAGTTTGGTCTACAGCAATTTCAAATCTTGGGTACATCAGATCGCAGATGGAATTGCATCCGGATTATCAAATGTATGCAGTTAGTCTCTTTTAACATATATTTACATAAATGAGGTATTCTATCTAAACCATACGTAATATATCGCACTGTATATTATTATATATTATAAAAAAGATGATATCATCTTATATAAAATATAGTGTATATCATAAAGAAAATGATATTATCTTATATATGATATAGTATAACGTACAACTAATATCTTTTAAGTGTATAGTATATAAATATACAATATATATCATACTTACAATATATCCTCTTCTATATGATATCATATATCGTTTTCTATCATCTATATGATAGAGTATATATTTAACAAATTAATATTATATTATAAATACTTATAAATTAGAGTATATATATTATGTTTGATTAGAATTAGAATTATAAATCTTATATAAATACTTTTTACAAAACGAGGGGGAACAATTAATTATACAATTGGTCGAATATATAAGTCTGAAATATTATAGAATGTCTCTAACTTTTTGATATTTAAATTTGATAAACTGTATAACGAATTTATAGGATTATATGCTGGAATTAATGCAAGAACGTTTAAAGAAAGATAACTGGAAAAAACAGGATAATGTATTAGATGGGTTTATTGAATATTACCATATTGAATAATTAAGTAATTAATATATGTCAAATATTGACAGTTAACATACATAAGTTACATACTAATATTATATTAAATTATTAAATATTATATTATATTATTCAAAGTTAGGAATCAACTAAGATATTTGATTATAAAATATATATATATTAAATAAATCGCAATACATAATTTGTTTTCCAGTTACCTAGGATCTGATATTCTTTATGAAGCAATTTTATTAAATCACGAAAAAACGGTTTCCACGGCAAAAGAACTTTTTAATAAATACATGACTACAGGAAAAAAGTAAGTAGAAGTTATATAACATTGTATATATTTATTGGAATTATGGTAATTTCAAATAAAATACATCCTATAGTGTATGCACATTTATATCCTAAGGTTGTATTTTTTTATAGAGTAGATCCAGATATTATGTCTGTAGTTTATCGAGCTGGTATCGAAAGGGGTCAGTCTAAAGAATGGGTATTCCTGTGGAATAAATTCGAGAAAAGTACCGTTGCCTCAGAGAAGAAACGCATTCTAAATGCACTTGGAAAAACTCGCGATTCCGTGCTTATTCAAAGGTTAATATTTAGCAAGTTGGGTACACATTATAAACAAATGTGATCATCAAAACAAATCTTTTAATCTATTAGGTGAATACATTTTTTTTAGATATTATTATTTATTATTAAGGCCTAATAGAGTTTTAAGTAGTAATATAAGCTGCTAGAAAAGCTCTACGTTATATTTTATTAATTGGGTATGAAGTTAGAGCACTGAGCAATATTAAATATTTATAATCATTTCTTATAGCATCCTAAAATCAATTAAACTATTAGTCAAATATCTTAAATAAACGCCTGAAATAAAACCAAAATATAGAATTCTCAATTACTTGAGATACTTCATTGACTTTAGAAGCATTTAATAAAATATTCGCTAACCATAACTACAACTTATTTAGATATTTGAAGTTATCTCTAAATGAAAAGAAGATTCGCATAGCTGATACGAGACGAGTAATTACTTCAATATCAAGTACCTCAGCAGGTCGAATCCTCGCTTGGAACTTTTTCAAACAGCACTACGACGAATTCTACCTCAGGTTCGTTTACATTTATCCATCATTTTATATGAAATCGTATAATTTAGTGCTTGTACTTTATTTTCCATATATAATAAATATGTGAATTTGATCATTCCATTTCCACTTTAATATATATTCTAGATTAATATTTCAAAAATTCAAATGACTTCGGTCGATTATATTATATAATCTCATCTATAGTTATATAACATAACACCGATTACAAAGGTCATATATATTCATTGCAGGTACGGTACAGGTCACTTTACGATGTCCGGAATCATTAGGGGAACGTCTAGCCATTTCTCGAGTAAATACTACTTGGACGAGGTTATTATGTAATATAATTATCTTTACTATTTAGTTTAAATATAATTTGTTTCCTACTTGTAATATTAAAAAAATATTATTATCCATAATAGTGAAATTGAGGTAATTAACGTTCGTATAATGTATAAATTTGTGAAAACAAACAACTTATACTTAATATAAGATACTTTTGAATGAAGTTCTTATGGTATGCTCAAACTGTTCAGATAAAAGATAAGATACATAGAAGATGCCAACTCATACTTACACTTGTAACTAAAGCATACTAAATGATTACTATCGTATAGGTACGCGATTTCTTCAGCGGAAGAGAGGCTGGTTCGGGCCTAAATGCCATCGGATACAGTCTCGAGAAAGTAGCTATGAATATCGCTTGGCAAGTCAATCAGAAGGATGCAGTGATAAAATGGCTCAAAGAACGTAACTAGGGAAATCTTAAGAATACCATCAAACTTTTGTAAATATTTTTTTTCGTTAAATATTCAATAAATTTATACTACTTCAGTTTTCTTTCTAATCTCTGATACTTGATCATATATCTAAATAGATTTCCATTAAAATACTTCACAAATCAATCATAAAATCAGTTATTCAAATACATTTGCAATAAATATATTAATAACAATAATTTTATAATATAGCTTCATTTAGGATCAATATCAAATTCATTAATTATCATTAATAATAATTGTCTGAGAGTTTATTTGCAAAATAATAGTTCACAAATATATGTATAGCTTGTAAAGGAATGTATTTAATGCAATTCAATATTAAATAGATTCCAAAATAATGTCGATGATAATAATAAATCATTAAAGCAAGTGCGTGATTCAAAGGATAAGCTATGTATATAGAATATCACAATTCAATTGTTTAGGTTTATAGATGTTAGATATGTTTATAATATATTGTATGCTAGAAATGATACAATTGCAGAAAAAAAAAGTATTTTTTTCTAGTTAAATAATAGTAACTCTAGAATTGTATTAATTGTAACAAATAATAATGTTTATATAGAACTGTACATTAATAATAAAGTCATTATAGCAGCAATGTTTTGTTCGTGTAATAATGTAACAAAGACGCCAGCGTCTAATAGAGCGTCTAACAGAACGTCTAACAGAGCGTCTAACAGAGCGTCTAACAGAGCGTCTAACAGAGCGTCTAACAGAGCGTCTAACAGAGCGTCTAACAGAGCGTCTAACAGAGCGTCTAACAGAGCGTCTAACAGAGCGTCTAACAGAGCGTCTAACAGAGCGTCTAACAGAGCGTCTAACAGAGCGTCTAACAGAGCGTCTAACAGAGCGTCTAACAGAGCGTCTAACAGAGCGTCTAACAGAGCGTCTAACAGAGCGTCTAACAGAGCGTCTAACAGAGCGTCTAACAGAGCGTCTAACAGAGCGTCTAACAGAGCGTCTAACAGAGCGTCTAACAGAGCGTCTAACAGAGCGTCTAACAGAGCGTCTAACAGAGTGTCTAATAGAGCGTCTAACAGAGCGTCTAACAGAGCGTCTAACAGAGCGTCTAACAGAGCGTCTGACAGAGCGTCTAACAGAGCGTCTAACAGAGCGTCTAACAGAGCGTCTAACAGAGCGTCTAACAGAGCGTCTAACAGAGCGTCTAACACAGCGTCTAACAGAGCGTCTAACAGAGCGTCGTCAAATCGAAGATGCTATGTCCATCGTCGTCTTCGCTGTGTTCGGAGATCTCCTCGTCCTCGTCGACGAGGGCCAACCTCTGTTCCTCGGCGTGTTGTTCGCGCGCCTTGTCCGCCAGGTAGCGTTTCAAGTTATCGCGTTCGGCGGGCGAGTACGCGGAGTCGGCAAATTCGTGAGGATGGTAGACTCGATACAACGGAGTATCGTAACCGTAGTCGGGGTCAAGGAGGTCACAACGTGCAGCTGGTTGTCTCAGTCTGCGGTACTCATCTACGGAGGAGCAAAAGTCGTCATCCGGCGTCATCTCGACGTTCTCGCAGAGCTCGGTGCACAGGAGGTCTGTTACGAGTGGGGTTTGGGGTTGGGAATGAGGGGAGAAACAGCGGGTGGAGATAGGTTTGGGAATGGGTGAGATAGGGGTGGGGTAGGGTAGGGGTGAGATGGGGTAGGGTAGGATAGGGGTGATATGGGGTTGGATAGGATAGGGGTAAGATAGGGGTGGGGTAGGATAAGGGTGAGTGAATGGGTGAGATAGGGGTGGGATAAGATATGGGCGAGATAGGGTGGGGTAGGATAGGGGCGAGTAAATGGATGAGATAGGGGTGGGTAGGATAGGGGTGTGAAAGGAGTGGGTAGGATAGGGGTGAGATGGGTTGGGGTAGGATAGGGATGATATGGGGTGGGATAGGATAGGAGTGAGATGGGGTGGGGTAGGATAGGGGCGAGATGGGGTGGGGTAGGATAGGGGTGAGTGAATGAGTGAGATAGGGGTGGGGTAGGATAGGGTCGAGTAAATGGGAATGTATGAGATTAGATTGAAAGTAAGGTTAGAGGAGCGCCGCAAAAGGATTATTCTAGGTGAATGAGGGTTGAGATATCATGGGGTTGTATAGGGATAGGGATAGGATGTAAGAGATGAAGAAACAGATAAAGCGGATGAAATGGGTTTGAGTAGTATTTGAGTAGACATTTGTTAATTGGTATGATAATTGAAATAATTAATAAGTAATTAGAGTATTGCGTATAGGAAGTAATGAGTGGGCATATTTCAAGATTATTTAGTAGTCGCTGATGTTGTTATGCAGATAAAGTAGATTGGAAGTAAGTAAAATAAGAAAGATATATTTAAGAACTAGGACTAGAATTAGTCTTTCCAACTAACCTAATTCTTCAATTTTCATCTTCTTGTGGTCACTCGCTTGTATGAACTTAAAAGCATCTTCGCAATCTATATGTTTTATTGGAGATGTTCTAGCAGCATGCAAGCTTTCAGTTGTTTCTTTAAGAAGCTCTTTAATTTTTACTTCATCCACTTTTACAATATCAACTTTTACTTCATCATTTACTAATTTACTCTTTTTGGTTTTCATTGGTTTTCTCTTTTTAGATTTTGTAATGTTATTTTTATCTTTATTTTCATTATTAACATTATTTAAGCTATCACTATCATCAACTCCAATTTCAGCATTTTTAGTTTGAACAATATATGCTCCTTTGCATAGAAATTCTTTTTCAGTAGTTTTCGCAACAATTTCTTCTTTTGAAATTCCACTTTCTATGTTTACATTTCTCCTTTCATCGGTGGTCATGCCATCTTCACCATTAGTTATGTCCATTTCTCCTTTAGCGATTCCGCCGTCTTCATCGTCGGTCGGCAATTCCGGAGCGAGTTCCATTTCCTTTTCGAAGGCAATCAAGGCGGGATCTCGTTCGACAACTTCGCCGGTGACCACATCTCCTGGGTCGGAGGTCAAGTCGTACAGCATCTGCTGCAGACGAATCACGAGATATGCATAGTCGACGTTCAGCGTTTCGCAGAATTTCATGACGGCGGGATGAATTGTTAAGTTGTTGAGCAATGAGCACTCCTTTCAGGGAAGTAGGTTAGTGAGTTAGTGAGTGAGTGAGAAGGTTAGTGAGTTAGTGAGTTAGTGAGTGAGAAGGTTAGTGAGTTAGTGATAATGTGAGTGAGAAGGTTAGTGAGTTAATGAGTGAGAAGGTTAGTGAGTTAGTGAGTGAGAAGGTTAGTGAGTTAGTGAGTTAGTGAGTGAGAAGGTTAGTGAGTTAGTGTGTGTGTGTGTGTGTGTGTGTATATGTTTATTCACGAAAATCCAATTTTTACATTGTTCGAAGGTGAATGTAAGTATTATTAACGAAATATAACACAATTAATATAGTAAATACGTTTTTCAAAATAAATAAAATCGAGGTAATAATTGTGGTAATATGTGTAAGGAAGTCACGTGAGAGGGAATTGCATCTGAGGGAAGTGTGCAATGTACATTATACATATGGGAAAACTGTATAGGGGATAGTATATAGAGAAAATAAGTCAGATATAAATGTACGTGTAAAGGAGGTAAAGTATGGTAGTGAGGTTGGTAAGAAGTAAGTAGTAAAAGTGGAAAGTAATATAGGCTGTAGAAAATAAAGTAGTTGAGTATTGGTTTTTGAGTAATGGGTATTGTATTAGGTAAAAGTACAGTGTAAATCAATTTGATAATTCAGTAGCAGTAGGAATATTATAAGGGTGTGTCAGGTTATATCAGTCTAGACCAAGTAAGTATTTGTGAAGTTTGCTTTTAAAAGTATTTGTATTATTTTCATTGGTAACAGTTATGGGTAGATTATTCCAAAGTTGTGGAAAATTGTTTGTTATGTCTTGTTTAAGCAGTTTTTTATTGGATGACCTTAGATTGCTTTTCAGTTTTAGTTTAATTGAGTCGCTCATATATTTAGGGATATCAGTTTTCAGTGCTGTATGTATTATTGTTAGAATTTTGTATATGGATCTGTGTTTAAAGGTTAGAAATTTAAGTTTTTTTCTGTATAATGTGATGTGTGTTCGTTTAGGGAGTTTGTAAATAAGTCTGCAAGTGTGGTTAATAATTTTGTTTAGTCGTTTTTCTTGTATTTTAGGTATATTAATTAAAAGTGAGTTGCAGTAGTCAAGTTTAGATAGAATGTAGGCAGATGTGAGTATTTTGAGTGATGTCTGGTTGAGAAGGTGTTTAATTTGTTTTATTTTAAATATTTTATAGTTACATTGCTTAGTTATTAATGAAATATGTTTGTCGAATGTTAAGTCAGATTCTAATATTACACCTAAAGTAGTTATAGTTGTCTTAATGGGTATATCTTTATTTGCAATTTTAATATGTGTGATGGGTGGTGGCGTATGACTTTTACTATGGAATATGATGCATTCAGTTTTCTGTAAATTAAGTTTCAAGTAATTATAATTAAAGTAATTTTCTAATTTCGTCGTTATGCTATTAATTTCTTTTAGTGTATTCGGTAATTCATTAAAGGTTGTGGAAGTGTAAATTTGTGTGTCGTCAGCGTACATGTGGTATTTAGTATTATAGCAGTTCATAATTAAGTCGATATCGGATATATATATATTAAATAAAAGTGGACCCAAGACACTACCTTGAGGTACTCCGATTTGAGAGCAGTTAAAATTTTTACTCAGTTTATCAGATTTGATATTGAAGGTTCTTTCGGTTAAATATGATTTTATTAGTTGTATTATAGTGTTATGTATTCCAATTGATTGTAATTTAGCGAATAATATGTTGTGGTTAATAGTATCAAAAGCGGCAGTTAAATCTAGTAATATAAGAATTACAAAACGATTGTTTTTTATGTTATGAGAAATGTAATTTGTAAGATTTAGTAATAGTGTTTCAGTGTTATGGTAAGGTTTGTAGGCACTCTGCAGTGTATTATCTAAACTATTGGCGGTAATATGTTTAATGATATGTGTGGCAATAATCCTTTCGAAAATTTTTGATAATAAAGATAAGTTTGATATAGGTCTGTAGTTGTTAGGAATGGAGTAGTCTAGGGAAGTTTTTTTTATGATTGGAGTTATAATTGAGTGTTTCAGTGAAAGTGGGAAGTTGTTATGAGTAATACATTTGTTAATAAGATTTGAGTAAATAAGTGAAATAAAGCGGATGTTTAATTTTAGTAATTGGGGTGTCATGGAGTCTATATAAATGTTAGTTTTAAAATGAGTTAGTCTTATAAGTCGTTCAATATATGTTGAGGTTATAGTTGGTATGGCTTCCGAGATACAAGTAGGTTTTTTTAGTGTGTCTAAGTATTTATCTCTTAAATTGTTATCTGAGTTGAATTCTATTTCATTATAAATTTTAATTATTTTATCAATAAAAAAGTTTGCAAAAGATTCATTATGTATAGGGCATTCAGTTTTTTCCTTAACGTTTAAGAGACCATCAAAAGTTTTATAGAGTTGTTTCATATAGTGAGTGAGAAGGTTAGTGAGTTAATGAGTGAGAAGGTTAGTGAGTTAGTGAGTGAGTGAGTGAGTGAGTGAGAAGGTTAGTGAGTTAGTGAGTGAGAAGGTTAGTGAGTTAATGAGTGAGAAGGTTAGTGAGTTAGTGAGTGAGTAAGTGAGTGAGAAGGTTAGTGAGTTAGTGAGTGAGTAAGAAGGTTAGTGAGTGCGTAAGTGAGAAGGTTAGTTGGTTAGTGAGTGAGTAAGTGAGAAGGTTAGTTAGTTAGTGAGTGAGAAGGTTAGTGAGTTAGTGAATGAGTAAGTGAGAAGGTTAGTTGGTTAGTGAGTGATTAAGTGAGAAGGGCAGTGAGTTAGTTAGTTAGTGAGAAGGTTAGTGAGTTAGTGAGTGAGTAAGTAGGTTAGTGAGTGAGTAAGTGAGTGAGAAGGTTAATGAGTTAGTGAGTGAGTAAGTGAGTGAGAAGGTTAATGAGTTAGTGAGTGAGTAAGTGAGTGAGAAGGTTAGTGAGTTAGTGAGTGAGTAAGAAGGTTAGTGAGTGCGTAAGTGAGAAGGTTAGTTGGTTAGTGAGTGAGTAAGTGAGAAGGTTAGTTAGTTAGTGAGTGAGTAAGTGAGAAGGTTAGTGAGTTAGTGAGTGAGTAAGTGAGAAGGTTAGTGAGTTAGTGAGTGAGAAGGTTAGTGAGTTAGTGAATGAGTAAGTGAGAAGGTTAGTTGGTTAGTGAGTGATTAAGTGAGAAGGGCAGTGAGTTAGTTAGTTAGTGAGAAGGTTAGTGAGTTAGTGAGTGAGTAAGTAGGTTAGTGAGTTAGTGAGTGAGTAAGAATGTTAGTGAGTTAGTGAGTGAGTAAGTGAGAAGGTTAATTGGTTAGTGAGTGAGTAAGTGAGAAGGTTAGTGAGTTAGTTAGTTAGTGAGAAAGTTAGTGAGTTAGTGAGTGAGTAAATAGGTTAGTGAGTTAGTGAGTGAGTAAGTGAGAATTGTTGAGTTTTTAGGAATTGCTAAAAGAAAAGGAAAATATTGATAATAGGGTGAGTATAATGAGAATTAGAGCAATATAAATAAATGTACATTTAAAAGCATACGTATATCATTATGACAATTCATACCTTGATAAGTTCAGTACTAGAATAGTAGCTCGAGTTCTGTTCATTTAAAACCCAAATCAGAGATTCAATTAACTACAAAGTTAAATTTGATAAAAAAAACTGAGAACAAATTAAATAATAATTCAAGTTATTTTTTATTTCACAAAAAGAGCCGAAATTAAACAATAACCATGAAAAACCAGCAGGAAGGCAATAGGGGAGGAATTTATGGTGGTAGATCATGGAATGGATAAGTAAAACAATGGGGTTTATAATTAAGATTATCTGTATAATAATAAATGCATTATTGAGTAATATTAGGTATATTGAGTAATATTTGACCCGGGGTAACCTTGAAACCACAATGACAGTGTTTATTAATGATGAAAGAGATTCCTTCAACATGACATCCTATAATTGTGTCCACCAGATCATGAATCTGGAACAGATATGTTTTAAGATAAATATTCACTACTCTTCAATACCCGATACCCATGAATATTATGGACATATGATCTATTGTATTACGCAACCATTTATTAAAATATAGCACAATACATACATTGTAGTAATACATCGCATGGAAATAACAATGTCGCGTCTTGCGTCTCTATTATCAATAACAATTACACTTCGATTGTTTTACTTAACAAAGGATGCTGCGGAACACAAAAGCGAACCCGTAAACAATACACCACGCTCTCTTGACTGCGGACACAAACATGTAATCATATCATAGGCGATTAGCTAACTTCAGGACTGAAATTAAATTCCTGGGTATAGAATTGAGTGCTCCACAACGCTTTAAAGATACAGCTATCTAAAGGGGGCAATGGTTTTTGAAGCGATATAGAGGTCGTGTGGAGGTCGCTTGTTGATATTAGAGATAGGCAGGATGATGGGGAGAGTTATGGGGAGGGTGGTGTAGAGGGTTATGGAGGCTGATGTACTGTTGATGCGAAGGTTAATACGAAAGGTTATACATAAGCTGATGTGGCTGTATTTACGGGTTACCCGGTGGCACTAACCATTATTAGTACAGCACATGCCCAGCACATTAACACTACGATAACACATGTGTCTAAATAGACGAATGTTTGCCGAGATCGTGGCAAATCTGACGGGAGATAACACCTCAGAAGAGAAGTAGGGCACTTTAATGGTGGAGATGTTGAACCTCTTCACCCAGCCGCCGAACCTTAGTAGATGATATCAGCTAAAACTCAGTAGCGATACAAGTCGGAAATCGATATTGATTGCAAAGAGAACGCTCTAAAATTCAGTAGCGAAAGAATGCGAAAGAATGCGAAACAACCTGGAAATCAATAGCGAAAGCAAAGAGCATGTTCTAAAACTCAGTAGCAATGAATATGCAAAAATGTAATTTAAATGAATTAATATCAGTTATAATTGCCATTAGTATTTTTACAATATTATATTAAATAATAGGATATCTTAGCAAAATAGATATAAACTAAAAGCTGCTAATTAACCTGATACAACAAGAACAAACTCATTAGATAATAACTATTATATCTCTACATGTAAAAAAAGATAGATATATCTTAATGTATTACAATTATGGTACATATTATGGTACACATTTGAATTTAGATTTTATTTTAAAATTTAATAATTATTTTACAAAAAAATACTTTCCTACCCTAAATTATTATAGAATTCTCATTTTGAGCATAGGAGCCATTTAAATTCGAAATATATTAGTTTTCTAACTAGTTGAGTGATACTAACCAACCAGATATGGCTTCATTGCAGAGATCTCTACACATAGCCGCCAAACAGTCCAAACACAGCACATTAAACTAATGTGAAAAAAAGTAGAGAGCAAAAAAAGAGAAAGATAAATGATAAATTTGTATGAATGAAAATAAGTATTTAGATATATTACATAGATCTAACAATAGAATCACATAAGTACTTTACATTAGAATACGCCAAGTACTTTCTCCATCAAATACCCCCGAAGATATGCATTCGATATGCGTAATGATGTAAAGCCATTAACCCAGAGGTCGGAGGTCGGTGTATCGGCGGTATGTCGTATAAGGTAGCGCAGGAGCACCGACGGTCGGTAGAATTCTACGGCCGCATAATAGTCGCTGCCCACAGCGGTCAACGCATATCCGCAGTGTTCGCATTGCTTCATTGGAATATCGGTGGTTAAAAATGACCGCCTTACTTCTTGTTTCATTAGAGATTGGAATTTATATTTACCATTCTTACAATACTACCTTTACTATTGCATATACAATGAAAAGACTACGGCAACCTTTCCGGGTGGGAGGACGTCGCATGTAAATGTATGGCGCATGAAAGGCATGATTTCGAGGAGAGCTCCGAAAACCACCATCAACTGCAAGGTCTGTTTCTCGAGGGTTTCTGTAAAGCAACCAATAACTATACGCGTCAATTGAAATGCTTTCAACCATAGAGAACTTCATTTACTCGTTCAACGCTATTAATTCAAATTTAAAATTCATAATTTATTATTAATAATTGGATTGATGATTATTTACCGATTTATTGAAATAGATTCAAAGAATAAAACTGAATGGTCATCATGTGTAACAACATCTCAATGCAACAGAAAATACATCTTTTAAGACAAATACATACTAAATACTATATTACTACTACTAAATACTATATTACTACTACTAAATACTATATTACTACTACTAAATACTATATTACTACTACTAAATACTATATTACTACTACTAAATACTATATTACTACTACTAAATACTATATTACTACTACTAAATACTATATTACTACTACTAAATACTATATTACTACTACTAAATACTATATTACTACTACTAAATACTATATTACTACTACTAAATACTATATTACTACTACTAAATACTATATTACTACTACTAAATACTATATTACTACTACTAAATACTATATTACTAAATACTAAATAATATATTGACATCGGGTTGACGCATGGACATTCGGATTTGTTACCAATTTCCAAAGCGTACAAGATCTGTTAGTTTGCATTGTAATGACAATGGTACCTTTGTGTTTGATCCTGTGAAGGTATTTCAGCATCAAACAGACGAGATCGGCTTGAAGCTGCAAATCGGAGACCAGAGGATTACAAATCACTGTTCGTATATTAAGCATTTCTAATTCCCTATTGTGAGAGTCAGAAGTTGTGTTGCGTGAATATATTTACAAACAATAAAGATTGTCGCTGTGAAACGAGAGACAATGGATTTAATTTCTAGTTACTGTGACTTAATATTGAATTTTTTAATTATTAAGGTTAATATTTTAAAACTGGTACCTTTGATTTAAATTTACAATTATTGATACAAATTAAAATACACAAATTAGCATAGTATTAAAGTTACTAGATGATAGAGAGAACAGACATACCATATTATATCTTATTTTGAATCCCTTTTACATGCAAATATAATTAAGAGATTCAGATTTAATTATTATTAAATAATATTAAATCATTCATCAATTAACATTAGATAAATTAATTAAGTTGTATAAATAATGTAATATAAATTACTAACTGGAAAATTGAAATTGGAGAATTATAGATATCAAAAATGTAGCTACTAGGATAGAATTTTATATTTCTTATATATTTATGTGTGAAGATCATAATTATCTTTTGTCTAAATTTTGATAAACCTAAAATGAAATCAGCAATTATAATATTTGTTTAAATGGAAGTATTTAATAAATAAAACCTCGCTTTTTTGATAATGACCATTCTGATTTCTCTCTTTGTATTCCTATGATTAGTGATAAAGGTATGTATTATAGAAGATGGTAAGGTGTATCTAAGGTAAGCTCTATTATTCTATTTAGATTTAAATATGCTTCAGTATTTATTGGAAGTTTATTAAATTATTTGTAGTTAATAATTGAAACATTTAAATAAATGTTGACAATATTATAAAAAGGTATATCATCCAATGCTTGTTTAGGGCTAATATTACAAGAACATACTTTACATAATATATACAAATATTGATAGTATTGTATATTAATTAGTTAAATAAAGAATGATATATCTTATATTCAGAAAATCCTGAAAATCGGAATAATGTTAATATAATTATATGGGGCTTAAATATAAATAAAATGATATCAATGTATCTTTTAAATATACATTATATGATATAATATTCATATGTTGATTATATACATTTTATTAACATGAAATTATATATATAAATTATTATTATGGTCACAATTATAAATATAATTATATTGTTATATATACATATAATATATAATACAATGCACTATGTTGTAAAAACTATATACAAATATAAATATGATCAATAAAGCAAAAATTAACTTAGTGATGGTTAAATAATTAATAATACCTAAAAATAACTTAATTATAATATTATTATGTTATTCAAATGTCATATAACAATAGATATATATTACATAATAATTACATACTAATTATATAACATTATTATAAAATATAAACCTTTGAAATGAGTTTTCACAAAATAGTTTGGTGTTTCCTATAAAAATACAAAAATTAACACACATTTTATTTGATTTAAAATCAGAATTATGAATTGTATATTTAATAATATATTTAAACTTTAAGTCAACGATATCTAATGATAAATTGTATTGCAAAATGTTTATAAGATTTTATGTAATTTATTTAATAAATAAATGAATTACTTCCCAGAGGACTTAGTTAATTACTAGAAGATCTTCATCTAAACTATAAGTTACAACATTATCCTAACTACTAATATTAACCCAATCAAACTTAAACACCAAAATCTAACCAAACCCCAAATCAAATCAATTAACCAACATAATTTACTAATCTCACCAATCTTCTCTTCACCAAATATGTCATTTTCAAAACACTAAATAACCGTATAACTATATATAACTATATATAACTATATATAACTATATATAACTATATATAACTATATATAACTATATATAACTATATATAACTATATATAACTATATATAACTATATATAACTATATATAACTATATATAACTATATATAACTATATATAACTATATATAACTATATATCACCTAATCATCCTAAAAACCTCAAATAATATTCATAATCTAAATATTAATACAACCCTAACCACTCTTAAAATTATCCTTAATCACCTCCCTAAACCTAGCTTTAACCCTACCCCTAACTCCATTGCTAGACATGCTCAAAACCCTAAGTCTAGTGGAGCCCTATCCTCGAGACCTACTCACCGGCGCTGGCACCTCGTGAGCTGCTCTGTCGATTTCGCGTAGAGTGCTCGCCATCTTCTCCCGGTACTCGACTCGTAGCGCCTCCTGGCTGACGTGTTCGGCCATCACGGCGTCGGACACTTCGTAGAAGATCTCGGCGATGTAGAAGACGTCGGTTGCCGGTGGCGGCGGGTGTTCGGGGCCCAACTCGACGATTCGCAGCGCCCCCGTAAGGCGTACCAGGTCAACGTCGCGAGTACGGTAACACCGAGGCAACGGGGTGCCGGGGGGGGCGTCGCCGAGGCGGCAGAGGGCGTGGCATCGCTCGTGCGGTTGCGATACGTTGGCTGCGGCGTCGTCGGAGTAATCGAAGACGTCTACGGTGGAACAGGGGTCCGCTAAAGAACCGCCGAAGAAAGCCGGGGGATTAGTGAACGATACGATTGGATAGCTGGTAACGGCGGCGGAGGTGGTAGTGGTGCCGGTGGTGGTGGCTGCGGGGTTAGCTAGGCGAGTGCATTCAGCGCAGCGTCTGCCGACAGTTTGGGGCGTGGCTTCGAGCCGCTGAGAGGGCGTAGTCGTGGTAACCGGAAAGATGTCCGCCAACGTTTCGACGTCGACCTCTTCGACGGTAAACGTTGCGGTCGGAGAGCGTTCGAAAACCTCTAGCCGATTGGCCGCCAGGTTATCCGCGGTACGAGCTGTATCGCTAGCGACGCCTAGCGGTAGAGCGTCAGACGTCGTCGCTTCTTCGAGTGCCACGTTGCGGCGAAGTCGTCGACACTCTTTGAAGCCCCGTCGGCTCGAGGCGAAAACAACTTCGTTGATAACGGAAGTGGAGGCGTAGGGGAGGTGAGGGGCGAGGTGAGGGGCGAGGCGACGTTTCCTAGGCCTAGGCTCGTCGTAGGCTTCGTCGGGTGCGGTACCACGGGCCGGAGGTGGGGGGTCGTGGTCCGGCGAACATTCGGACAACGTCGCAGCCATGATTTCACGTCGGGCTCGATCATCTTCTCTTAACTCACGAATCTGAAACCGCGATAAGTTTAGTAGATTTAGTAGGTGTAGGAAATGTAGAATGTATAATAGGTTTAAAAGGTGTAAGAGGTATATGAAGTATAGGAGGTATAGGAGGTATATGAAGGTATAGGAGGTATAGACTTCCAAATTAAGTTATTACATAATTAATATCCATATTTACAAGATTTTAATATTGCCAATAAAAATGGATTGCGATAATACAATAATAATACTTAATAAATGTAAAATATTGCATTATTATCTCAGATTATAATAATCATTTACTACAAATATTGATTTGATGTTGAAAACTAGCGCAGGAGTCCTATTATTAATATTAATATTAATATTAATATTAATATTATTATTATTATTAATATTATTATTAATATTAATATTAATATTAATATTAATATTATTATTAATATTATTATTAATATTAATATTAATATTAATATTAATATTATTATTAATATTAATAAAGCTCTAATTTTCTACCCGAAGGAATTGAATATAACGTTTACACACCTTCTGCAGTCTCTTCTCTTTGTCAATCTCCATAGCCCTCCTCTTTACCCCCTCCTGACTAAGTCGGCGGATACAATGAGTTACCTGCGATTGCTGACTAGGAGGTGATGAAGGTAAACACGAGGACGAGTTGAATCTGGAGGAATGGAGTTGGGTTTAGGTTTTGGGGGGGGGGGGGACGTAATAGGGAGTATATAATGGGGTTGTAATAAGGGGTGTATAATGGATCTAATCATTGTGTGATAAAGAGGAGTATATTTGGGGTATACTAGAAGAGTATAATAGAGTTTAATGGGGTTTAAATGGTATTGAAATGAGAGGATTATGTGAATTTAATAGGTGATTTAATAGACTGGTATAAATGGAGTGTAAATGGGGTGTTATGAGAGTTTGCTGTTTATTGAAGATTTATACAGGGAGTTTAATTAGCAGTGTAATGGGTGGAAGAGAAGGGGTTTAATTAGAGTAAGGGGAGGCTAAATATGGGGCTCATAGTAGGGCTTACAAGAGTGAACTATTTATATTCATAGAAAATGAGGTGCGATGCTTTATAGGAAATCATCATTTAAAGTATATTTTTATTGTTGATATATAAATAAGTAAACGAAACACATTAAAAGAAGATTTCTAGGAAGAATCCTATTTCTAGGAAGAAACCTATTTCTGGCGATTCCATCGCTGCTTCGACCAATTGCGTTACGTGATAGTATGTTGCACGGTATGGTGGTAAGTCTCTGCGAACTCATGGCGCCATCTAGTGACAACTTTGTGGTAGGCGTTCGGAAACTTGTCATCGACTTTGTTTTCTCAACACCGCGACCAACAGCCAACGCTGAATTCTTAGGCTTTAAGGGTACCAGAGTCAAATGGCGTATCTGCAGGAGGAAGTGGGAGATGGTCAAATGTGGTGTCTGGAGGAGGAAATGGGAGATGGTCAAATGGCGTATCTGGAGGAGGAAGTGGGAGATGGTCAAGTGGGGTGTCTAGAGGAGGAAGTGGGAGATGGTCAAGTGGGGTGTCTGGAGGAGGAAATGGGAGATGGTCAAATGTGATGTCTGGAGGAGGAAGTGGGAGATGGTCAAGTGGGGTGTCTGGAGGAGGAAGTGGGAGATGGTCAAATGGTGTATCTGGAGGAGGAAGTGGGAGATGGTCAAGTGGGGTGTCTGGAGGAGGAAATGGGAGATGGTCAAATGTGATGTCTAGAGGAGGAAGTGGGAGATGGTCAAGTGGGGTGTTTGCAGGAGGAAGTGGGAGATAGTCAAGTGGGGTGTCTGGAGGAGGAAATGGGAGATGGTCAAATGTGATGTCTAGAGGAGGAAGTGGGAGATGGTCAAGTGGGGTGTCTGGAGGAGGAAGTGGGAGATGGTCAAGTGGGGTGTCTGGAGGAGGAAGTGGGAGATGGTCAAGTGGGGTGTCTGGAGGAGGAAGTGGGAAGATGGTCAAATGGCGTATCTGGAGGAGGAAGTGGGAGATGGTCAAATGTGGTGTCTGGAGGAGGAAATGGGAGATGGTCAAATGTGGTGTCTAGAGGAGGAAGTGGGAGATGGTCAAGTGGGGTGTCTGGAGGAGGAAGTGGGAGATGGTCAAGTGGGGTGTCTGGAGGAGGAAGTGGGAGATGGTCAAGTGGGGTGTCTGGAGGAGGAAGTGGGAGATGGTCAAGTGGGGTGTCTAGAGGAGGAAGTGGGAGATGGTCAAGTGGGGTGTCTGGAGGAGGAAGTGGGAGATGGTCAAGTGGGGTGTCTGGAGGAGGAAGTGGGAGATGGTCAAATGGGGTGTCTGGAGGAGGAAGTGGGAGATGGTCAAGTGGGGTGTCTAGAGGAGGAAGTGGGAGATGGTCAAGTGGGGTGTCTGGAGGAGAAAGTGGGAGATGGTCAAGTGGGGTGTCTGGAGGAGGAAGTGGGAGATGGTCAAATGGCATATCTGGAGGAGGAAGTGGGAGATGGTCAAGTGGGGTGTATGGAGGAGGAAGTGGGAGATGGTCAAGTGGGGTGTCTGGAGGAGGAAGTGGGAGATGGTCAAGTGGGGTGTCTGGAGGAGGAAGTGGGAGATGGTCAAGTGGGGTGTCTGGAGGAGGAAGTGGGAGATGGTCAAATGGGGTGTCTGGAGGAGGAAGTGGGAGATGGTCAAGTGGGGTGTCTAGAGGAGGAAGTGGGAGATGGTCAAGTGGGGTGTCTGGAGGAGGAAGTGGGAGATGGTCAAGTGGGGTGTCTGGAGGAGGAAGTGGGAGATGGTCAAGTGGGGTGTCTGGAGGAGGAAGTGGGAGATGGTCAAGTGGGGTGTCTAGAGGAAGAAGTGGGAGATGGTCAAGTGGGGTGTCTGGAGGAGGAAGAGGGAGATGGTCAAGTGGGGTGTCTGGAGGAGGAAGTGGGAGATGGTCAAGTGGGGTGTCTGGAGGAGGAAGTGGGAGATGGTCAAATGGGGTGTCTAGAGGAGGAAGTGGGAGATGGTCAAATGGGGTGTCTGGAGGAGGAAGTGGGAGATGATCAAATGGGGTGTCTGGAGGAGGAAGTGGGAGATGGTCAAGTGGGGTGTCTGGAGGAGGAAGTGGGAGATGGTCAAGTGTGGTGTCTGGAGGAGGAAGTGGGAGATGGTCAAGTGGGGTGTCTGGAGGAGGAAGTGGGAGATGGTCAAATGGGGTGTCTAGAGGAGGAAGTGGGAGATGGTCAAATGGGGTGTCTGGAGGAGGAAGTGGGAGATGGTCAAATGGGGTGTCTGGAGGAGGAAGTGGGAGATGGTCAAATGGTGTATCTGCAGGAGGAAGTGGGAGATAGTCAAGTGGGGTGTCTGGAGGAGGAAGTGGGAGATGGTCAAGTGGGGTGTCTGGAGGAGGAAGTGGGAGATGGTCAAGTGGGGTGTCTGGAGGAGGAAGTGGGAGATGGTCAAATGGGGTGTCTGGAGGAGGAAGTGGGAGATGGTCAAGTGGGGTGTCTGGAGGAGGAAGTGGGAGATGGTCAAATGGTGTATCTGCAGGAGGAAGTGGGAGATAGTCAAGTGGGGTGTCTGGAGGAGGAAGTGGGAGATGGTCAAGTGGGGTGTCTGGAGGAGGAAGTGGGAGATGGTCAAGTGGGGTGTCTGGAGGAGGAAGTGGGAGATGGTCAAATGGGGTGTCTGGAGGAGGAAGTGGGAGATGGTCAAGTGGGGTGTCTGGAGGAGGAAGTGGGAGATGGTCAAATGGCGTATCTGGAGGAGGAAGTGGGAAGATGGTCAAGTAGGTGTCTGGAGGAGGAAGTGGGAGATAGTCAAGTGGGGTGTCTGGAGGAGGAAGTGGGAAGATGGTCAAGTGGGGTGTCTGGAGGAGGAAGTGGGAGATGGTTAAGTGGGTGTATGGAGGAGGAAGAGGGAGATGGTCAAGTGGGGTGTCTGGAGGAGGAAGTGGGAAGATGGTCAAGTGGGGTGTCTGGAGGAGGAAGTGGGAAATGGTCAAGTGGGTGTATGGAGGAGGAAGTGGGAGATGGTCAAGTGGGGTGTCTGGAGGAGGAAGTGGGAAATGGTCAAATGGGTGTCTGGAGGAGGAAGTGGGAGATGGTCAAGTGGGTGTCTGGAGGAGGAAGTGGGAGATGGTCAAGTGGGGTGTCTGGAGGAGGAAGTGGGAAGATGGTCAAGTGGGTGTCTGGAGGAGGAAGTGGGAGATGGTCAAGTGGGGTGTCTGGAGGAGGAAGTGGGAAGATGGTCAAGTGGGGTGTCTGGAGGAGGAAGTGGGAGATGGTCAAGTGGGGTGTCTGGAGGAGGAAGTTGGAAGATGGTCAAGTGGGTGTCTGGAGGAGGAAGTGGGAGATGGTCAAGTGGGGTGTCTGGAGGAGGAAGTGGGAAGATGGTCAAGTGGGGTGTCTGGAGGAGGAAGTGGGAGATGGTCAAGTGGGGTGTCTGGAGGAGGAAGTGGGAGATGGTCAAGTGGGGTGCCTGGAGGAGGAAGTGGGAAGATGGTCAAGTGGGTGTATGGAGGAGGAAGTGGGAGATGGTCAAGTGGGGTGTCTGGAGGAGGAAGTGGGAGATGGTCAAATGGGTGTCTGGAGGAGGAAGTGGGAGATGGTCAAATGTGATGTCTGGAGGAGGAAGTGGGAGATGGT
Source organism: Osedax frankpressi (assembly GCA_964035775.1). Classification (NCBI taxonomy): domain Eukaryota; kingdom Metazoa; phylum Annelida; class Polychaeta; order Sabellida; family Siboglinidae; genus Osedax; species Osedax frankpressi. The sequence continues at coordinate 26,403,527 of OZ038312.1, forward strand.
CAAGTGGGGTGTCTGGAGGAGGAAGTGGGAAGATGGTCAAGTGGGTGTATGGAGGAGGAAGTTGGAGATGGTCAAGTGGGGTGTCTGGAGGAGGAAGTGGGAGATGGTCAAATGTGATGTCTGGAGGAGGAAGTGGGAGATGGTCAAGTGGGGTGTCTGGAGGAGGAAGTGGGAGATGGTCAAATGGGGTGTCTGGAGGAGGAAGAGGGAGATGGTCAAGTGGGGTATCTGGAGGAGGAAGTGGGAGATGGTCAAGTAGGGTGTCTGGAGGAGGAAGTGGGAGATGGTCAAGTGGGGTGTCTGGAGGAGGAAGTGGGAGATGGTCAAATGGGGTGTCTGGAGGAGGAAGTGGGAGATGGTCAAGTGGGGTGTCTGGAGGAGGAAGTGGGAAGATGGTCAAGTGGGTGTATGGAGGAGGAAGTGGGAGATGGTCAAGTGGGGTGTCTGGAGGAGGAAGTGGGAAGATGGTCAAGTGGGTGTATGGAGGAGGAAGTGGGAGATGGTCAAGTGGGGTGTCTGGAGGAGGAAGTGGGAGATGGTCAAATGTGATGTCTGGAGGAGGAAGTGGGAGATGGTCAAGTGGGGTGTCTGGAGGAGGAAGTGGGAGATGGTCAAATGGGGTGTCTGGAGGAGGAAGAGGGAGATGGTCAAGTGGGGTGTCTGGAGGAGGAAGTGGGAGATGGTCAAGTGGGGTGTCTGGAGGAGGAAGTGGGAGATGGTCAAGTGGGGTGTCTGGAGGAGGAAGTGGGAGATGGTCAAGTGGGGTGTATGGAGGAGAAAGTGGGAGATGGTCAAGTAGGGTATCTGGAGGAGGAAGTGGGAGATGGTCAAGTGGGTGTATGGAGGAGGAAGTGGGAGATGGTCAAGTGGGGTATCTGGAGGAGGACAGATAGGGTAAGGGTACATGGTGGATGAGGTGTGAGAGTCTGACACTAGAAGAAAGATAGGAATAGGGAGATGGAGATGGAAACATGGAGTGTGGAGAATGAAGAGAACGAGACTAGTCAAGAAGATAGTGCAATGGAGAGATAGAGCTAGTGTATGGATACAAATGGAGTATTGATAGGGGAATAAATAGGAGTATTGAGATTGATAAGATAAGTGGATATAACATGATAAAGAAAGTTCATAAACATTCACTATCTATTTATACATTAAAGTAAATACAGGGTTATATATTTTCAACACTCACCAACTTAACCCCCAAACCCCCAAACTCACAAGTGCTAACCGGTACTTCAGATTTTTCGGCACTTGATTTGCAGCGTTTTGGAGCCGGCCTTTTTTTGGACAAACGCGAGGGGCACGGTTTCCTTTCATTCTGACTGAAAGCTATGAGATCGTTGTCATCTTCATCCCAGGCATCCATTCGCCTACAGGCTTCAATCAACTGCGTACCTAATGGTGCAAGTGGTATGTGGGTTAAGGAGACATAATTGAAAAGAATTTAAGAAATAAAATAATATTGTGGGAGTAGTAGTTTTCTTAATGGCTTTGTCTTGATATGATCTGTTTTACTTAATTATTAATATGCTAACAATATATATTAAACATTATATTTCGATCTTAACTATATAATAGTGTAACTATTATAAAAACCACAATATTCGCCATTAATTATGATTTTATTAATTTTCATAATTCTATAGATATTTCACCTGACACGAATACTCAATTATATATTTTGATATACAATAAAGATACAAATATAAATATTATAAAATATTTTTGTGTTAAACATGAGTGACTTATGTATAAATTAGAACTATACAAACTAGTGAATAATTACATTACATAATGATTCAACTCAATTGCAAAACTTAAATTAAAAATTATATTTGTACACTAATATCATTACATACATTAATCATGAATGATTTAATAAATAACATATTGTATAAATGACTTTTTCTATTATCGACCAATTTCTTAGCAGGAATATGTATCGAGTTTCATTAAAATATTATTTACTTGTGCTTTGACATTTAATATATGAAATAAAATGTGCTTCATTGCCCAAAACCTATATCTACTCAAAATAATAATGCTAAAATAATAATTTAAATTAATTAGACCATAGTATAATCGTATCGGGTAAATCATCAAATGGAATAAGAAACATTTTGATGTATTTGATATAAATCAGTTACGAGAAAATAACATTATTTATTAATTTATTTAATATTACCTTTAAGAAAATGATTGTTTATATTAATTGAATTAGTACTACTATTGATTTATTTATTAGTACTGTATATGTAATATTAGTAATGGTCACTGGTTAACATTAATTGTTATATTAATTTTAAATAACTTACATTTTTAATTATAAGACAATATACCAATTTTTCCGCAAATGAAATAGAAGTTAATATATTATAATAAACACATAATGCAAATTAGATTAAAATATAAATAAATATAAATACTAATATATATATAACTAATATATCTAATTACTATATAATATATATTTATTTTTATAAATAATTAGCAACAAAATAATAAATGTAATAAATACATCTATTTGTAAAATTAAGAACATCATCAAATGTGCATTCAAATTCTTTTTAAATAACCACTTATACTAAATAACCTATGCAAATGAACAAAATAAATCATTTCTATGAAAGTATAAAGTTATTTTCAAATTGAACAAAATATCTTGCCTCGTACATATATTGTAAGTAGATATATTCACAATTCATTTCTATCGAAATCCATTATATTAACATGGTATATTATAATTATGAATAAATCGAAAATAACATTTGTTAAGCGCCATGTCATGACATTCGAAATCATTCAAAAGTAATCCTAATAGACCAAGATAATATAATAGTGTAGTGTATGTGTGAAAATAAGAAGAAGAAATAAATCATACTGTATAATAATTATTATACATAATCTTATAATAAATACTGAAACTTAAAAAATGTAATACGATATAAATAAAATATTAAAGTATCTGACTTAAGCTGAAATCGCATATTAATATGGAATATATAATTACTAGCTATTAGGTGAGTGAATTAAAATAGTATTTATTATTATATTAATCATAACAGATAGCATTACAAATGTAGATCAAATTTATTAAAATGTTATAAAAAAATATACAACAAATATTGTACTTTCTAATTAATAATTTTAAGATATAAAAACACTTATTATTATCATAATATAACAATGATATTTAATTAATAATATGCTGATAATTATTATCAGCAGATTCTCAAATATTTTTTTCTTTTTTTTATAATAATATATTTAAATAATTATTTATAGAATAAATATGCAAAATTGATTCTTGGTTTTATATAAATATTTTCATTGATAAAAATATTAAATTATATAATATTTTCAGAATATGTAACTTACAAGTAGAGAATGTATACGTTATTTTAATGGATATGAAGTAGAATTGAAAATATTATTTTAAATTATCAAAGATATACTAATTTTTCATTCATAGATGTCTTTAATTTATCAATTTATAACAAAATGTGTCATATTACATCAAATACAGCTTTATACATTTGTATTTCTATTTTTACTTGATTTGTATCAAATTTTTATAATAGTTAATTAATTTCAATATAACCATAATATGTATAGTTGAATGATGTATTAAGACAGTACTATGATTAAAATATTTATCAATAAATCTAATAATAAAATGAAAATGATATACAATAATATATAGAATTAAGAAAAATAGAATAAAATGATATATTGCTATTATAATACTATGTTCGGTGAAAGGAATGCATCTATAGGTTAAAAGTAAAATATATAAAATAAAATATTGCTATTACAATAGTATGTTCGGTGAAAAGTATACATTTCAAGTCGACGTCTACAAGTAGAAATCACAGTATTGCTGCATATCTCGGGCACATCGTACGGCAGCATGGGCACTCAATCCAGTCGTTTTCATCAACCATATTGCGTACTTGCTGCGGTCCTTTTTCATTGACAAGAACTGACCAATCACCTGTGAAATCAATTGAGAGCATTAACTGGTTTGTTATACCTATGCATTTATCTTTAATGAGTTTCTAAATGACGTACACGGATTGATATGGATTAAAACATGTTGGTGTTTGGTATGATAACACGATTTTTATTAATTTTCTAACATTATATTTTATTATATTTTATTCTTAAATTATGAATTATATTTCCTATTTTTCCTTTCTAACGTTATCGGTGAAGATGACGCCGGCATCCTTAAGTCGTGTTATTGCTTGATTACCTAATCCGGGTAGTACGTCGACAGACTGCCCCCATGATGGTCCAGTGAAGAATGTCTTCCTCTGCTCATCGGCTACGTAAAGTACAAGGTTAATATTAACTAGCTGAATAGTAAGTAGTAATATAATATAAATATGTATCACTATACTTACTATTTCTGTTTGCTTAGATATTATAAGATTAATAATAAGTTGATAACGGTTTTACCATGATACCAAGGATCTGTACCTCTAAGGATGTAATCATAGTAATTAGTTTACTACATTTATATGAATTCATAAAAAATCAAATATATATTCATATTATAATTATTAAATATGTGAACATACTCCATATAATGATCTTTAGTATAGGTAAATATGTATGCACATACACATACATACATATTACACAATCACACGCATACACATATAAATACACCAATACCCACACCCTATATATGGCGCAATACTTTTAACTTATCTCACATAGATAATTATTATTTTATATATAATCTATAGAATATATAAAATATGAAATATTAAAACTATACTATATTCAAATATGCATTCCATTATTATATTTCTAATTATAAATAATTTATAAACATCAAATATATAAATATATAATCCATAAATATTAAGTTAATATTTTGACGATAACAAATTATAATTAGGGTTACATTTATATCTTAAATATTAAAATAATACCTTCCTCTCGTGACATTTCATTAACGCAGGGGCTTTCTCTTACTATAGGCGATGTATCATATAAAATATTATCTTTTTCTAATACTTGTGTTGTATTTTCTATGCTCTCTTGCTCACTTAGTTCTCTTTCAGCAACTTTTACTCTGCTTAATATCACTAATTCCACTGGATTTTCTAATGTACCCATATTTAGGTTGCTTCTTGACCGTTTAACTTTAAAACAACATAAATTCATTTTGCAGCTAAAATTGGAAAATAATTGTCAAAATTAGAAAATAATAAAAAAAAGCGTTGCTATCAATAAAGTGGTTGAACGGAAATAGCAATATTTATAAATAAATACTATTTTGAATTATTGTATAATTATTACCCATTCTAAATTACATTATAAATAGGTATGTTATATTCATTCCATAATACGTAGAATGTTATTAATAGTTTGAGATATTTATTAAGGGTAAAAAGTAAATTGAGTATCAACAATATTCAATTATACTAGATCTAAAAAATATACATTTTTTATCTTATATTAAAAAATCCTTTAAGTAAAAAAGGTATTTTTAATGAATAATTGATATTTTAATTATTATTAAATATGACATCTAAAATTATATAAATATACTTAACAAATTATAATCCTAGATATAATAATATATTTTAATGACAGGTTTTATATGGCTCAAATAATAATAAGAGACTCATATAATGCACATCTTTGTAAATAAACAAAAAATATACTATTAAATTACAATTCAACGTATACATTACTAGTTTAACACCTTGTTAAGTTAATATAATAATTCATATTAATTAATATAAATATTATATTTTCTAAATATAGTATTAAGTCTCGAAATCATCTATTAGTTAACAATATTAAATTAACAATAACAAATGTATGACAATAAACTATATTTTTTTATTATTGTTTTAATATATATTTTTTTAATACTTTATACTGTATATATATTCCATAACCAGATCCTAAAATTGTCAAAAATAGGTGATATTTTAAACATAAAAAGGGATAATGAACAGGAATAATACGGACAGGTATAATAATATTTACATATGCATAAATACATAATTTTATTATAAAAATGTAATATTTGTAAAACAATAAAATAAATATATAAAAATGTTTATGTATTTTGATGTATTATATGATGGTATATATCATATAAAAATAATATTTTAAAAATACTTTTTAATTAAATATACATATTAATATATATTAAATTTATCTAAAAAAATAATTTTAAACTATATGAATGATATAGGTACGGAAGATATACTACAGCCTGCACAGATGTAAGTATTTATTAAATATTAAATATAATAAATTAAATATACAAAATTATAAATTGAATAGAAATATAGATATATTAAAAATAATAAAGTTCCTGATTTTTGGAATAAGTTATAATCAAAATTAATAAACACCAGGATGGGATTACTGGACTTCTTAACGTAGGCAATACATGTTATTTTAACGCAGTGGTGCATGCTCTAGGGGCTATGCCAAGGCTGAGGATGTACTTTATTTCAGGATTTTACAAAACGTTAGTTGTACATAATAGGTATATAAAACATATTATGTAATTGTTAAGATTTCATAAATATAATATTATTTATATTCCATTGGTATGTTTAATTTACACTACTAATATGATTCTTTATACTATCATAATTCGATTAATCTTTATAATATAACTATATCAGATAAATATCTGATAGATGTCATAGATATGTATAAAATTAATTCTCAAATACTACTTTAATATGAAGTTTTTTCATATGGTTTCCATAATCTACACTAATATTTGCGGTAAAATCATATAACACTAGAAAACGATTTCAGACGTAACAGGTCGAGTTCCAGTGCTACTGTAGCAGACGAATTTTCTCGCCTACTATGGAAGATATACCGGGGAAATTTCGAATATTTTAACCCCAAAGATATTTTGGTTCGTCGTGATATCTGGTAGCTATCTAATTGGTAAATTAATTAGCTTTTATATAAAAGCATATCATTATAACTTACATATATTGTCAGATTTATATATATAAATATATATATATTTATGAAAAACGATTAAATAAAACTGATATTTATGATTGCTTTATAATATCTGTATACGTAAGTCGTGGCATATATTGCCAATATAGATACTATCTGCTGTCATAGATATGTTAACATATATCTTATATGTTGTCATATATCAATTTATAACTTTCCCTAAGAACTTGCTACGATTTTTTGTTAATTTACATGCCGTATAAAATGTAAATAATGATTTAGAAACATTACACTTTGCTAGTATTCTATGAAATAATTAGTTTGAATGTAGCGGAACACGTTGGTCACTTACTGCAATTGGTCTATCTAGTATTCGAATGTAAGTTGATCTGCTTTTCTTACATACGAATAATAGTCTAGCATTGACTTTCCACAGAGGCATATTCTCTATTAAACTTATTTCCTCAAACGTATTTCTCTTTTCGTAATAATATGTATTTGCTTTCATTGTGATCTTTTCTTACATATACTTATAGAATGTTATAATATAATCAAAACTGGTATATTTTTGTGAAACATACATCGTAGTGCATTCCTTTATTATAATTGTTATTTATCATACGCATACATTATAATTAGATCATAGTTAATATGATGTGATAGGATGATTATATACTTAAACAAAATTAAATATTAATAAATATGTTATAATGAAAAAATATAGATGTTTTAATAGTATGAAATTCAAAGTATACGTTTTGTTTTTGGATGTAACTTAATTTTTTATAATGAACTCACTATTTTATCTTTGGTATACGTGTCCGATGATAGATCTGCGTACCATAAATACCATAAACATATGGAATTACATGCTAAAGTTGAACCCAATCCATGACACTATTGCAGATTGCTATCAATAGGCATAGTTCTGAATACGTAATCGGGTTTCAGCAGGATGCGCGTGAATACCTTACCTTCTTGGAAAATCTTTTAAATGAAGACCTGAGTTCAGTTAGTGGTAGTGTGGATAATGGGTCAAGGTTTTATCCCAGCGTTGAACAAATCAATTTCATAAACTCTCCAAGAGTGTAATCATAGGACTTAACGCAATATCAACTGCATCCGTGATACCTTTTGAACCCACTATGTATAGAATAAGTCTATCTGCCGTTATCTAACTAGTACTCACGCCGCAGAGTCCTCAAAAGATAAGACTTCCGGAGTTGGTGAACGCTCGTAACAGCGACAGCAAAGCGGCCGACCACGCTTGGGAGCTCTACCATTTGAACAACAGCACATACCTTAGCATGCGCATGACGGTTTGATTGTATAAATATCTATAAATAGAACACAAGTTATTTATTTATATTTATAATCCTATTTATAGAAACATGTATGCGCTTAGCTTGTAATTCGGGTGTAGATACTTGTATTAAATAGTATGGCCATGCACACGTTAATAATATGATTATTAATTGATTTTGTATTAATTATTTAACAATATTAGTATATTTAATTATTGATTATTAAAAATAAACTAACGTTTATTTAACAAGTCTTTTTTCATAGGGTCAGTTCAGGTCTACAATTAAATGTTGTTTCTGCGAAACAAAATCGATTACTTTCGAACATTTCACATGCCTAACGTTACCAGTACTCCCAACAAATTGCCGGTTAAGGGTCAGTAATCCGATTATCTCATTTTAATTGACCATAATAATAATATTCTCGTGAATAACAATAAGTAGATATATTGCTAGGGATATTAATATGATAAGTTACTAATTCGTGTAGGACATACTCAGAACTTTCAACGAAAAGGAACTAATGACTGGCGATTGTAAATGGAATTGTCCGACGTGTAGGATTAAAAGAGACTCAACTAAACAATTGGCAAGTTCTATTATGTCATATTTATGAAAGTCATCATCACTTATGTCCATAGAACATCGTAATAATCACTATTGTTAATATTTATTGTTCATAATCATTAAAATTAAACGTATACATTATTAATTAGATCAAATAAGGTTAAAAAATGGTTACATTTAATTATAGAATAGTTAGTTTGTCAGGAATCTAATCATGTAGGATTTTTTGAATGGAGTGTTATGTTCTTTTTTGATTTATAGGAAATTTGGAGACTGCCCATAATGCTGGTTATCCACTTTAAAAGGTTAATCGATTTGTAAGCAAAATAGACAGTTTATCAAATATTCCGAATATATCTCCTAACATTTGATCTTTAAACATATGTATAGTAGTAATAGATTAGTGGGATAGTATGTAATTCGCTACACGAAAATCTCAAATAGCTTTTCATTGTAGATTCAGCAGTACGGGTTACAGATTCCGTAAGGTGAACATCATGATCGACTGCCCCATCACTATGGACTTTGGAGAGTTCGTCCGAGGATGTTGTTTAAAACCAATCTACAATCTCAAATCTGTAGTGGTTTGTGAATCAGAACGTAGAGAAATGTCTAGGATAACGGTATTTATATTCACTTAGTCGACTTATTTTGGAATCACAGTTTACATACAAATAATAGTAAATCACTTTATTTACACTATTCATTTAAAAGTATATTGTTATTATTTGTATTAGGTTAAATTCCATAGGAAGGTAGTTTAATCGGCAGTGGAAAATATTGAAACTCATCATATTTATTATTATAATACATAAGATTATTATTTGATAGCCTTCATTCACATTGTACGCATACAGTTAATAATAAAGAGAGTTACCTATTATAATACATATACACTATACGTTAGTTAATGTTGTCATTACATCACAGAATCACATCGGAACCATGAACTCTGGACATTGTTACTATTCTCATATACTATACATTTGAACTTAAATCAACTATTGCAAGCTTCTTTATCGACTATTTATTTAAACCTCGTTGCAAAAGTAATTTAATTACACCAATATATCCATGTGCTAGACATGTCGAGGGAAGGGAAAGTACATTTGTGCAGTAGAGCGTGACAATCTGTATGTAGCTATAATTATGTCAAATCATATAAAGATTCATTTACTTTTCGGTTGATTCCAATGTTCTCCGTGTTTTCCGTCTATTTATATCTGCCCTATCCAAGGCTTATAATTGCGGCATTACAACTCATTCCCCTTATTGATCCAGATACCAGCAACTGTTTGAATGGCAAGAGATGGTTCAATTTCGACGACCAATATGTGTATGACGTCGATATCGCAGATGTAGTGGTTAGTAAGGACGTAATCAATACATTAGCAAGTAGTTTTCATTATTGGCAATGTTATTTCCTGTATTCCGACCAGCAATTTATTTAATATAATCAATTTCTTCTAGGATATAAATTTAGTTTCGTCGAGCGATTATTTTTTATTTCAATTTGCTTCATTCATCTAGAGTATTTAGTTTTAATAATAGCCAAACTACCCAGAGCGAAGAGGCATACATGTGTTTTTACACAGTGGATTAGAAGAAATTGTGGTCGAATACTGCGAATGGAATGAGAAACCATATGAGACACACATAAACAATGAAAATGAGGAAAAGAAAAAATACTGAACGCCAGCAATTTAGTAAATCACGAGAGAATTGAAACTACGAGGAAGTATCGTGTACACGATAAGTTTAAATTGAAAAAGTTGTATGGAGATAAAAGTATATTCCGGATGACACTACACCAACATATAAAGTTGTAAAGCTCAGAGTAGCTTTAATGTGTCAATATTCAACCTTATTTTAATATATCTATATATGCAAAATACACTTTTCAATACACAATCAAACGAATTCATTACAAATAAATATTTCTATTATTATTTTTATTTTAGAATAATAATTTAATAATGAAATAAAATTATCAAACTATAATAATAGTTGTAATAACGAAATAAACAATTGATTAAAATGAATTGATATAAAAATTGATTTGGTGAATCAAAAATATTCAAGCAAATTAAAATAATTATTCATATAAAATATTAAAATTATAATATAATGTACATTTCCAGTAAATCATAAACTAATTAAATAATATAAATAATATTTAATTCATTTTAATCAAAACTTCCTCAAATCAATATACAATTAAAATATATTATATAAAAAATTCATAAAATATTTGTAAAATCTCTAAATATATATTATTTGATAGTGGAGTGAAATTCAGCAAAACTAAGTGTTGCACACTATTGAGAGGTCGTAGTTCATACTAAGATTTCGCCATGACCTGAACCTGATCTTTGCGCGCATAGTCCTCGACGAGGTTCAAAAGACCAAGTCGTACTTCATCGTTGCCCCTGGTATCGAGAGTTAGCATTAGTATCGCATCTGATAATAGACAAATTAATTCTCATATATTAAATAGCGGCATTAAGGATATGAAATGATAAAAAACCTATATTATCATTATATTATATATTGCGTTTAGCAGTGGACACTTTTAGAATAAACAATATCGTAATAAATCTTGAGAGATTCGTGGAGTGGACTAGACTACAGACTTCGCTACCAACGTATTAAATATCACAGAATCCTTTATCGAGTTACGTATTGCTACCCACTGCACCTTAGTGCATGTGTTGTAGAAGATAACTCGGAGTAAGTTTAACTGGTCGGCATGGGATGGAAAGGGTTAGATAGGGGTTAAATAAGGGTTGATAGTGAATGTGGATATGAAACTTCTGGGTAGGGAAATGGCTTAGGATTAATAGGGATATAATATGATAATAGGGATATCTGTATATATGAGTAGTAACATAAGTCAGAAAAACACTACTGTAATCAAATAACAACAAATTGTATTGGTAAAATGGCATTTCTATTTTGCAAATAAAAAACGTTTTTATATTAATAACTAAATTCATTATTTACATTATTTGAGCCAGCAATTTGGCTATATAAATATTATTAAATATTTAAAACAAAGGCTCCATTTACATGATTTATGTTTACAATTACAATTTGGGTAATAACAGTTATTAAAAATTAGATGGGTTAGAAAATATATAATACTAAATATCAACTTAACAAATATCTATTCAGAGTTTGTAGTTAGAAAAAACCTGTTCAAGCCCAACTTTTAATTCATTGGTCTGTGCATTTCTGGCAAGAAGATCTGTTAGACATTCGAGGAGTGGATCCAAAATCAACACTAAATCAAAATGTTCAATTTATGTAATTAAATTATAACATAATTTATGAAATTAGAAAAATTATTATTTAAATATATTTGAATAATAAAATATTAAAAAATATTAATTAAATATATTTTGAATTTTAAAAAATACATGCAAATGCCAACCTATATGAGTTAACTTATATTACTTATATAACTTAACATACAAGAATTGACACTCTTTAGAGATTCACATATTAATGAATAGGATATTTTATTAATAAATATTTTCTTCAAAAATTAATTTCTTATAAAATAGCCCATATTTTTGAAATTATGTAAATAAAATATTACTAATAGATTGATTATATATATATATATATATATATATATATATATATATAGGTTTTGTAGTTACATTATTATTTCTATAGATATCATATGAGGACATTCAATATTTCTGAAAATTGTCATCTGAAATAGTGAAAAATATGGATTCCTAGATTCTTTAAGAAAATCATATTGTAATCAATAGGGTCGAGTAGATTTTGAATTTTATTTACATTTTTTACATTTATAAATTGTCAATTTTTAAAAATTCATTAATTTGCTTACAATAAAAAATATGAAATATTATCTAAATATATGAACTATTTTAAATGAAAAAATAATAAAGATTCTCAATATAAAAATGGATATATTATTAAATTGATATTGCTTCAATTATTATAATTTTTGTAGAATATAGTATATACATACGTGGTTGTATCTTCGAGAACCTTTTAAATATGATACATACTGGTGAAAAGAATAGTATATTGAAAATAATGTATGATACCGTAATTTAAATAATAAATGTGTAAAAATGCAAGAATTAAATCAAATAAAAATGTAATTCAAAAATGGGACATGAAAACATAATTCGTTCAATAAATAAAACATATTTTATTAGAGGCATCGTATTGCTTCCCAGTAAACAAAATAAATGTTAATTTAAACAATATAAAAAATATTATAATATTAAAATAAAATTAGTTGGATGTTGGTAAATATAATTTGAATAATTAAATAATGCAATATTTTAGAGAAAACAAAATGTATAGAAATTTTAAAAATTAATTTATATAAAGAAATCTATTTTCATTTAAATTATATAATAAAATAGATGAATTGTTAATGAAATAGCTTTAGAAAATATTCTGAAATATCCAAGAAATTTTTAAAATATGCCATGAAAGAAATTTTAAAACCAGGATTATTTGCTGGGCAATTTCTTAATTGTTATATAACAAATCAATTAAACATTATAATTATTGCAACTAATGAGAAATAACTAACTAAAAGGCTTATTCTGAACTTGAACTTGCCGGTAGAATTCCGATAACAAAATCACAGTGGAAATGTAACGTTTATTATTTGATTTCTTCAACCGGCTCTTGTCTGAATTAAAATGTTTTGATTAACATCTATGTATAATAAGTTATTATAAGTTATAATAAGTTATTATAAGTTATAATAAGTTATTATAAGTTATAATAAGTTATTATTAATAACATCAGAAATGAAGTTATTAAATTAGTTAAATGTATATTGTAAAAAAAATATAAAGGAAGCTATATGAAAATAATAATCATTATAGGGCTTATAAAAGGGGGGCTATAAAAGATTTCCGACAACAATCAGCTACTCAACTGCATACGTATTCAATATATTGAATCGTACCCGGGTTTCTATATAATATATAAATGCCCCATAGTCCCCGATACAACATGCATTATCTAGCTAGCGAGCGAGTGGTAATTTCTAGCTACGCTCCGCTCCGCTCCGAATATAAATGAACAAGTGGGCGAGGTATTCGCAGACGTCGTCGGTGACTAATCGCGGGTGTAAACTTTTAACGTCGTCCTCCATGCTCTTGAGGATACACGAACGCATGCAGTGCTTTTCGTCTGGACAAGATAACATGATGTGGTTGAGAACTCGAATTGCAAACTCGCCGTACTCCGGCTCGTCGTCGACGCGATTCTGAATGCCTGCGAAGATCATCTGAAAACGGACGAAGACGAATTTAAAGGTCAAGGTGTGACGACTGAATATCAAATTCATTTGTATTCAAATGTGGTCAAAATGATAAACTTTTCAATAATAATACTAAAAAAGTCTGTATTTTTGAACATATTCTTTATAGGATTAAATATCTTACAAATTTCTGCAAATAATAACCGTCAGAACCGTCAACTATTTTTAAAAAGTGATTAATATTAGAAAATTATAAAAATGAAAACCATATTTATTTAAGGATATTTTAGTTATAAAATGATATAAATAAATTGGAGTAAAAAATTTTAAAATTTAAGATCACCTGCAAGGTGATTTTAAATTTCAATCCATTAATCCACATATCACTCCAGATATAGTTCAAAATTAGAAAATTCCTCAATAGTTATTAAGAACTAACAGAAAAGCTATTTTATGTAAAGTGTTAAAATAAATGATTAATGATAAATGATTAAAATGGTTCAAAATAAGTTATTACCATAAGAAAAATTTAAAATGTTGCAAATACATTAATTAGATTCATTAAAATGATACTAACTTTACATAGTTCTCCAGATATGTGTTCGCATTCAGATCTGTAGTTATTCTCTGCTTCCCAAACAATAGCCTCCATCAATTGAGCAAACGATAGATTGGTTTTATCGAGCTTATTGATCATTTCGAATAACGTATACCCCTCTTGATTATGTCCATTAAATGGCTGAAAGAGTTTCATTATAATATTAATAAATGTGGTTAAGTCCAACATATTGTGTGTATGTTCTTCTTATCATTAATGCGGCCAGGGTCTAGTTACTTTACTTTACTAGTAATGTATATGAAAGTGAAGATATGCATGCAATTGATTTCATACAACTTATTTCAGATTGAATACAATTTAATATATTTGTATGGGTTCACAATTAGATGTACAATGAAAGGAGTGGTATTATGATAATAAACATTCTAGTTGTAATTTATTATTAAACAGAATATTATGTTTGAACCATTTTTCTTTAATTCTTTACAATTACATTAATACAATTCCAAAATATATATTATATAAATCAAAATCTAGTTTTACATATTATATGCAAATAATAAATAGTATGTTATATTATTTAGATATTTAATCATATATGGAAATAATAAATAAAGTATTCATAATCATTTTATTACGTTACAGGTTAAAATATTATCTATTTTGTCAATATATTCTTAAATTGCGATATATGCTTGTTTATCTATAATAATAAGTATATTATGCAATCTATATGTAGAGATATAGTTATTATATACAATAAAAAACACTTTATCTATATAAAAATTAAAATGGAGAACAAATTTATCAATTAAGTTATAAGTTTTAAAAAATAGTTTTCGTGTATGCAACTTTTTCAAACTTATTTTTTAATTTAAAATAGTGAATTTTTGGTTTTATATATACTAATAAATTGTTAAAAAAAAGGATGTGGATATTTACATAAATAGATAATATAATAAAATACTATATATAATATAATAATATATAATAAAACAAAGAAAAAGTATTACGACTTTAAAATATTTTTCATTACTTAAATAATATTGTGATGTGTACTATTTAGTTGTCTTTAGTATAATATTAAGATTAAGTATAAGATTAAGTATAAAACGTAGGTATAGTTAATGAAATATATTAATTTAATAAGTCATAATAAAAAATATGAGTATTATTTATTCTAGCGATATATGTAATATGTGTACATGTATAAGAATCATATATATAATCATATATTCCATTTTTGATATATTCATTATTATAATTTAGGTATACTTAAGAGGTATTAAGAATATTAATGTGGAATTTTAGACCAAAAAATGAATATAAATGGCATAAATTATGTATTATATGTAGTATATATAAAAAATGGAATTTTATAATAAAATTATTATAAATGTTGATTATATTTTTATTATAGAAACATTATGAATCAGTAACTTTACTTGTCACTGAACCATTATCAGTCTAAGAATATAATACATATAAATAATAAAAGTGCATAATTAATGAGTTTATTTTCTCGGAATAATTATTTTTATTCCCTATGGTCATTATAAATGTAACAGAGTGTTCAATTTATGAGGTAATGCAATAATTTGGATTTTAAGCAATGTTAATATAATAAAATAAGATAGCAATGTAAAATAAAATAGCTTGCTTTTCAAATATATGTAAATAACTTCATATATATTCAATAAACAGTCGAAGTTATACACAGAAAGTGTAGATATTATTTAAAGTTCATGATATGCAGCTGTATTTTATTATTATTGGAAAAAATACTTCATTAAAATGTGCGTATACGTGTTTCAAATGGGCCAATAAATGATGGCAAAATTCCAAAAAATTGTATCACTAGTTACATTTTATGTGGCTATAAAATTCCTATTCATGTAAATGTTGACGATTGATACGTACCCTTAATATGTTTGTTATTTTCATACTTTATATATTTAATATTAAAACAAAAATACTTTTTTATATATATCATTTTATATATATCATTTTATGTTTAATATTATATATACTTTTTTATCCATACCAAATTTTTCTCGTTATAATTTTCTTATATGAACTTTAGTAAAAAATGATATATACATGAATCAAAAACAAATGAGAAAATTAATGCAAAAAAAGTTTAATAAAGAATATAATATTGATAATACATATTATATAATATATATTACAGTATATTATATTACTTTACACAATTATAATATATCATGTAAAATAATAAATATACAAATAATTATATAAATATTATTTTATATTATGCTCGTGCTTTATGTTTAATCTTATATTTATCGTTTAACCAGATTAACAATAAATTAATAAATTATATTATACATACCACTCTATTATTAAAGGGCTCTGTAGTAATTAATATCGATCTCAATCCCTCTGACATTATACAATAGTTATGAAATGCAATAAAATATATATAAACTAATAAAAATATCAAATATAAAAATAACAAAATAGAAGATTTAGCTAAAAACCCTTTGACCCTTATATTCGAAAACAATAACACTCAACAATAGTACAAATTATATGTTGATCAAATATAATCATAGAATGATAATTTAATAGAATTTTAAATTAAATTTAATTTTAATAGAATGATAATTTTTATATATCGTGATAAAATATTTTAATTAAGAAATATCTAGATTAATTAATAGAGAATTATTTGTTAGATAACTATGGATTTAAAATTATTGATTCATAAAATCGAATCATATATCTTATATATATATCCATATATAATATATAAATTATAATGATATAATTATTTAAGTATTATTATATTAATAAAATAATAATAACAATTAATAAATTATAAACCTATTATATAATAAATGTATTTATGTTCATATTTAGTTTAACATCTTTTATAATTAAATATATATCACAGGATTGCAACCACGTTTATAATCCTACTTAAAAGGTAAGGTTTGGTGAATATAAATATTATTAATCCATAGTATTAATACAATATCTTATATATTAGTTATAGATCAATGTGTACGATAAAGTATTTTTCTATTTATTATCTTAACAAGTACTAATAATTCAATAAATATAAATTACTATCTTGAACTTAAAACGAATTTATTAGCTTGCGATTTTATGAAATATGGAAAGTATTTTTAAAAAGGAAAGATGTGCGTTAGCTTTGGTTTTCATTTGACTACATACAATTATTATCTATTAGTACCAATGTGTTATATATATCTTGTTATCTAATGCCTATTAACTGAACCTCATCGGTTACACTCGAGTGAACCCACTACACTAAACTACACTATGCATTCTCATGAAGACATTTTCTATACTAATTTAATAAATTACATTTATATACATACACTGATTTATTGGACATGCTACCAGACAACATGGTGGTACCTGTGTAATACATGCCATATGTACCTTACCCCAACCTCAACAGGTCCACGACGACTCTCATAGAAGAATCGAAGTATTTCATAATACAATATACTTCAAAGGGCCGCTGAAGAATGCGTATTCTTCTCATTGTCTCTTGAGATAATAATCTGGCCTACATCCTGATATAGCTAGACAACAAGAGTTTGAGACGGCTTACCAATCTTGACCCTTACAGTTGAATATACCATTAAGGAGTTCTGGGAGAGTTTTCTTGCATACTTCAGGGACATCGTATAAATGTCTAGACATACAAATACCTGCTGACAGACGTTATTCAACGTCTAAACATTCAGGAGGACTCAACTTAGAAATCTTTGTGCAGAATTTTAATTTAGAAATTCCTACTCACATTATATGATGTTTATCTATAAAGATATTTAGAAATGCAATGGATTCATAGGAATGGCTAAACTCCCCTATCTTCGGGAGTTCAGACCAATGGATGACTTATTACCTTAATCATCACTTTAGTGTAGTTGTATTATTGATTTGTGTTCACGATCGTTATATGCATTTCCAATTGCTGATCATGTATGACCAGTAATCGGAAGTTAAGATGCAGGAAGAAGTCAACTCTACTTTTAAGTATAGGGGCACTCCTTGTAACTCTATCCTTCCATTGTGGACCTAGTGAACCAGATACTCAAGTATAAGACAATAATTCTAATCAGATAACGATTATCATTCTAGTCGATTCTCGTGTGTCAAACTATAATTATATAACATTTATATTGGATATTATACAAAAGAATGGTGATATATATTTAATTAATTTTCTTTGTTTTAAATCAATTACGGCATGTTTAATATTTTAAACCATTGTCAGACATGCAGTATCATCTTTTAGTCATGACCACGATTACATACGTAATCTTAGTTTACAATATGCTTATTATTTTAATTGTATAACTTAATTGATTGAATTATTTGTAGTATATTTCAATAAACTCGTGTTTGAAGATCTTCACTACCATCTCTATATAAATTTACTCGTATAACTTTAATTACCAATTAGCACAATAAACCCCAAATAAACAAAAGCAACTTAATACAATATGAGAATATGATAATTCTAATACCAAAATACTACATTAGAGATAATCTTGGCTATTAGTAAAACTAAATTCTATGATAATTGACGTTATCCAAAAATATCCTTTTATCTTTTATTCAGTTAAGATCAAAATCCTGTATACATATAAATAAATAGTTAAAACGACAGCAACATCGGATTCGTGAATACTAGAATTAGATGAAACTCTTATATGTCAGAATAAAACAACTAGAACTTCAAATGGTATTGAAATTCTAATAATTAAGAATGATTTGTATCACGTGTAGGACAAAATAACAAATAAAACATATGTATTTATTATTCAAAACAACATAGGTGGCATAATGGCATGTAGGTGTAGGATCTATACCGTAGGTTTAGGAATAATAAGGTGTAGAGAAACAAGCATTTAGTGGCACAAATCAATGGTTATACTAAAGATGTGTCTAAAATAATATATAAAAGTTTTGAAAACATTTACCTACTATTATTAAAATTTCAACCAATCTGTTGTTAAGGAATTTGAATCAATTATTGGGTTAGTCATACAATACCATCTATGTACCTCTATTAGGAGTGTATAGTAAATTAGTTATCTTTAATATCTAACATACCAATAACATTCCTTTCATTCGACATAAGGTACGAAACCTATTTATAGACAAAGTTATAACTTTCAATCTATTTATTTCAACAATTCATTACATTTTACTTTCGATGACTACTAATTTAAGATAAAAGTAATGATAAATATATATTTATCATTACTACATGTGATTTATCTTTATAAATCATATTTGTATTAATAAGATATTGTTATTTAGTATACGAAGAGGTATTTATTTAGTTTCTTTTTTATATATGACATATTCTAATAAATATTATTATAAAATAATTTCTTAAAACATAATAATTAAAAATGTATATATAAAATATTTTATAAAATAATTAATGAATATGACAATACAAATCTTATTTGGGAATTACAATTTTGTGTTATTTATAATATTTTACGTTAAAAAACGCTATTTAAAGTTGAAATTTATTAAAATGATTAATATTTAAAAGAAATAAATATTTAAATTATAAAATAAACAATAAATACAATTTATTAAAAAGAAATATTCTAATAATAGAAATACAATTTCTAATAAATAAAACATGCGTAAACTGTGGTAAGTTATTTTCATTCGCTATAATCAGGAAAAAATAAACTTATATAATAAATAATATGTATAACAATTGATGATATTACATTATTATTGAGTTGATTTGATTACCTAGTCATTTTTTTTCTCTTCTGGAGATTTCTTGTTTCTTTTCGTTGTGCCATTTGAATCTCCTTGACCAGTTTCAGTGTTCGACCTCGATATCTGCAAGTTGCAATGAAATTCAAATATATAATATCAGAATGATGTTTGATTAGGGATTCGAGGATGATGGTAGAGTGGTCTAGGTGGCGTATGACATTAAATGATCATCGCAACAACAATGATATACTCCAAACTCCACAAGAGAAGTGTGGTTGAGAGTGTCCCAACAGTGTTCCAACAGTGTTCCAACACTTCTCTTTATCAATCTCACACCTCTTTCAATTCCATCTTTCTAATAGGCACACACCTCCCTTCACCCTCCGATACCACTTCCGACCAATATCCTCTTTTGGTTCCCTCTATCCCCATAACCTTTCCGCAGCTCTCCTCTGAATCTCCCTCCACCTTTAATCCTTTTCCGACCTCTACACCCAGTCTTCCTAATACTCTTAAGAATATGGACCAGCATAACACAACCCACCTCAAATGATAATTCCCCAACCTTGGCGCGATTGAAGGCGTCTACGATGCCGCCACAGAACACCGCGCAAAACAGGTTCTCAAAGGGCACGAGGGGGTCGTGGAACCTCAGCAACTCCGACATCATCTTGCAGTAGACAAACGCGCAGACCGCGCAGAAGTACAGAACCAGGAAGGCAGGTTGCTTGAGCACTCCGATATGGCGTAACAAAAACAACACGCTGGCTAGCAGGCTGGCTTTGGTAACGCTGCGAGGAGCCGCGGGGTTAGGTCGTTATGAGCGCGGATTTAGGTGTAAGAGTTAGGTTAAGACGTGGCGGTAGAGTCGAGGTTATGGTTATGGTTGTAGGCAAAAGTAGGTAAAAAGGTTGTTGGGAGTTATGAAAAGGAAGTGATACGTTAAGTTGCCTATCAACTACGAAGGATGATAGAAGTTGAAACAGCGGCAACGATGAATAATTACTCTATTCTGTAAAACTAATCTATTCAATCATCTCCAGCATCTCTCGGAACATCTCTCAGAATATTTCTGAATTCCAAACTCAAACCCATTTAAAATCAAGACGAAATGTAGTCCAAAATATTCTCAAACAATTTCATTAATCGCAGATACCGCAAAGAATATACGATGATTAAACACAAAGGTCACCTAGAAAGACTTGTATGAATCAACGTCAAAAGTAATAATGAATGTCATGCCAAAGGTCATCACAAAGGTCACATTGAAAGACTAGTACAATTTGAACACTAAAATTAACATTAAATTATCATGCCAAAGGTCATCAACAAAGTCAATGCGAGGATGTATGTCAATGTCTTAGTAAATGGTATAACAAAAGTAATCGCAAATTACATGACAAAGGTCATCGCCAACGTCATTTCAAAGTCAGGAAGGTCACACTGCAAAATAACGAAAGGCTAACACAATATAAATTACGGCAATGGTGGCATTGAAGTACACATTGAAGGAGACGCTGAAGGACACGCTGAAGGACATGCTGAAGATATTGCTGATATCACTTACAAACTTGGGTAGAGGAACTCGTTTTGTCCGGGCAACCAGATGCCTCGGACATTACGGTCAAGCATACGCATGACCTTGTATCCGGCTCCTTGTGATGGGAACGAATAAGATGAAGGCGATGGGTATGCGTAGAGGTGAGGGTTGGGGTTGAGCGAGGGAAGGGCTGGGAAGAAGTCGAAATAGAGGGGGATGTGGGGTTTAGATTAGTGAGATGGAGGTGAGGGGAGCAAGGATGTAGGTGAATATTTTGGAGTGGTGTGATGGAGAGGTATTATATGGGTTTCGTGAGATGGGTTTAGGGGGTAGGAATAAAACAGGTGCAGAGTTGGGGCAATTACCAGAAGTGAGAGAGATGGAGCGAGGGAGATATATGATTGAGAGATGGAAGTTGTGAAAAATGTAAACTATAGAGGGTAATATGGAAGTGAATAAATGTGGGAGAGGTGAGATGTGGTGAGATGTGTTTGAGGGAGAGGGATGTGGAGGTGGAAAGGGGTCGATTAACACAGAGAGAAAGGTAGTGGAGGGAGAGAATAGGGCCTATATAATTGATAGATGGGGTGATGAGGGTGCGAGAGGAGACTGATTGTCTTCGTAAGAGATAGCATGCTATTGTAGTCCGCTTAAGAAAGAAGTGTGATTTCGTTACAATGTAAAAAACATCTTAAAGATTTCATCTGATGCCAATTGATCGATAATTGAGTTCGAAGAGACAAAATACAGAATTACTTAAATAATAACTATAGATACTGTTTGAATTAACTTTACCAAGAGTACTGGAGTAGCCGCAAGGAGTATAGAAAACTTTGATAAAGATGATAGCGTAGTGAGTTTCTGATAATAGATGAATTCTAAATAACGTAATTTCAGGGTTGTAAAATAATAAATTTAACAGCGTTTGAAAACAGAAATCTAAATATAAAAATAAACATGATACAGTGTTATATAAATAGAGGAAAGTAAAATTAAATACGGTGTTATATTCATTAATAAGTATAATGTAAAGAGAATGATTTGAATTGAAAATGAAAAGAATAAAATGATTCCTAATAGAATTACAATAAAAATAATAAATAACAAATTAATTATGATAATACCTATAAGTATACCTAATTCCAGTTAGCTTCGGTTTGTTATTAATTAGTATTAATATCTTGTATTACGCTAATATTATGCTATTATTATATATATGTTCAAAGCACTGAATTAGAAACTATTTTATAAAAAGCGAAAAGGAAAAATGGAAAGTAACAATGACTGAATTATTAAAATAAAATTATTTTGTATCAAAATAGTCACAGGATTATAAATTGATTGAATTATCTAATAACATTGTACATATTAGATTAGATTATTATTATATTACACATTAGATCAATTATGACTTTCCATTTTACCTAGATTGTTTTAATGCCTTTTCCCCTATACATAACATGACTCATACAATTCTCCTCTTCCTTATGCCTGGCATATGGAAGAAGAGAGAGTGACATTTGACTATTCGAGACCACAAATTGATTTGTGTGTTTGTCATGGAATTCAAATTTAAATTTAAATTTATAAAGTGAAAATTTTATAAATGCTCGAAAATCAAAATAACTTTTTAAAAAACGAACCCAACACAAATATCAATTTAAGCCCGAAACCTGCCAACGCACTTTTTGCCAAGGCGGGGACTTACAAGGCGGGGCTTACAAGGCGGGACTTACAAGGCGGGGGCGTAGAGTTGAGAATCTCCGACCCTACACCGACCACCGAGTGCTCTTTGCACGAGACGCATGTGCTTGGAACCAGTTCCTAGAGTGCAGGGTGTGTGCATATGTGTGTGTGTGTGTTCAGGGTGTGTGTGTGTGTGTGTGTGCAGGGTGTGTGTGTGTGTGTGTGTGTGAGTGTGTGTGTGTGTGTGTGTGTGTGTGTGCATATGTGTGTGTGCGCAGGGTGTGTGTGCGTGCGTGTGTATTGACGATGATGTGTTTAGAGATTTTTAGTGTATGCATATATGTATGTAGAAATGCAGTTTACGTAAGATCTTTGTATGGAGGTAAGTATTAGATATTTAGGTTTACGTAGCAGTGAGTTTAGGGCATGTATGTAGAGCTGAGATGTGTAGTGTATGTAGGGCTGAGATGTGTAGCGTATGTAGGGCTGAGATGTGTAGCGTATGTAGGGCTGAGATGTGTAGTGTATGTAGGGCTGAGATGTGTAGCGTATGTAGAGCTGAGATGTGTAGTGTATGTAGGGCTGAGATGTGTAGCGTATGTAGGGCTGAGATGTGTAGCGTATGTAGGGCTGAGATGTGTAGCGTATGTAGGGCTGAGATGTGTAGTGTATGTAGGGCTGAGATGTGTAGTGTATGTAGGGCTGAGATGTGTAGTGTATGTAGGGCTGAGATGTGTAGTGTATGTAGGTATGTGTAGAAATGTGCTTGGGGCTGGGCGTATGTAGCAGAAGTGTGGGAGCGATAAAGTGTATAGGGTGTAAGCCCTACAGTATAGGGCCTACAGTATAGGGCCTACAGTATAGGGCCTACAGTATAGGGCCTACAATGTAGGCCCTACACACTATACACTATATCACTGTAGGGATATGTGTAGGAATTGTGAGGGAATTGTAGTAGGAGTGTAGGAGGAGTGTAGTAGAAGTGTAGGAGGAGGATAGGAGGAGTGTAGGAGGAGTGTAGTATGAGTGTAGGAGGTGTGTAGGAGTGTAGGAAGTGTGTAGGAGTGTAGGAAGTGTGTGGGAGGAGTGTAGGAGGAGAGTAGGAAGAGGGTAGGAGGAGGGTAGGAGGAGGGTAGGAGGAGGGTAGGAGGAGTGTAGGAGGAGGGTAGGAGGAGGGTAGGAGGAGGGTAGGAGGAGGGTAGGAGGAGGGTAGGAGGAGGGTAGGAGGAGGGTAGGAGGAGGGTAGGAGGAGGGTATGAGGAGGGTAGGAGGAGGGTAGGAGGAGGGTAGGAGGAGGGTAGGAGGAGGATAGGAGGAGGGTAGGAGTGTAGGAGGAGTGTAGGAAGTGTATAGGAATTGGGTAGGAGTGTAGAGAAGTGTAGTAGGAGTGTAAGGGAAGTGTAGTAGGAGTGTAGGAGGAGTGTAGGAGTGTAGTAGGAGTGTAGGAGGTGTGTAGTAGGAGCGTAGTATGAGCGTAGTATGAGCGTAGTATGAGCGTAGTATGAGCGTAGTATGAGTGTAGAAGGTGTGTAGGAGGTGTGTAGGAGGTGTGTAGGAGGTGTGTAGGAGGTGTGTAGGAGGTGTGTAGGAGTGTAGGAGGAGTGTAGGAAGTGTGTAGGAATTGGGTAGGAGTGTAGAGAAGTGTAGTAGGAGTGTAAGGGAAGTGTAGTAGAAGTGTAGGAGGAGGATAGGAGGAGTGTAGGAGGAGTGTAGGAGTGTAGGAGGAGTGTAGGAGTGTAAGGGAAGTGTAGTAGAAGTGTAGGAGGAGGATAGGAGGAGTGTAGGAGGAGTGTAGGAGTGTAGGAAGTGTGTAGGAGGTGGGTAGGAGTGTAGAGAAGTGTAGTAGGAGTGTAGGAGTGTAGTAGGAGTGTAGGTGTGTAGGAGTGTAGGTGGAGTGTAGGAGGAGTGTGGGAGGTGTAAAGGAGGAGTGTGGGAGTGTGTTGGTGGTATTTAGTTCACATTATAGTTTCCATAAGATGTTGGGTAGGCTGTGTTATATAGATTGTATATTGAGAGAATATGATTGATAGGTAGGCTATTAAAGTAATAATAATATTAAATACATAACATTGTAGATGTTAATCTAATATCAATATAGTCGAGAGTAAAAATAGATTATGATTCATTTTTCACTTCTCGAGAATACTATATACAATATATTATTAAATTACGAGGAAATATAATTTAAAAAGTTATATATTATTTAAATAAATATCAAATAATTAATCATATTTAATATAAAATATGGGTTTAAGGAAATAATTTTACAAACTTTTTCTAAAAACTCAAACGAGTATAAAATCATTAACAAAATTTCAAATAATATTACAATTTTATTTAAATAAAATTAATAAAATTCATATTTTATATTATATGATAATTGTAAAATTAATATTTTGAAATAAATAGGAAATTCGGATTCTGAAATTTTATTGTATCTAAAATTAAATTAAATTATAAATAGTTTATCGATTTTTAAATTAGTGGATGAATATATAAAGTTATTAAATGGTTTTGAGCTATTTTGAACAGTTATCCTAAATTTCTAATGTTATAATTGCTATATATTACTATGTGTATTTTGTGGTATCAATATGTAGTGTTTTTAGCTACAGGAATTTCCTCTTAAATTTGGCATATATAGGTATCTTGATATATCTATGCTATACAGCAAGTGTAGAGTTAATGATAAGGTGAGATAGGCAATGTTTAGGATGAGATACATGGTAAATATGCACCTATTACAACATACACTGTAACTAGGCAGTGCTAAACAATATATGTTGTAATACCGGGAAAACCTTATCACACACCTGGACTACGCTTACATACCTGGATGGAGTATTTACTGACTTACCTGAGATGCCTAGCACACAATAACCTCAACACATAAACGCACACACGTACCGTACACGGTGTATCGTATTACTAATGCACTCTACGATTACATTTAGATTAAGTCAAAGATAGCCTTAGTTATAAAGAACGGATTTATTACTAATTATTTAGGTATATCGAATATCATAATCAACTCATTGTTTAAAAACACATAGAGTACATTGAATACTAAATATATAAATATAGATCTATACACGCATATATATAAATATAGATTTGGATTTGTACACACATATTGCAGAGACATGTAAAGAGTTTTGACCTTAATGCATGAAGGGAAGAGTTTTATATAATATAATTATATAATAGAGGAGGCATAACAGCTGGGGGAAACACGGTAAACTATTTATGTGTACATATATATATATATATATATAAATATATATACACATATATATATATATATATATATATATATATATATATATATTAATATGTATATGTAACAATATATTTATAAATATAGTAATAAAGGTAAATAATTGCTGATATAAGATTTGTAATAGTTAGAATAGAGATTGAAATTTAAATTAAGGTATTTGAAGGATATATTTTACTCAATTTATAACTAAAAATATTAGACAGAAGAAATATATTATAACATATATTTTTTAATGATTAAGAAAACAACAATCAAATATAGAAATGCTACATTAATGCATAACAAATATATGCACGAGATATTTATAGTGGGCAGTTTACCATATCTAAAGTTTAGATTCTACACTACAGGAATTACAAGCTATTGGCAATACATAGGGTATATGAGAGAGTTTATAAGCACTTGAGATATGAATTGTAGGCCGGAGTGCAAGAACCATACTGAAAATAATTACACTTCATGGAATATTGGAAGGTATGTAAATTAATATGTAAATTTGTGCTATAGCAATGAAACCATTTAGAGATTCATAAGTCCAAAGGCAATACGAACTACATCGTTACCTATCCGAAGTCAGCGCAGGCGGGGGCGGCTAACCCTTTACCGTTCCGTAGAGTACGATCTGAACGTACGAGCCGGTCATGTGCTTGAGGCCGTAGAGAACGCCGTGGTGAATCTTGTAACATCGCAGGACCTCCTTCATGACGAAAATCGTGAGACGGCATGGCAGGAATTTTGTTAATCGATAAACGCAGTCGAAAGGTGAGAAATTGATCAGGTACCTGGATAGGATTAGATACTAGGTAGTCGATGCGTTTAAAAATTGAATAGATAGATGGCGTACGGTATAAGCTTTATAAGCGGGTGACATTGCCGAACTATCGAGATAGAAAAGATAAATTAAACGACAATCAAGTTATCTCGTCATCGTCACTTGAACAAAGTGCTGGGCGTGAAGAATCAGCGTCGATTCGGTTTGTAACTCAGTCGGGTGAACACTAACCACACGGTGGTGGCCGTGAGCACGGCCTGGTGATCTTTGAAGGGGGCAAACAAAGGCTCGCCGCTCAACAGGCAGCCGAGGATACCTCCGGCGAAACACAACAACATGCTGGATATATAGCTTGACAACGGGTGGCGTCGTGCGAAACTTGTGCCGGGTTTATCTGAGATTGAGGATTTCATGTAAAATCTGTAGGCACAATTTTCTAATAATTATCAGAGGTACTTTCGAACAGCGATATCTGCGAGTAATCATAAGTAAGCAATCGAGACTAATTAATTGCATGTTATTTAAGAAAGTGATTAAAAATAAATATCAGATTACAATTTTTAATTGAAATAAATAATACAACGGCTGCTTTCATTATAGTAGCAATATAAAATTAATAATTACTTATTTAATATGCTTTAGTAATATATAATTTTTTAATAAGTTATAAATAAAAAATAATACATAAATATGAAAAATCAATGATTTCAAAAGACAAAATTACCAAAATGTATCGTTAACAATGAATTTAATGTTAACCAGATGAATTATTAATAGGATTGTCTTCACGTATTGTCCAACACATAAGTATGTAGTTGGCTATATCAAAATATGGATACATCTTTGTTTTAAGAAGTATTTTAGCATAGTCTGCTAATATTTGGGTATCCATGATATAAAAATACTATTTTATATACGAAAAATCATAGATTAATGATTAATATATTAATAAAAATTATTTTTCAAATTGTTAATAGAGTAAAAACATATAGGCGTGTAATTATAAAAAGTAAATAACACCGATTTAAGAAATTCAAGAGAAGATTAGAAATATTCATATATATAATATATTTTCATATTTAGTATCGCAATATAATAAATATTAACAAATTAACATTACTATATTAAAATAAGTATATATGTATCTGTAAATGTAGATAATTTCAATTTATGACAAATTATAATATAAAAATAAAAAAAACAAAATGTAATTCTAGAATAGCCTAGAATTATCCATTAAATATAGAGGGAACTAGCATACATATAATTATTTATATATAAACCCATGATATAAACTAAATTCAAATAATCACGACATATTTTGAAACAATTACTGTGACATTTTATTTATTACATCGATTTCTTTATAATAGAAAAAGTAATACTTTATTTATATTTCTAAACCCTATATTATATATTAACAAGAGATCGAGACGCTAATTTAACATATAAATAATAAAATAAATTTCCTTCATTACATTGTAATATATATTTTATAGTATAAAAGAAGATTAATTGGACTAAAATAAGTTCGTATATAAACATATATTAATATATAATCTATATATATAATACATATATGTATATATTATAAATGAAATCATATATTGATTATTAGTTTTCGAAATCATATTTTTAAAATGATTATTTAGAGTCATTCATGCATGAAAAATTACAAAATTATCAGCACCCTTGATAATTATGATGAATTATTTTAATACACGATATCAAATATCTATTAAGGAGTACTATTATATCATGTATATATAGATCCATATAATAAAATATTAATATGATATATTACCATTAATCTTAATCTTAATTACCCTTAATCCCTTAATTACCCTTAATCCTGAATACAAGAAGAATCTGGTGTATTTAGTGTTACCTAACATTGGATTCTATTGGATATGACTGATACTTTATAATATACTATAATATATATATAATATTATTATGTTTATTAATTGTTAAATAAAAACAATATAATATATTCTATATAAGTTATATATTAAAATATTATATAAAATGTAAATTTATATTTAATTTTCTATTTTATTTATTTTATACAATATGTTCATGATTTAAATGCATTATTTACTTAACCTTAATTATTAACTTTAATTCATGGAGGTACTGTAAATTAATATTTTAGTAAATGTTTATATAAATATTAAAAAAAAGATTAATTTTTATAATATAAATGTAAATGATATAATCAAATTTTACAAAGATTTTTTTACCATTTATTTTTGTATATATCTAAAATATAATATATTTAATACTAATTCCATGATTTAATTGCATAGAATGACAATTGTTTTAATCATCTTATAAATGGATCATTGATCATATAAAACAGTAACCCGTAATGATTGTACTTTGATTTCATTATAAATAATATAATAACTATACATATTAAATTACATATTTAAATATATTATGTTTAAATGTATTTTGGGTATACCAAAATAAAAAGATTCACACATGATAAATTGTATAATAACTTATACATAAGATATACAAATATATAAAAATAGACATATAATAGATTATATAAAATACTATATGCATTGTATGGATATAAAATATTATATAATCCTGTTATATTATTCAAGTGTTATTTATTTTGAATAAACACGAGAATTTATTAAATACAGTAAACTATATTTCATGGTAAACTAAAATTTGAAAAATATTAGAAATTTTTGAAAATAATTAACAATCTTGAGTACATTAATATTTTGAAAACATTAATATATTAAATATTTTCCGTATGTTATTTAGGAAAACCGAAGACAAATAATATTCGAAAATTATAAGCGAAAAAAACTAAAATAGTTTATATACTTTGAATTTAAATTGTAATATCAATATTCAATATTCTATATTTGGATTTATTAAACTATATTATATTGTTGTTAGTTGTTTAACCTGGATGTATATCAAATATTTTAAACTCATGTTTAACACATTATATTATGATGCGAGTTTACATTTGAAAAATATTTATATGTTGTATTTACTATATTTATATTATATTGGCATTGATTATAGTAAAATATATTGTTAGTAGTTATAAAGCATGCATTTATATCTAAGGTGTTGAACTCGTGACAAATGTATGGTTGTTACACACCTGGTTTACTGGGATTGTTTGATTTTTTTATTTGTTGTATCATTCTTGCTCATAATTTCTTATAACTATATTGATTGTCTATTATTATTTTTTATATCTTACATATAGGTTCTAAAATTCTAATAGTAAAATAATATTAGAGTAAGAAAATCATCTATGTTTATATTAATTAGAAGTGAAAATGGATTGTGTTAGCATACATTAATTGCTTTATTCATGATGAATCTCCATTTTAAATATCTGATTTTGAAAATAATATTACATTACTTAATATTACATACACTTTTTATGAAAATACCTAAGTATGTGTTTACACTTGAAACTATTTATTATCAGGAGAGTTCTGAATCACTCAATAAGTTCATCTCACTTGTTTCACTTTAAATACAAATCTATTGTTATTTTCCATAAATAATACAACATCACATTTGTCTAAGAATATTAAAACAAAAGTAATTAAAAAGCTTTATCTGGTTATTTAAGTTTTAAATTTAAATTTCAGGAACAAAGAATTTTAATTGGCAATACTCGATTATAATGTTCAAATATTAACTTTGAAGTTAATGTTGAGAGATGCTGACAGATATTTATTGATATAATAGCCATTTATATTAATACGATGTAAAAACAAAAATTTATATCAAATTTGTTTTAAATTATATATTTTCAATTTTATAATTTTATTTCTATATCTTATAAATATGGATTTAAAATAAAAAGTTAGGTGATATTATTTTCAATGTAAATACAATTGTTCGATGATTTTCAATTATTTGTCTTTTTGATTTTGCTAGTGTAAACAATCCTTTAGATAATTAATTATTTAAAAATGTATTAAGCAACCTGTTAAGTGTTATGTTATATTGAAATATGGAAGTGTATAGAGTTGATGTATATGTTATATAAATACACACACATTTATGACCTTTGACTATAAGTGAAATAATATTAAATATATTTTTTTTAAGAATATTATCTAATAGATAATTATATAGTACAATATTATAAAATAGAATATTATATAACAGAATAGCAATGTTTACTATGTGAATATTGTATATATAAAAAAGCACATATATTAGATTAGATTAGATATATTATATTAGAACATATATTATATTTTTTGACTACTCATAACCCATTATACATTTACATATTTATTATATATACATTATGTTATTTAATATGTTATATATATTATATTAGAACTATAATATATATTTCTATATTACATATATAAAATTATCTTTTTATATAATTATAAATTTATAGATTGTATGCCAGTATTATTTAGTTGCTACAATTGATACATTATAGTCTACAATATATATATTTAATTCAGTATATCTATTTATAGATATATCTATATATTGGTATTATTTATAGTCTATATATTGTATATCTTGTAAACTAAGCTTAATGATAAATAATTTTCTATGGCTGTTTTGTTATTTTATACTTTGTTTTTGTCTATTATCTAGATAGCTATGAGGATGCTAGACAAATAATGCTAGACAAATACAATACTCTTCTTTCTATAAATTAATGCAATAATATCTATTCATAGATCTATTTTCAATAACTTTATAATCAATTATATTATAATTACAATTTTATATCTATTAAAGGTGTATTTATGTGAGATGTTTTACTATCCATTACATGGCTTTTATGCTATAGGCGGAGTTTTTAATGATTCCAAATATAATAACTTACATTAAATAGTTGTGCGTAATCACCTCTGACCTCACCTCTGACCTCACCTCTGACCTCACGCTAACATCATCTCCCCTCACATCAGGAGTTCGCCATGGGGAGGGACTTCTATAAGATTCTCGGGATAAGTCGCGAAGCATCTTCAGATGAAATCAAGAAAGCTTACCGCAAAATGGCGCTCAAGTATCACCCTGACAAAAATAAAGATAAGTCGGCGGAATCTGTCTTTAAGGTTTGAGTCACACATCTGCGACACTAAGATTTATAGAATTTAGCGGATAATGATATATTATATGTTTTTACCGACTATATATATATTATATAATGCCTATTATTAGAACTTTGTAAATACATAATATATATTAGATTATGTTTGATATTGCATTTCTATTATTGGCAATACAACAATTGACTAGTACACTACGTATACAATTTGAATTCACTTCTTATTCTATTTGTGTAGAGGTTACATAAATCTGACCATAACAATGGTGCCATAATTTAAAACAATTTATATTTTTTAGATTTTGTAATTTATTATTATTTACAGCAGATTTTATTAGATATTATTAGATTTTATTGTAATCCTTTTATTTATTGTTTCTTCATATTTTAATTAAAATGTATTGTTTTATAAATTGTAAATTAATTGTCATTAATAATTATTATAAATATTACTTAACAATTGCAGAAGTTAATTTTAGATAATATCATTATATAATAGTACTAGTTTTCATTATAAACATGAAATTATTATTCATATGCTTCATTTATACTTTATTTATTATATATACCTAATGTATACATTAACTTTAGTTTAAACTAATAACCTAATAATAAATATCATTTATACATTAATTATTAATTATTACAACAATTCATTAGTGGTGCTCTTTTGTTTTGACATTGATTTCACATTTTGCAGGAAGTTGCTGATGCTTATGAAGTGTTAAGAGATTTAAAAAAGAAACAACTCTACGATAAATACGGAGAGGAATCGGTGAATGGACAGCCGCCACCTGGTTAATATTTATTTCATGGCGGTAGTAATATTTGTATAATGATAATAGAATGACTAAATAATTGTTAGATCTTTCGAAAAATAATTGATTATTGTAATTATATATTTTTATTACGATATTCAACTTTAGAAATACTATTATTTAATTCAACAAGCGATGTAATTAACCTGCAACGTACCAAATAGACTACCAACTCATTATTAAACCAAATGGTACACATTGCAGAAGCATCTAGTGGTCGTGGCAACAGTATGCCAGCTGGATTCGCCGGCTCATTTACTCAACATCGTTTCTCGACTTCTGACAATGATCCATTCGAGTTGTTTAACGAATTCTTTAGAAGTGAAGATCCCTTCGCAAGTTAGCTTCTTTGACGAATTCCTTCTGTTCTGCAAACCACATCAACGACTTTAATTCACTTCTACGCAATATTTCGTATATTATGAATATAATGTAATATTATATCAATTTAATCTATAGCTTAATCGAATCGATAAAACATATTTTCTGTTCAGTTCCATTTGATTAATATTAAATGTTAAGCTTTTTTCGCTTTAATTTAAAATATTCATACGCTACGTTGGCTATATCTTTAAATAAGCGACCTAATGTTAGGCTATAATTGTAAACAATAGACTCCTTACGAATTCCCTATGATTCACCGTTTGCCCGTTCACTCGCAGGCATGCAGAGTAAAGGCATGAACGGAGGTATGATGGGCGGTTCTCGTATGTCTTCGTCTGGTATGGCCTCGGGTATGCCCCCCGGTATGGCCCCCGGTATGGCCCCCGGTATGCCCCCCGGTATGACCGGCTTCACTCAGATGCCTAGCGGGGGCATCGGCTCTTTTATGTTTTCCATGAACGAAGCGGACGGCACTAAACAACGACAACACCTCGGCCACCAAAAACAACAACAACAACAACAACAACAACAACAACACGGGGGCATGCCGAAACATCCTCAAACCAAGGTAACACCGTAATCACTTTATTCGCTGCTTTCACTTTCTACGAGGAGCCTGTTAATTCCAGTAATATAATAACATTTAAACATATATATAATATAATGTATATATAATATTTACAATATTAATTTTAATACGATTATATACTATGTTTATAATATGTAATAGTTTATAAATACTATATATAATTTTTGTTCTTGCATTTTAAATTTATTATATAGTTAATTATTCATGTAATTAAATTCTAAATAATCATATATTATATTATTAAGAATATATAGTGAATATTTAGTGAACCATCCGATATTTCTTTAATAATATTTGATAACAATTTTATACAATATTTGTATAGTGATAATAAATAGAAATATATAGACAATATTAAATTGTATTATTTTTATTTAATGACATTTTGTTTATAAAAATAGATTATTGCAATTTTGTTTATAAAATATTGTAAAATTATATTTAGTAACGAATTTAGTGAAATTCAATTTATATAAGAAATTAATTATAAAATATTATTGTAAAAAATTAATTAAAATGTATCTATTTTATATAATTTCATATTAATTTCCGAATTAATAATATACTTTAACATTGCCACCTATACCTTCACTGCTTTCTCAGGATCCTGCCGTACACCATGACCTTCTCGTGTCTTTGGAGGATATAGAGACGGGCACCACGAAAAAGATTAAAATCACACGTCGTATCGTAGACTCCTCTACCGGCGTAATTAATCTCGAGGACAAGATTCTGTCAATTCAGATCAAGGCTGGCTGGAAAGAAGGTCGGTACTTTATGCCAATATATCTCTGTCTACCTGAATCATTAATATTGCTTTACGTATGTTTACACGCATATCTGTACGTACATAAATGAATGAACGAATGATTTATTTAACGACAAAATCATTTATATAACGAATATAATTGGAATACTGTAAATATTTGGAAATATATAAAGTAAACTCAAAGAATTCTATAACACGCACAATTAATATTAATAATGAATAAATCTAGTATTATGTTACATAATTAGATAAGATATAAAATTAAATTGTTTTTTATATTGGGCATGATGATAAGCAGATTATCTAAATTTGTACAATTGTGAATACCTAATGCATTTATTTCTAATTCCCAGAAGTTCTGTGTGTTGTTATAGTTGTAACCCAGGACACCATCCAGGTCATTGTAGTTTTTTTGTTATAAAATAAAAGTGAAAATATATTTAATTTGATGGATAATCTACAATTCAATGGCTTGGTTTTATATAACAAAATTTAATTTCTGCATCCTATTGGTTCAATGCCTACTTCTATTTATTATAATAATAGCCTTTACATTTTCCTACAATATCTGCATATTGATTTTAATTAATTATTCTCCAGTTTAGAAAATTAACTATTCTTATTTTCACTTTTTACATGTACTTTTATTAAATTGAATACAGTTAATTATATTCAAAGGGCTATATTTATGCCTATATTTATATCTATTTTGAACCAATCTGTTATATAAACAGTTTTAAAAAAACAATGTTTACAATAAATTCGACAACCCACAATTGTGTTTTAACATTTTATTGCTGTTATAAAACATTACATTATATTTACTCAGTAAATAATAAAGAAGAGTTCATTTTATATTAAAATAAATATTGTTTATAATGTAAAAATGTAGTATTTATTTATTTTTTAAATATTTCATGTAATCCCATCAATTTATTTTGTAATCAATGAAAATAATTAAAATGAAATACCCTGAATTAGTGCATCAATAAGATGTAGATATTTCTATTTTGATTGGCATATCTAACAATGGTCAACTGTCAGAACTGCATTGTTATTAATACAATACTGTATTATAATATTATTAATGCAAACTGTATGTTAATTACTGTATTATATTAATCTGATATCACTCTTTACTTTAATTATATACTAATTGTAAAATATGTATTGAATCCATTGTTTTAATGAAGGAACAAGAGTCACATTTGAAGGGGAAGGAGATAAATTGTCAAAATCCCTCCCAGCTGATATTATATTTACCATTAAAGATAAACCTCATAATACTTTCATAAGACATGGCCACGATATTGAATATACGAAAACAATCTCATTAAAACAGGTTGGATAACAATAGATAGTTATAATTATTATAAAAATTCACATATTTAATGTTAACTATATTTTGCAAATATTTAAAATCTATTGTATAAATATATGTAGAATATTTACATTAAATAACTGACTGGAATCTGTTTCCGATGTCTGTATCTAAGATAGCAAGCCTAGAACATCGAAACATTCAATGTATCCATGGTAACTCTATTTTGATCATAACAGGCTCTACTAGGAAATTTTTCCACAGAAATCCCTTTACTCAACGGTCAGAAAGTAAATATTCGAATTTCTGGAGTAGTTACCCCCACTACCAAACACATTTTAACTGGAAGAGGATTACCTTTACCAAAGAATACTTCGACTAGAGGAAATTGCGTCGTAGTGTTCAAGATTATATTTCCAAATTCTTTAAACGACCGAACTAAAGAAATGATCTCATCTCTATTACCGGAATAATTGTATTGTTATTTTTTATTATACTAATAAATGATGATATACAAATGATTAATTATTCTTGCTAAACATTGCTTCCAATTTATCCTTGTTCGCTCCTTGAAGTTTTTCAACCTACAACAATGGAAGATTTGCAACATTATATAAAATAAATAGCTACATTTTAATTTACTAATTATTAATTTTAACTTAACTGGAGATAGTAATCGAATGTACAATTTACAACTTATTTTATTATATTTAAGATTTTAAAAATAATATTTCTTTAAAAAAAGAATTCTAAATGGTTATAATTACAATAAACCTATAATTAACCTTATTATTAATAAGTATATATTAAATGTAAATTATAAATAATATGCTCTGCTAACTTATGTATTGGTACAATTACATTTTGTTTTCATATAATTATAAATAATTTGGTATATATTCAGAAAACAGTAGAATTTATGAATGCAATTTATGAATGCAATTTTTTAAAGGCATATTCTACTATGACACAATTCTAGAATCAATATATAAACTTAATTATTCTTCATGTTTACTTTATGTCAAAAGTTTTGGTAAACTCTAACCACTGTGGTCATCTTAACTTAAATCATAAAAATCAGACAATAATGAATCATAGAATAAATTATAAACTAATATACTTACAACTTCTCCATTCTTGATAACAATGAAGGTTGGCATGGCTTCTATCTTATACTTAGCAGCTATATCCTGTATTAAGAATTAGAATATAATTACTATCGATTGAACCTATTTTACATAAATGATAAAATGATAAACTATTGTTTACAAACCTCGGCTTCATCAACATCAACTTTAATTGCAATTACATTTGAGTATTTCTCAGCGTAAGCCTAGACCAAAGGAATAATACAATAGTAGACTGCAGTGCCAGTTTATGTTACAATACAGAGCATGCATTGTTATTAGAACAATTCATGACTTGCATAAAATGTAGACATATTTGCAAGTCATTAATAAGGCATACAATTTCATTTTAATATGTTGTTTTATATCAAATATTTATATGAATTACATTTTCTTAAAAATACATTAATATAAATATTTGATAATTCACTCGTTTATTAATAAACCCTATTGTTATTATCATATTTTGTATTTAAAGTATAAGAATTTTGATATAATTATTGTTTATTTGTTCACATTCACTAACAATGAAGGAAGGCGCAATCATTTTACATGGACCACACCATACTGCATGGAAATCAATAATGAAAGCCTTTGAAGGGTTCTTTGTGAACAGCTCATTCAATTCTTCCTGTAGACAATAGAATTCTTTATACAACTTTCAAAGAATATAACCAATAAAGATTTATTTTTAATATATAGATAAATGTGATTAAATCAAGGACATACTTATTGTATTCTATACAATATTTATAGATAGAATCTAATGAATAATCAATTTTCATATATATAAATTATAAATCTGAAAGGCATTAAATATTATTACTAATGAATCCTATGTACTAAATGTACTACATACTATCATACTATCATAGTACTAAAGGATTATTGAACTAACTCAACAAAATATTATTAAATCAAGTAAAAATATCTACAGAATGCAAGTCATTCAATAATGATTATAAGAATACATAACAGCTCATGTGAAATTGAAATATAATAGAGCAATTATACGTCTTATTATGTCACAATGCAATATATTATGCAATAATGAGCTTTAAACAAAGATTAATTAAAGAGCAAAATATAAATTTCAAGTCAAGTCATGAATATACAATTTTCTAATTGATCAGCAAAATTAATGTTTAATGACAAATATAGTGAAATAGAAAATATGCATTATGTAAAATGTTTCTATTATTTATAAAAGCAACGGAAAATGTTGTGTGTAACTAAGCAATGATCAATATATTACATTATGGATTATATAATATCACAGATCATTTTAGAATTAATAACAAATACTACGAAAAGGCAACATAAACTTAGTTATATCATTTATTTTACATTGAATAGATATATATTTATAGTATAATATACCAATACATAAAATTGATTTATATTTATATAGTATAATATACCAATACATAAAATTGATTTATATTTATATAGTATAATATACCAATACATAAAATTGATTTATATATAATTATATTTTAAAAATAATAAATATAATTATATTTTATACTCTATGTACAAATGATATCACTATATTTGTTGGATACATAAAATTGATGAGATAAGAGATACTTAAAATGAATCTAATTTATTAAGATTACAAAATACAAAACTGTCATTAATGAAATATAGTAAACATTAAAGTAAGAGTTGCTGTCTCTCAAAGGCTACATCAAAGTACTTCTAGCCACAAGGTTGTGGCAAGTCTATTGTTGGCTGGACAATATGGTGAGTGTGGTAATCTAAAGTAAACATTGCACTAGTGAATTGAATTTGTACATACAGTATATGCCTAATGCATGAATATATACATGTGTATGTCTACATGTGTATGTCTACATGTGTGTGTCTACATGTGTATGTCTACATGTGTATGTCTACATGTGTATGTCTACATGTGTATGTCTACATGTGTATGTCTACATGTGTATGTCTACATGTGTATGTCTACATGTGTATGTCTACATGTGTGTGTCTACATGTGTGTGTCTACATGTGTATGTCTACATGTGTGTGTCTACATGTGTATGTCTACATGTGTATGTCTACATGTGTATGTCTACATGTGTATGTCTACATGTGTATGTCTACATGTGTATGTCTACATGTGTATGTCTACATGTGTATGTCTACATGTGTATGTCTACATGTGTATGTCTACATGTGTATGTCTACATGTGTATGTCTACATGTGTATGTCTACATGTGTATGTCTACATGTGTATGTCTACATGTGTATGTCTACATGTGTATGTCTACATGTGTATGTCTACATGTGTATGTCTACATGTGTATGTCTACATGTGTATGTCTACATGTGTATGTCTACATGTGTATGTCTACATGTGTATGTCTACATGTGTATGTCTACATGTGTATGTCTACATGTGTATGTCTACATGTGTATGTCTACATGTGTATGTCTACATGTGTATGTCTAGATGTGTATGTCTAGATGTGTATGTCTACATGTGTATGTCTACATTTGTATGTATAAATGTGTATGTCTACATTTGTATGTCTACATGTGTATGTATAAATGTGTATGTATAAATGTGTATGTCTACATGTGTATGTCTACATTTGTATGTCTACATGTGTATGTCTTCATGCGTATGTCTACATGTTATAACTATCGTAGACAACTAATTCACTAGATATTATAAAAATTTCCACTTTGAAAGCATTCATAATGTTGTTTAGACAATTGGCTCTTTTAGTCTGAATCTTTCAAGAGATAATGATCGCAGACATGTTTAGCCAAGATAAAACTCCCGCCATGTCAACTATCAACTAGTAGTTTTACGTCCATACCTGTTTACCCTTTATCTCTAGACGATGGTACTAATCCTCGTCATTTCTATGTCATTTCTCTATGGCATATACCATAACTGTCTAGAGATAAAGGGTACACAGGCATATATATACATTATCTCTAGGTTGACCTATTTGTAAATCATACAAAGTGTATTGTAAGTAAAACTTCTAAAAGAAAGTGATTCACTTCTAGTTGAGAGATTTATTTTTTTAGATTCCAATTTTAAAATGTTCTCTAAATATATGTAACTGTTATAAAATGCCTTTTAAAAAAAAGAAAGACATTTCATTTTCATAGTACATGGTGTATGCCTACAGTTTTATTATCCAACAGACAATTGACAATCTTATGATTGACTTCATTCATAACATGATATTATATTTTCATTACAGAATAATACCCATCAAGTATTGTATATTAGAAATTAGATTTCATACTTTAGTATATACTATATGATATGTGTATGAATCCAATTGACAAATGCATTGTTTTACTAAATATTACCTGAAATCACTCAATTGTCCACTACTAATAATTACACCCACCACCTAAAACACTCATCATAATCTCTATGAATATCTCAACTCTAGTAGTTTAACATAAATATAGATTATCACAAAGTTAATATTAGAATGAAAGTTGAATATTAGTTCAGAATTATATAATTATTATTTTAATATTATTTATTAGAAAAATGATGTTCACCAATTTATTATAAATGCACAATTAACCTAAAGTAATAATGCAGGTCATCTATTTTTTATAGTAATTATATCAGCCCGATAGTTGGGAAGCATACAATAAAATTATACTGTTTGATTCTCGCAAAAATAGAAATCGTGGGCTAAGATAAAATGAGATATTTTCGAAATTTCTACGATGGTCATCCCATAATAAATTAAGTTTTTTTCTAAATTAAGTTTTTCGAATAAAACTCGGATTTTTCTAATTTTTTACTCCGCCAAGGATTAATATATATATTCCCCAGGCAAAGGATAAATATAATGGTGTTGAAAAATAGATGTCAAAAAGAATGCAGAATGTATACACTTTACTAAATTGCAATACTATGATACTAGCATGTAGAATGTACGAACTACACTAGGTTGTAATACTATGGAAATAACCACCAGAATGTAGAATATATGAACTGCTATAGGCTGCAATATTCTGACATAAACCTCTAGTATGTAATATGTATGAACTGCTATAGACTGCAATACTATGGCATTACCAAATTGTTTTTAATAATTTTGTTATATATCTGTTATTGTTTATTTAATTTTAACAAAATGTATTTGTTATAAATTGTATTCAGCAATATTTTCCACTTAAAATCATTACAATTTATCTCCTCACTATATATATATTGTCACCGGCAATAATTTGCGTTTATAATGATACAATATGGATATAATATATATATTAATTTTAAATTACAAATACATTATATATTGTTGTATTTTAAATTAATGATTATTTAGTAAATATTTTGCGTCAATTTAAGAATACCTATATTAAAACCATAAATATGTAATATAAGGATTTAATCAATACTAAATAAATAATAATTATTAATTATAACTATAAATAATATAGTTGGTGTTTCAAATAATAATTTGTTTATTTTCCGCTTTTTATGTGTCAACTTTATATAAATGTATTTAATACGGATAGGCTTTTCAATAATTGCTGTTGGACTGGGATATCGCAAATATATACCTCCTTTTATCGGATAAATATATTATAAAACTATTATCGATGAAATCATTCTTATGGAATGTACTAGTTTTATGAAATGCATCGTAAATTAAGATACTTAAAATATAATTGTATACATAAAGAGGTAATATATTATATTATAAAACATTATTTTAGTAATAATAGTATTACTAACAAGGGTTGAAACAACTTTAGCCATAGTTAATGCTTGTCAAAGGATATAAACAAAGTGAAACGTTAACCGGAATATTTACTTTTAAACTACAAGTCCCGCCCATTATAAGATAAAATTCA
Organism: Osedax frankpressi; assembly: GCA_964035775.1. NCBI lineage: Eukaryota > Metazoa > Annelida > Polychaeta > Sabellida > Siboglinidae > Osedax > Osedax frankpressi. Next base: position 26,446,161 of record OZ038312.1, read on the forward strand.
AATTTCGAATCAAAAGGGGGCGTGGATTGTTACGGTTGTAATATTCCATACATAGATACATATTTATTTAAAACCCTACCATAGATTGCCCTACCGAAGGTAATCTTGTACCTTCGGTATGCAATTCAGACGTTATTGTATTATATCAATTACGACGTATAAAACACTATATCACCTCTTGGATAATACATAATTGTATTCTCAAATAATAATAAAGTAATTTTAATCTCAAATAATAATAATAATCTCAGAAAATACTTGTAATATATATAGTATTCTCTGATAATATATTATATACTAATGTAATTTGATCTCAGATATTAATAATAATGTAATTGTAATCTCAAATAATACTTATAATGTATTTGTATTGATAATAATAATAATGTAATTTGATCTCATATAATACAAATTAATAGTAATGTAATTGTAATCTCAAATAATACTTATAATGTATTTGTATTCTCTGATAATAATATATTATATAATAATGTAATTTGATCTCAGATATTAATAATAATGTAATTGTAATCTCAGATAATATTATTAATCTAAATGTAATCTTGAATAATACAATATATTTAAAATAGGACCTATAATATAAATATAAATATAATATTAATATTAAAATACTATTTGGGACTATTATTATACTATTTACCCACATGTATCTATTGTTACCAAACTTAATTATAATTATATATTATAACTATAATATATCTAGTATATATTACTGACATTTTTATAATTTAATTATAATTTATTTTTTATAATTCATTTAAATAATTTAATTTACATATTCATATAACTAAAGGTCATACCTGCAAGTACAATTTATTTGAACAAACTAACATAATAAGCTATACACTTTGTATCTCCTCTTCGTGATAAACGACCAGAGGTTCAGATAAAGTACAGGATGATGGAACACATACTATTATGATACGAAATGAACAAACAACACGCTTGTATTGTTACTTATACATCGCATACTAATACAATACATATACAATACGACTTTGATTTCGTTATATTACATAATATATTTTATAAGTATTTCTAATTAATGGCAAGAGTGTTTTAGTTGATCAGACATGAATTTGAATTGTAAACAATGTATTGTATAATTAAATTCATATATATTTAACATTATAAATTACAAATATTTTGAATTTAAAATTTAATAAATTATGATTCAAAAACTCATCTCAGAATGTGCTACTATAGTATTCGTATGTGGATATACATGACTACCATCTAATACACTGTCACACATATGCCTTTACATAATACTTCTGTAACTATTTGATATATTACAAATTCCATATACAAATTCCGGTTAGAACCCATTATATAACACGAGTTCGCTTGACATGAGTCAATCGAATGAAATGATGTTTTTTTTACCACCGATAACATGAGTCATGCTTTATTTACTGACAACACATATTAACACACGCTTAATGTATCTTCCATAATCGTCACTCCAAAACCTTGATTATCATGTCGAGTATATGCCATTGTAATCTACCTTAATACATATGCGGAGGTATTCCCGGCTATTTAGAGAAGCAAGGCGGGAAGGAGAAATGGTGTCAGGGAAGAAGGGAAGAAGGTAGAAAAGGATGGAGTGGGGAAGCTAGGGAAGGAGGAATATAGGGAAAGAGGGAGTGAGGGATGTATGGAATAAGGGAGAAAGGGAGAAAGGGAAGGAGTGAGGAAGGTATAGAATGAGGGAGAAAGGGACTAGGTAAGGGAAGTAGAGAGGAGGGAGAAAGGGAAGGAGTGAGGAAGGTAGGGGATGAGAGAAAAAAGGAGGGAGGGAGGATGGGATAGAGGAAGAGAGGGAGGGAGTGATTACATTAATAGTTTACTATATTATGAATTAAGAACAATATATGACGTACAGTGTACGACATATACGGTGTATATTGTAAATTTTACAATGTACACTGTACACTGTACAGTGTACATTGTAAAATTTACAGTACAATTTATTGTACAGTGTACAGTGTACACTGTACACTGTATAGTGTACACTGTACACTGTACATTGTACACCGAACATTGGACAGTGTACAGCACACTGTACGTCGTATTTTTTATATATTACTTATATCGCATTCATTACGATTGTGTATGTAAAGTTACAAAATAAATTCTAGATTAAGTAATATATCTATTACAAAAGTAATATCAACTTCAATTTTCGATTCTTCATCTCAAGCAGATGCCGGATATGTACTGTATTTTCGGATAATACATATTAATAAACATAACAATGTTAGAAATCGATATTTCTAGTTCAACGGGATATTTACATATATAACGATGTGTAATACAAAGCTATTGTACTTTTCATTCTAGTAATCATAGATCACTAATCTCTAAGACAAGACAACTAGATATATAAAACCATAACAATTCATACCGAGGGTGTAATCAAAGCATATTTAAATGTGGGTATCCTGTTAGAGTTGCGCATGCGCTACTAACGATGCCACGTAGGGTTCCGGTACTTTAACTGTCGGATCATTCAGATTGTACCTCTGCACGGATATGGGTAGGATAATGTCGTCGACCAAGAGCAGCCTTTTTGCAGCGTGGTGGGCAGAAAGGGAGTAACCTGTTGAATCGTTGCTCCGTTATGATGTTAGGTTATTATTGGCCATAAGCTCAGACATACCGCTACCGTTGTAATCACTAAATTCACATAAATCGATACACAGATCAGCACTGGCAATTATGTAAATATCTATAAATGCCTGTAAATGCCTGTAAATGCCTGTAAATGCCATTTACCCTATCTAATTGTGGCCAAGTATAAATCAGTTTCCAATTGTTATCATAAGTTGACCATTACAAATTCATATAGGCCAACGATTCTCTGTATCCTTCAGGATTACAGAGAATCATTTTTTTTGACAAATCGACCAAATTTTGTATTGTTATGCAATTATCATTCATCTTCACGTTAAAATTAAGGTATTTTACTATGATTTTAATGGATGTATCATGTTGATGCCTGACTTATAATATAACTGACCATTTTAAGATAAACTGACTTTATAATAATATCAACTAATATACATCCTGTTTTCTCTCAGAAGCATCAAGTGAATGAAATTAAAATTCGGTAATTAAATTTCAATGAGAGCCAAATCATGATATCAAGAATTCTAGATTATCTTATCTTAGTTATTTACTTATCAAATTAATAATACAAACTATTTTGGATGAATCCTACTGTTTATAATTGTGCGGATTACTCCACTTTCAGTGTTCCATTAATGTTATTATACTTTATAAAGTATCTATTATGATGGTATAAGAAAACCATTCAAGCGTAAACACATTGTCAACGTAACATTGTAATCTATACTTCGTTCGAATGTTCATACCAGGAACAATTTATATTTGTATACTCGGTATACAGTGAATATTATGAAAAGAAATCCGAAACCGATAGATCAGAGATCCAGGCACTGCTACTACACGTACACCGTACGGCGTACATTGTACGGCGTACACCGTATGGCGTACATTGTACGGCGTACATTGTACGGCGTACATTGTACGCCGTACAACAATACCAGCTCTACAGTTACCAACACGAAGCGTCTTTCTGTTTTAAGAATTCAAATTCGCGCATCTGTTTATCATATATCGCCTCTGCGTTCGCCAAGTTTTTCACCGGTGAGAGAAGAGTGGTAGTCACTGGAATGTAAGTTATTGTATTAGACGTTAGGCATGTACTGACCGTAATGTAAACGTGCGGTAAAAGTGCGGGGTATGTCGTATACTCTTAGTTAAAACAATGAAAATAAAATTAAAAGGTAGCCTAATACTATTTGTAATTATATATTAGTGATGGTAATCATTAATCAGTGAGTGGTACATAGGTTTACATATATTATCAGAAGCGTGTTATAATCAAAATAATAGGCATAGCCAAAGCATTGTCTTTTACAATATAAACTACCATTACTAGAAACTATGCGAGTAAACTATACAACTATAATAATCAACATTACTTAAATATTCTATGAAAAATACAGACTAATCATTCCAAATATAAAATAACGATTCACTTATATTAGTATATATAAAAATATACTAGTAAAAATAAATATGGGGGAATTGTCCACAAGTTATATAAATACTTTACAAGTGTATATATATAATAAGTTATATATATATATATATATATATATATATATATATATTTTTAACAAGTATACTTGTTAAGTATATGTTTAGAATCTGATTACCATTTATTTAATAATAGTTATATAAGGTACTTATTTTATTAGTGATTCAATTATGTATTACTAATTAAAATTGTATTATATACAACTAATACAAAAGGTAACCTAAATAATATTTTGATGTGATTAATCATGGTATATATTATATATGTGAATGTTCGGTGAAATATAATAGTTCAGCATTAACGATCGAATGAGTAAACTATATTTTATATAATGATTTGGATTTAGTTGTTGCGGTTTGTATAAATGTAAATAGTAATGTAATTAGTAACATACTTTAAATTAGGCCGCCATTCTCGCGCACACGATACGCACGCTATTCCATGTCAACACACGCCAACGAGTGTCGACACACGCCAACGCACGCCATCGCACGCCAACTCTAGCCAACCTATTCCATTTTGCAAAGTAACCGCTTTGATTTTCCGGCGTCTGGGCAACGTGGCCATTGATTCGATGATCTGCGTCCAGCCAATAACTTTGACCACGCTGTTCGTACAACACCAATCGTTGTATACCTTGTAGTGATATCGTATGGCCACCTAATTTAGTCGTTATCAATTCACAAACCCCATAAGTACTCAATATCGTAATTAGGCGATCCGACTACGAAATGCCTGCCACTACTCGAGTAGACGTTACTCGGCGATCAAAAGTAGATATTTAATTGTAGGTTCTTTGGAATAGTAGATTACATCGATTATGACAAAGTAAGTATCGATATACTAAAATATCGTTTTGGTTTCGATACATAAATTATCGTATCGTATCGACTGGTTTAAATGGTTTAAAATATCGGTACAACTCACCACACACCAGGCGCTGAATATCACCATTTGGAATCCACCCAGCACCAACAGACTCACGGCGGGCCATCGATGGTAGTCGAGCTTCGTACGCAGCAGTCGATTGTCTGTACGCACGGGCAACGGTACCATTAATGCCGGTCACATGGTCACTCTCTCGCGCAGGCACTTCCAGGCACGCGTATATTTTAAGTAAAGTAAAGCATAATACGAATATGCATAACTCCCCCGGCACCACCGATGCCCACCAAATAAGCCACGCCCTGTTTCACCCTCGATGTGAATCCCACATCACATTCGGACTCACTCCACAACACATCATGTTTAAACCTCTACGAATTTGCTCACACTACACCCGGACTCACGCCACAATACGCCACGCCCACTAACAATACAAACACATCCAACGCCACGCCCACTAACAGTACAAACACAGCCAACGCCACGCCCACTAACAGTACAAACACAGCCAACGCCACGCCCACTAACAGTACAAACACAGCCAACGCCACGCCCACTAACAGTACAAACACGCCACAATACGCCACGCCCACTAACAGAACAAACACAGCCAACGCCATGCCCACTAACAGTGCAAACACAGCCAACGCCACGCCCACTAACAGTACAAACACGCCACAATACGCCACGCCCACTAACAGTACAAACACAGCCAACGCCACGCCCACTAACAGTACAAACACAGCCAACGCCACGCCCACTAACAGTACAAACACAGCCAACAGCTCACCGATATCATCGGTAGCAACATGCTGAAGCTGATCATGTCGGCGATGAAATTCCTGCGGTCTGCAATCCTCGAAGGAACCCGCATCCACTGGGGACCGAGTTATCGTGTGAATTATGATGTATTATGCAACAGTTGATAGGTTTCCAGGCGATATTAGCAATACTGCTATGTCTACGTTAGTTTTAGCGTTCGAACCTCTGTACTATCTACTATATATGTTATTATATCAATATCATATTTGATATTAAGTATACATAACTAGCATTTTATCATATTATATATCATATAATATATGCAATATATATTCTAAATAATGATATAGAGGTTTTCAAAAGAATACGGTTCAACTATTGATTCAGAAACTCACTTTTATCGTAACACATATCAATCACATATTCAAATTTCCTATTCTGTACTAGAAACAAGTAATTGAATATCGATGTATTATTAAATATTAAAGTGACCTACTTCCATGTCTACGAACGTCATTATATAAATGCGCTTGCGTGCAATTCGAACACAACACAAACGTCTATGAAGGGATTTTGTTTCTTTTCGTCGTCGTACCGGTAGTCGCAGACTTCGCATCTCTCTTTGTGTCCGATATTCAGACAGCGTTCGGCGCACGACCTGTGAACTGCTCCTAGTCCCAGGAACCTAGGGGTCGCGAGTCGGAGGTCACGAGTGGGAGGTCACGTACGGGGTCGAGGCGCACAATCGCCTCACTAGGTTACCAACTTCATCGGAGTTTTGAGATTTTCGCTGAACAGCGCCATGTTGCATACTTTACATTTACTGAATCTGTAAAAGAAATATACCTTAGAACAATTGATTAGCAGTTTTCTGTTTTTGAAATATATTGACTTGGAGTCCTATTGTATTGTATCTAATAAATGGATCCGATAAAGATTTTAATATAGGTTAGAACTTCTAACCGTTGATATAGAATAAAGATGTAAGTATATTACATGTATATATTGATACCGTAAATTACTATTTAAAATGTGTTTATTTTCAAAATATATTTAATAAAAGATAATATTTAATTATTGTAATATAACACACATACACATACACACATACATACACACACACATACATACACACACACATACACACACACATACATACACACACACATACACACACACACACATATACATATATATATATATATATATATATATATATATATATACACACATACATATATATATATATATATATATATATATATATATATATATATATATATTCATCATAATAATACTATATCTAATTCATTCATAGATTTTAATATGCCCACTTTTTGAAGTTCTATAATGATTTATATTCGATGAATGATATAATAATCGAAATAGCCAGGTTACAACCTGAATAATACCGTATTATACCGGATTATACTTATATTTCTTATAAGAAATTATTATGTTAAACATTTGTTACTAAATTACGTACTAGTTATCGTTTGTATTTTGCAATTAAACATTGAATCCTCTATAGTCTATATATATATTCTAACATATCGCCATTATCCTTTATTTCAATTTGATCATTTATTGGCTCCAATAATTTCATTTCTTGTGGTGTTAAATTCTTTTTCATCTCTTCTATGTTCTAAATAATTATTCTCAATATTACTTAATACAAAAGTACAATGTACACGACATCAACTACATAACAGTGTACGTAGTACACTGTGACATGTATTCTGTATACAGCTTAAAAAGTACTTTAATAAAAAAAAGTATATTTCATAACTTCTCATTACATCTTTCAATACAATATAATTACATTTCCGATATGTTATAAGTATCTATATTTAATAACTTGGTTATACAATACATAACGGCTTGATGCCACAGTTTAAAGTCAACTATTTAGCATGAAACCCATTAGATACACATTGAAGAATACTTCTATTTCTATCGCGTAATTTCACAGCATTCTCAAACGTTTACAAAATAGTCATTATTGAGGTAAGCTGTGAATTACACGGAATACCCTAACTCTACCATACTGGCGAATAAAGTATGTGAATACTCTCTGGTAGGGTAGAGAGAGATTAAGTAGCCAGGTGTTAAATTATTTGGGTTACAAAAAGTATTAATACACATTTATAAATGAATTTTTATTTCCAACTTTAATTATTGTTCCATCTTTTGGGAAATACTTATAATTTCAACACAAATTGAATTTATTTACTCCAAAAAAAGGATGATAAAAATAAGTTTCAAAATAATTTCTTATTCTGTAGCAATAATCTATTTATAGAAAAAAGTTTTAAAATTTTACTATCTAGTAAATTATAATATTTGTAATTTTATGTTTAAAATATTCTTAGCAATCTAAAATAGAGCAACAAATTATATATTTTTTAATAAATCATAAGTCTCTTGTTACCAGAAGTAAAAATAATAAATCCATTATCATAGAATACACTTGATAATGGTATAAAATCTATAAATAATAACCTCTTATACTACTCTAGTATTTGTAAGAATTTTTACCTATTTTATAACTTAAATTTTTGTAAGAATTTTATAACATATATATTTAAACAAACTATTAAATAATGTTGTTCTTAAATTTTACACTTTACAAATCTTTTTTAACATTTGACCAATTTTCAGGTAATTTTTATTATTTTTTTACTATATTACATTTCATCATATTAATACACATTATAAAATTACTTTCTTCTATATTAAATCATTTAAAAAATTGTTAGACCAATTATTTTAGCATATTTATTTATCCTACTTATTTGTACTACAACTTTTTTTATCATTTTATTTATACTAAAATGATTACTACATTACCACTTTTTTGGTATAAATATGTAAAAAATGCTGTAACAATTTAATTATGATACTTTAAACAGGACTTTTACTTATACTTATATTAATTTATTTATATTATTGTTTTTGATTTGTATCTGATGATTCTTTTAACGTATTTTTAATCCAATTTATTATGTATTTGTACTTATCTATTAATAGTGTAGACAGGAAGTATTCATCGTATATAAGTTATTAATTATTATTATTATCAACCAAATATTAAATCAAGGTCGATATCTCGGTAAGCCTCTTTAGATTTTATATTTTTCCTAGGGTTTTTCTCAAATCTGAATACAACGTTACGATGTAGGTAATTAGATTATTTACATTTAATGATTTAATTTATATTATTTTTATTATCATTGACAATTGTTTTCCATTGGACGTTGTCGTTATATTAACCGAATGATGCATTTGTATCGATGGTAGAAAATAGGATTTCGGAACAGTATCCACCGGATATAGAATCTCTTCGATATCTTCATCCGTGGGCTCTTTTAGTACTTCTGATGTAATTAAGTGGAGGTAGTGGAGTAAAGGTAATAGAGTGGAGGTATTGGGTGGATGTAGTGGAATGAAGTAGTGGGGTGGAGGTAGTAGAGTGGAGGTAGTGGGGTGGATGTAGTGGGGTGGAGGTAGTGGAGTGGAGGTAATGGAGTGGAGATAATGGAGGTAGTGGAGTGGAGGTAGTGGGGTGGAGGTAGTGGGGTGGAGGTAGTGGGGTGGAGGTAGTGGGGTGGAGGTAGTGGGGTTGAGGTAGTGGGGTGGAGGTGGTGGGGTGGAGGTGGTGGGGTGGAGGTAGTAGGGTGTAGGTAGTGGGGTGGAGGTAGTGGGGTGGACGTAGTGTAGTGGAGGTAGTGGGGTGGTGGTAGTAGAGTGGAGGTAGTGTAGAGGAGGTAGTGGGATGAGGTAGAATTGAAGTAGAATTGAAGTAGAATTGAAGTAGAATTGAAGTAGAATTGAAGTAGAATTGAAGTAGAATTGAAGTAGAATTGAAGTAGAATTGAAGTAGAATTGAAGTAGAATTGAAGTAGAATTGAAGTAGAATTGAAGTAGAATTGAAGTAGAATTGAAGTAGAATTGAAGTAGAATTGAAGTAGAATTGAAGTAGAATTGAAGTAGAATTGAAGTAGAATTGAAGTAGAATTGAAGTAGAATTGAAGTAGAATTGAAGTAGAATTGAAGTAGAATTGAAGTAGAATTGAAGTAGAATTGAAGTAGAATTGAAGTAGAATTGAAGTAGAATTGAAGTAGAATTGAAGTAGAATTGAAGTAGAATTGAAGTAGAATTGAAGTAGAATTGAAGTAGAATTGAAGTAGAATTGAAGTAGAATTGAAGTAGAATTGAAGTAGAATTGAAGTAGAATTGAAGTAGAATTGAAGTAGAATTGAAGTAGAATTGAAGTAGAATTGAAGTAGAATTGAAGTAGAATTGAAGTAGAATTGAAGTAGAATTGAAGTAGAATTCCGTATGCAGTGGAGATTTGTAACTTATTTATTTAATTTATGCTCAAAACACTTCTAATTTCCTAGTATACTAGGACATTTTGTGAAATTAATATAAATTAAAGTAAATAGATAATTTAAAATTTAAACCACTCTTGATTAATATATTCATATTTTAATAAGAGCGGGTTATTAATTCAACATTTATATTTATTATTTTAAAACTATTTTTTAAACTTGGAAAGAGAATCGAAATACTAACATATTTATTGGCGGTCGATATTTATAAGTTAATATTAAAATATATAAACATTAAGCCATATACTATATATACTATTTATATATATATATATATATATATATATATATATATATATATATATATATTGTATTCATGATATGAACTTTATAATTGATTTTTAAAATCTAATTTGTATTATTTTACATTATATAATACATGATTATTCTATGAATATAACGGATCGTGTGTTGTTTATCTGCCTTGATTATGTAGTCGGTGCCTTCAATCGTCCTGCTGCTCTTATATGTTTTGTTCGGAGCCCAGTGAATTCCTGGATCAAAAGTTGAAAATAATATATTAGCTAAGTGGATAATCGATAAATGTCCTAATGTAATTAGATTGATTTTATTTTTATGTATCAACGATTATTTTTTCCGTCTTATTTTTTGTCTTATTTGTTATAAAAAATTAATATATTACGTTAAGATATTATATTTAATATGACAACTTACGTATATCAAAACATAAGTAAATTATCTTTATTATCTGCTCATGGGATTTGGATGCTTAAATTTGTTTCCGTTTTTATAATTTAAATTGTTATACTGAATGAATAAATGAGTGAAAAGAGAAAATAATCCATTTAAATAATGTCATCTTTTATACTTGGTTCTAAAGAGCATAGAAATAATACGAACCTGTGAATTAATTAAGACGATATTTATAATTTAATATTTGTATATTGCAACTAATATATTACATATATTAATAGTTTGAAATTATAAATAATGTCCTAACCACTATACAAATCTATGTCACACATTACAGGATAGATTTTACAGATTTGATATAATCATTCATTCTTTATAATTATTCATATTTTCCATACCTTTAATTAACTCATATCAAGTTACAATCAAGTTACAATCAAGTTACAATCAAGTTACAATCAAGTTACAATCAAGTTACAATCAAGTTACAATCAAGTTACAATCAAGTTACAATCAAGTTACAATCAAGTTACAATCAAGTTACAATCAAGTTACAATCAAGTTACAATCAAGTTACAATCAAGTTACAATCAAGTTACAATCAAGTTACAATCAAGTTACAATCAAGTTACAATCAAGTTACAATCAAGTTACAATCAAGTTACAATCAAGAACTTCATAAGAATCGACGATACGTTACAAGGGAAAGCATATACCTTCAAATTCTCCTTCTACATAAAATCAATAGTTCTTCGTATTTAATATATTAACTCACCAATCCTCTATTAGCCTTTATTTAACTATTATTTGACGATGGTCAATATATTACTAATTATAAGTTCTATTATTATATTTGATGATACTGAAATGATTGCAGATTATCTTCCAGAGATTGAGTTCTAATAACATTTTGATTTACGGAATAGGTATTACCGGTGTCATACCACTAAATACCACTATTCGTTATCAGTTAATAGTATATGGCCTAGTTCTAGAAACATGTAGAACGGTTATTTTATTATACATAAGCGCATTGTGTATTTTATTGTATGCAATAATACACATATAAACACTATCTACAGATACTGTCACTGGTTTAGTTTCACGAACGCGTAATATAACTTGCTATATTAAGAATACCTGAAATCTTCGCAACCAATTAGAGTATATATTACATTACATTACACAGGTATTACGCGTACATTACAGTGATATTATGAGCATGTTCGCGGTGTACTGAATTTTAATGTAATTATCATCGAAATGAGTGCTTTTGAATTTGTTAGAAAATTGTAAGTTTTAGGAATATACTAGGAAAATATAGTAAATAATAATATCATAAATACGGAAATATGTGTTCACGTATTTATTAAATTCAATGATATTTATTAATAATTTAGTTTTCTATAATTGTATTACTATCCGTTTTTATCAATGTTTCTGTAGCTACTTATATAAGTAAAATGCTTATATTATATTATAACAACCACTTACCAATTTATGTCGTAATATATAGATTAAAATATCTGAAATATCGAATGTAATATTTGATATTATCTTATTTAGTACATTTGAATGCTAATACATAATGTATGGTATAATGTATTTACTGACCTTTTATTGGCTGTAAATTAGAAGGCAACATATTGTTGAGTACACTCATATTTATATTTTTAAATTATTAATTCGATTCAATATATTTGTATTCCAGAATAATTCGTGACCTTGCTAACAATATGCTAAATCATGAATATTTGATGAACAGAAATTTGATAAACAAAAAAAATATTAAATTTATTTATCTAGAAAATAAAAATAAAAATTTTCATTGTTTTGTTTTTTATCATAATTTAAATAATACTAGAACACATCAGAGTAAAATAAATTGTGTAAATACACTCCGGGTTTGCAATAGTTTTAACTATTGAAATTGAAACAAAGTGCCGTCGTTTCCATATATTCAACTTTAAATAAACATTTACATTAGTTAGAAATCGCTGGCATCATTGATTTGATTCAAGTCTACCTATTTTATATTCTCAATGCGATTTATAATATTATGTCCAACATTACCAGTAATCTTGTACTATACTAGGTGTTTATTATATTATCTCATCAATTATTACAGGCTTTTATAGTACATTGAACCTATACCTTTTATAATATATAGAAGTATATATATACTCAAAATAATATGCAATACGAGTATAGCTAGTGTTATGACTAGTTTACATATGATATTTTAGAAGTAAACAACTATATTGCAGAACATATTTATTCAGATGTATATCTTTATATTTTGTTTATTTAATTTCAAATATTCATTATATTTTATCAATTTAATAATCGCCGAGGACAATATTTCTCAACATTTTCACTTTTATTTTTTTTCAGTACAATTATTATTCGGAGCAAATGAATTAAGTATAATATTCAACATACCGAGTCCGTATATTATTTTTTTAGCTTGCATTAAATCCATGGTAATACTATATAATAATAATATCATATGTTTCAGTGAATAATAAATTGATACGATTGATAAATCTTTTATTACTGCAGAAAGTTTTGACCAGTTGTATTTTTGATGATAATAGAAATGTATTCGATGTAATATGGATTAACGAGGCAACTTACATTCCTAACTGTAGATTTAGATGAAGGTAATTCCACATTGGATTCTCTTTAGTAAATAGGATATCTAGACCCTATTAAGTAAAGTTGAATTCAATCGATTTTAAAATACAAACAGATTTTGATAAGTGACTCTAATCCAAATCTAAGTAATCACAACTAATATATGGTAGATAAATACAATAGTATAATTCATTGTTTATTATCAATATGGATACCTAATAGAAACATGATGTATTATTTAAAGAATGTGAATAATGCATTATGATGAATTGTTATTTATAATATAGATACGGATAAGGCAATAAAGGCATTCTATTTTATCCAATTTATTTTTATGAGTTTACGGTTAGAAATATTGTCAATCCTATTCGACATAAGTGAACTTCGGAATCAGTTCAAATATCTAATCTATAGATAGAGCTTGATATCTAGACACTTTTCGTAATTAATACTCTTTCTATATTAACACTTTAGATGTTGGATTCTTTATATATAGCTGAAAATAAATCGTGTCAATGTTCATGTAAGATACCATTAGGTCTGAGATAATATGATAGAACGTGCAACAGTTTGCTCATAAAATATAATTCTCTATGAAAAAGTATTATAGGTCTGGCAATGAGTTCATACCGAATTGTATGAATATAACTTATCTATTAAATGCCAATTAGTCTATAAATAGATTAATGATAGTTTATCAGAATGTAATACGAACATTACTTTATCGATGTGTTCTTTATGAGTTTGGACTAAGTTACAAAAAATAATATTTTTATAAAACCTGACAGATTTATCCAAATAATTACATGTATAAATATACTATCCAGTTTGGTGAATATGTGAACTATAGATATATTGGAAAACATAAAGAATAATTTAACCATAAAGAATAAGTTTACAAAAATATTATTTACATTAAAAAAATTATTTTCGCTGAATTATCTTCTTAGGTCAAATTAAATATAAATATTGTTAGGTATAAGTTATGAACTTGGGATCTTACATGATTTGTAAATAAATTGAAATGTGGATGAAATTATACACTTAAAAACTACAAATGTTATGTAATCAGTAATATTAATAAATAGAATGTCTATAGACAAAGATGATAATAAATAGTTGCCATACATACACACACACACACACACACACACACACACACACACACACACACACACACACACACACACACACACACACACACATATATATATATATATATATATATAAAGAAGAAAACAGCATATTATATTATTAAATTAATGACAAAAATAATAGTATCACGAGAATAAAATAAAGAATCAATTGACAGAAACTTGACAAACAATAATTTATTATAATATAATGTTTCATCGTAGAAATCGCTATAATAAATGAGAAGATAACGTAGGAGATACTAACATATATAAATAAGTTGAATATAAAGACTATGCTTAATTACGTATAATACATGGTCTATAAGTCATATTACTTATTAATTCTGTATATCTGATTAAAATAAAAATAGACTATTTTGATTTTAATAATATATTGTTAAATTTATTTTAATTCAATTTATTTTCTTAGTATATGTAAAGTTTTGCATATATGTTTAGTGTTCTTCTGTAGAGGTTTATCAAGAATAACTAATATTCGTATAAAGTCACCGTCATACAAAATAAATAATTAACTTAAATAAAATATTAAAATGGATTTTTAGCTTCTTACTCGTCATCATTTAAGCTAAATTTCCTATTAGTATTTAAGTAACGGAAACCTCTTATAATCTAAGAGATAACCAACTAGAGAGATTTATAATGAACCCATACCAATTGGTTGTCAACATAGTTAAACATATAATGTATATTGGCTATTTATACCAATCTCATATATCATTTATACTCATATATCAAAATACCAGATTACTATTAGCTGAAAATATTGACTCATCATCGACTCACTAATGGTCATTTTCATTCCAGTTGGGAATATGAATTAATTACCAAGTTATAATATATTTAGTTAAATTAACATACTCGATTTTAATGATCTAATTTTACAGGTACATAGCTCAGGAACCTTGTTATCTCATGTTTTAGAACATATCAATACCATATCAATACCATATCAATACCATATTAATACCATATCAATACCTTATCAATACCATATCAATACCATATCAATACCATATCAATACCATATCAATACCATATCAATACCATATCAATACCATATCAATACCATATCAATACCATATCAATACCATATCAATACCATATCAATACCATACCAATATCATATCAATACCATATCAATACCATATCAATACCATATCAATACCATATCAATACCATACTTCCAGCAAAAAAATTATGATGTAATTTTATATTCAAAATCTAATATATATAGTGTGCTCAAAGTTTAGTCGTTGCTATAATATTATTTTCACTTATATATAAATCCATTTATAATTCCTAATTTACAATATCACGATATCCAATTAAACCTCAATGCAGAATAAATACAACTATTTACATTCTTCACAAATGGATAACAATATCATAAAACAAAAAAATATCGTAATATTATTATTAATTATCGCCATGTCATTAACTAGCTTTTATATAATAATCTTCCACTCGTAATAACTAAAAATACAATATTAATATATCCCATTCAATAGTGTATTTCTCCATCTCCCAATCAATATATTTAATTATATTACTATCATTATTCTCCGTCTCTGATCTCGGTGTTATTTAGATTTTCCCTTTCATTTATAATTTGTATAACAGCTACTACCAAATCTGCCAATTATCACTTATTGGAAATTATGAAAATAAGAAATTATTTACTATTAGGCTACAAATTAAATATATACTATGTATATAAACTACATATTAACTACATATTAACTATGTATTAACTATGTATATAAACTACATATTAACTATGTATTAACTATGTATTAACTATGTATTAACTATGTATTAACTATGTATTAACTATGTATTAACTATGTATTAACTATGTATTAACTATGTATTAACTATGTATTAACTATGTATTAACTATGTATTAACTATGTATTAACTATGTATTAACTATGTATTAACTATGTATTAACTATGTATTAACTATGTATTAGACTACATACTTGTTTATCACGCTTAGATTGATTGACGCTTAGATTTTAGCTGTATTATTAGATCTAATTCCTTAACTAACTCACAAACTAAAGAGATTTAACTGTAACGATAAAACAACTTGTTGAGTATTTCGCAAACGGTTCCCAACGATTTACTATTATTATTTACTAACAATTTATATTTTATTTTGTTAATTCACTTCTGAGTAATCTCATTGATTATCTCGGTGAACATACATACACACATACATACATACACAAATACATCATACATACATTCATACATTCATACATTCATACATTCATACATATATACACACACACATATATATATATATATATATATATATATATATATATATATACATAGTTAGTTTTATTTGAATTATTGGTGATATTTTTCATTTTTAATTACATTTTTTATATTTTGGAGACCTAATCTTATTAATGATCACATAATTATTATTAATAATAATTATTAATAAGTATTGAAATTTCATTCAAATATTTAGATATTAGACGCACAAAAATACATACACACATACGCATATCTTACACACAAATATATATACACACTCATATATACATATACCCGATATCATATACATACATACACTCACGTACATAAAAATACACACACACGCACACATACACACACACACATATATATATATATATATATATATATAAATATAATATGAAAGATTAAGCTTATAAACTTAAATACAAATAAAAGAAAAACATAATAATTGTCGTTCTTTTCAACCATTATGATAAAATATAATACAAATTATAAATAAAGATATCGTTAAATAGTTTATTTTGTATTCTAGTTATATTACATTAATTCAATTAATTTCAAAGACATGGGATAACTAAACAACGTATTTAGATATAGATGAGCTATTTATACTGAACACTGAAAGTAGTATAATTCCTTGATACAAATCTATTCGATAATTAAATATATTTATTGCATACTAATTAGACTTAGATTATCATTTTAACTGATATCATTAACTGTTATTTTAACTGTTTTATATAGTAATTTATTTTGAATATTTATTTCAAAACAAATTATACTAAATTCAACAAACCAGCAATGAAAAAGCTTCGAAGTATTTGGTTAATTTTAAGTACAATGTATAACACAATTTATTTATGTATTATTTATATAATTAGAGGCAATTAAAATGCGATAATATATTATATTGGGTAGGGAATGTAAATTATATATAGGACGAGTATGAGAAATATTCATTTTCTAACATTTTTAATTTAAATATAGTTGATTTGTTTAACCAGTATTATACATATCGTATAATAGGATCCTTATCTTAATAAATATATTTAGTAATCACATAACTCTAATAGGAATTTGCTATGCAATCAAATTAATGTATCTATATAATTAAATACATGCATTCATTACAACCGTATTTATATAAAATTAATGAAGTCATTATAAACTAATATTTATACGTATATGTATAATATATACGTAATTATTAATTAGTTTATATTTATATGTATATACAATAGAAAGTAGGCGTATTTAATATTGTTTGTAGTTTTCTTTACTCGATGGATTATAATTTATCATATTTCTAACGTATTTAAGAATGTTTCTTAGCGTGGTAATATTTTTTAAAAAAATAATCATAACATATGTATTGTCTAAAAGAAAAAGTTGAAAACACATTGCATAATTTACAATAAACATATTAAATACGCAGTTTATTAAGGTATATATAAAATATTTAATATATTATTTCATTCGTTTTGTTTAAAATATAGTGACGTCACATTGTATTCGGATGAAATCGGAAAGTGATTTTACTCAGTCGGTTCAGCAGCGGCGAATTTCTTGAATTTATTGAATGTTTAGTTTGTTTCTGGAGCCTCTGGCAAATATTTGACTAAATATCGCAAATGGTCGTTCAGAAGGCTACAAAAATACAAAGTATTTGTATTAGTACTAAGTATTAGTACTAAGTACTAGTACTAAGTATTAGTACTAAGTATTAGTACTAAGTATTAGTACTAAGTATTAGTACTAAGCATTAGTACTAAGTATTAGTCCTAAGTATTAGTACTAAGTATTAATACTAAGTATTGGTACTAAGTATTAGTACTAATTAGTAGTACTAAGTATTAGTACTAAGTATTAGTACTAAGTATTAGTACTAAGTATTAGTACTAAGTATTAGTACTAAGTATTAGTACTAAGTATTAGTACTAAGTATTAGTACTAAGTATTAGTACTAAGTATTAGTACTAAGTATTAGTACTAAGTATTAGTACTAAGTATTAGTACTAAGTATTAGTACTAAGTATTAGTACTAAGTATTAGTACTAAGTATTAGTACTAAGTATTAGTACTAAGTATTAGTACTAAGTATTAGTACTAAGTATTAGTACTAAGTATTAGTACTAAGTATTAGTACTAAGTATTAGTACTAAGTATTAGTACTAAGTATTAGTACTAAGTATTAGTACTAAGTATTAGTACTAAGTATTAGTACTAAGTATTAGTACTAAGTATTAGTACTAAGTATTAGTACTAAGTATTAGTACTAAGTATTAGTACTAAGTATTAGTACTAAGTATTAGTACTAAGTATTAGTACTAAGTATTAGTACTAAGTATTAGTACTAAGTATTAGTACTAAGTATTAGTACTAAGTATT
>OZ038312.1:26465665-26495665 GCA_964035775.1 Osedax frankpressi
AGAGAGAGAGAGAGAGAGAGAGAGAGAGAGAGAGAGAGAGAGAGATGGAAATGGAAATGGAAATGGAAATGGAAATGGAAATGGAAATGGAAATTAAAATAGAAAAATATACAGAGAAAGATATATAAATATAGGAAAGAAAATATATAAGGAGTGAAAAGTAGAAAGAGATAGAAATACAGGGACCATCTATCCTATTCAGATTTAATGAATATAAATCACATGATCTATTCTTGATGAGAGACCATGATTATCTATAAAAGATGAGCTATATACGTCGAATCACATTACTGTATGCGACGAGGTGAGAGAGAGGTTCTACTATTTAGACTGCCATCCATTTGAAAGTTTCTAATTGGTTAGTGAACACACAAATAAAAGTAATGCAGTTTATTTTTAATTCTGAAATATTATTAATAGAGTTGTTGAAATTGATTTTGTTAAATATATTAGTAATGAAACATTAGTTTTGGTAAAAATACACATATATGTAATTATTATTAATATTTATTTTAATTATTATATGTAAACATATTTAGACATATATGTGGTTATTATTAATATTTATTTTAATTATTATACTAGTTCAGATTACGTAATGTTAAGTGTTTCATATATTATATAATGATAATGTGTTTCTATATTTATTTCTATAGAATAACGCAGTCACGATTTTTATTTTATAATTATAAATAGTTATTATTGCTTTTATATCAATATGCTTACATTTTAAAAATATACACGAAATACATATATGAATGAATTCAATGCTATTAGATAATATAGGACGTATTTAATAAATTTAATAAATATTATTTACCTTAATTAGTAAACATGCATATATCAAAAAAAATAAATGTAGTGTATTTCGAACATCGTAGCCTATTGTCTACACTTAATATACTAATACTATATTGTTGTATTTAATATACTATATATAATATACTAACAGTCTAGTAATATGTATAATATACTATAGATAATATTCTAATAGTATAGTGTTGTATACAATAGAATCACCAACATAACTGTAATATCTACAAAAATGCTAGATATCCAAGTAAACATATTAAAGAGTCTGAGAAAATCACCATGTGTTAATAGTAAATATATATATATATATATATATATAGCAATTCAACCTAAATTTTAACCTACCTATAATGAAAATATTGTACAATTTCTGACATTATATCGTACATGTAATTAGATATGAATAATAATTAATTAAAATATATCGTTATTCGGTATTATAATCTGGAAGAAAACAAAAAGCGATATTGTCGCATAAGTTGCAATATAGCTTCTTTAAGTGGTTTGAAAATCTAACCAAGCGGTTCATCTGCAATAAAATCCTATTATTTATAAAAAGTTGCATCGTATAATGCAATATATCGTAGTATAAATACATGATTAAAATAAAACTTGATTTGACATTATTACTTTGATTTAGATTTTCTCATTCAAATAATAGCTGTGAGTTATCTTTTTATCATTCGTTTTTAATTCGCCTATACATTAGTCTAAACTTATTAAGTAAGATATGATTTATGTCTCAAGAAATAACTATTTTATGATTTATTAATATAATAATTTATTATCTTAGTAACACAAATATTTCATGAATTCAGGAAATACCTTTGCATTATGAATAATTGGAAACAAATAGATAGTTTGCGACAATTATAACTTTTAATCGAAAATTGAAATAATCAAAAAATATTGAATTATTATATAATGTGAATTATTAATTAATTCATACACTAAAAATGTATTAATTTATTAAAAGAGATCATTATAACTACATCATTAATAAATAGTATTATGTATTACAGGTGAGTGTATAATGAGATATCATATTTAAATTTAAAGATAATTATCATATCGTTTTTTATTACATAATGTTCGTGTTATTATGTAACTTCAATAATATATCACACTTTGAAATTCAAAATTAAAAGAATACATAATGAACAAGTGAATGAATAATATATATATTATTTTTCGGATTTTCTATAATATTGCCTCTTGTATTCATTTAAAAAAACAAAACCATGCCCTTGAATATATTATACGAATTAAAGATTATAGTTATCAGCATAACATTATATAACATAAAATTAAAATATTTTTTATTTTTATATTGAAAGTTTTATAGAATCTAAATATTCAATATTTTAACAAAACAACCTTACATCGTATAATTTAAACGTACCTGCAAACAGAGTGATGTAATAGTTTTATAAAATACTTTGATGTGTTCACAAAAATAAAATAAAATAAAATATGCAATGCAAAAAATGAAATTACCTAGATTGTTTGCTGGGGTGTTTCGACGTTTTATTATAAATAATATTGCCTAGATTCGAATTAAACTAGAACCTAGGTAACTCCATGCAAATCAACTATCGAATCATATCCCATTGTGGCTTAAATGAACCGTTAGTTTTCACTGGATACGTTATTCGAGTAGTTGATTGGTAAACAATACTCGCCTCTAAACGCACGACACACACGGACACTTGTATTTGTTTGTTTTCTTCTCGAGGGTTACGAACCTCGAGAGGATCCGGCGGATATCATCCACACAATATGGTCAGAGAAACGCCTCATAAGCTCGGAGGTACTATACTGATTTGGTCATAGGATACACAGGATTTACAGTTACATTGATTTAGATGAACTAGTACTTGAAGTAAACCTGCATAGACCCACGGTAGCAGAGGAAAAGCATCAATTACATTGTTATTCACTAGACTTGGCTAGGTAGACCTATGATTTCGTGCCCCCTGCTCGCACAATATCCGGGTTATTAGGGAACACCTGACAGCCAACAACTATGACGTACTCGATTCACTCCTCGCACGATACAAAGTCGATTCATCTTCGAACCTATAGGTTATTGTCTATTATATGCGAGACGAATGAACTAAAGAATATTAATTTCTTTTACACCATACATTTTACGACGGCGTTTGCAGAAACCTTTATTTCATTATATGTGACAGCTTTCATCGTGATCACATACATTAATCTACTGTAAATAAGACGTGTATCATATGTGGAGATTTGAACTTCATATATATATATTCGACATATATGTTGAATAACGGTACTCTAGAATACAAGTTATATATATACATCTAATAATATCTACCATATAGTCATTAAGGTAATGTAAACATAAATATCAACCACGTTAGTTAATGATACATTAAAGAGTAATTTCTTAGTTACAATAGTAAAAACAGAATATCTAAAGAATTCATAAAATGACCTACAAAAATGTTGTTAAGTCAATCCAGCAGATGATATATATAAATCATATAATAGATAATAATTACATAATACCATTACTCATAAAAACAATAGGAATTTTTTTTTGTGACTAAATTATTAGAGCATATATTTATTAGCCACCGATGACTCATTCGCCAACTTGTTTGTTATCCGATGAACACGATATTATATCACGAAGAAGATTAATCAACTATATTCCAACGTTATGGTTCAACATGACATCGATTTCACTTCACGGAAAATATTTTACTCGATTCGAGAAATGTAGAGTGCGAAACTTAGGGTAAGAAAGTTGTAAAAATCGTCAGTCAATATTCTGAGATTGAGAAAAGTTGGTCGGATAAGCTTTACATTTTCTGCTGGTCTATCCACATTTATTATATACGTTTTAATAGTTTAGCATGACCATATGGATATCTGCAGTTGCCATTCAATGTTCTTATATATAGATATATACTATTTGGTCTAGTCTCTACTTTTTAACGACTATGTGATTTTATACTCTTTATTTTAGTAATTACTTGAATGCCGATTAAGTTAAGTTATGTACTGACTAATAAATATGATTATTACAGCATACCATTTAGGTAATTTTAGTTTATGCATGATTTAGTCGAAGAGTATTTACATAACGATTTGAAATGAGCAGATTACATAATGACTTCACTCGTGAACCAATGAATTAATTAATACGAAGACCCTATTGCTTTCGAAACCAATCATGAAATGAAATCGATCATACGTCGAGTTTAAATAAATAACTTTCAGTGTGTCCCGTTATTTAAATGTAGTAGTTGTTAAACCAACGACTAACAACTACTAGTATTTGTTTTTAATTTACCGAATTCCAATGAATAAATTAAAATTAATTATAATATAACCGTATATTAGAGAAGTGGGCTCAAGTACCTGGGTAGATATAGTTACTTGATAGTTGAGAAATATAGATATATGTACACGAATATATATAAAATTTATTGGAATTTGATTATAAAAAACAAGAAAAATAACAAAAATACCCAATATAATTAATGTAATATATATTAGAGGTTATTCTTTGAAAACATCGACTTTATAGGTACAACGTAAATGTAAAAACATATTAGATTAACTCATATAAAAATAACTCGATACAGTTTACGTACCAGGAGTGGTGATTAATTCACGAATGCAATACCTATATTTAACTTCTCTCGACATCTGCAGCATCATTTGTAGTTTTCTTATTTTATTTATTTAGATAACATGAATTTCTATACTGCTAAATAAACGCAATTGAGTCGAATAATTCGTATTGATGCGAGTGTCATGATGAAATAGTTTTAAGAATTATATATAATTCTTTGATGTTTTGAGTGTATATTGCTATTGTTATTATATAATTTATTTATTCAAAAGTATTATATAAATACATATATTATATGTGCATATAGGTAAAGTATACATTAATATTAAATGAATCCGACTATCATGATTTGGTTTGTAATAACTTTGGATAAGTTACTGGATAATACTATTTTTATGAATGGAGTATGAAAGATATCGTTTAATTATTTAATATTAGTTAATCATTTATTAATTATAAATATATTATAAATTAAGTCTCTATTTTCTAAATATATATTATTAGTATAGTAAATACCTTTACATATATATATATATATATATATATATATATATATATATATATATATATATATATATATATATGACACATACAAAGGAGTATAACACACACTCACACACACACACATGTTTTCATTTATGGCGGAATGTAGATCCTGTATAAAGTTATAATTAACATGGCAATCCTACACATATATTTATATATATTGTGAGATATATAGGTTAATATTTTGTTAATTTATTTAATAATGTTTATATTATAAATAATCTTATTTAAAAAAATTATGACATTGTTAATAAAATGCATACATATATATATATGTAATATGCTAACTAATTATTTCTCAGGAAAATAGTTTCTAGAAACGATTGTAGCCTAATATCGAGATGAATAGATATTTGAGTGACAGGACGTAGTAGGGCGCATATAATAATGTAAACAAATATCATTTTTATCAGGAAATCCATTTCTAAAGCATGCTAAAATGTATAATGGTATATTAACATAAAACATATATAATGGGAGATACGGACGAACTACATTTAGTAGGATATGGGTTAGTTAACATGAAAAATGCATTCATTTATGAATTTAAAAAAAATACAAATAGATAGTTTTATATCGAAAATATTCAAATTACACTGATCGTCAGTATAATAATCTATATTTCTTATTTATAGATTAATAGATTAGTCTATAGAGGATTATTAATGTACAACTATTCGCAGGATACATTATACAACTGGAATTACAATATTTAAATCATATCTCATGTTTTATATTAAGATAAATAGATGATATGTTAGTCGAAAATAGTATTATTATTAATTAGTCTATTGGATATTAGTATATTGTATTATATTAGATTTGTTTATAATTTGAATTCTAAAATTGTATATTTGTAACAATTTAATAATACTCATATTTATGTAATTATTACTGAATTAACGGAACATAATTCTATATTAATAAACAATAATATATACATCTTATAAATCCATCCAATTAAAATGTATATTTATAAACTCCTATTATAAATAAATATAAAATAGTTTTTTATAATACTAATTTGGAATATTGAAGTTGCGTTTATATTACATACGTTTATATCTAGCGTTATGATTCCAGGTATTAATATATGTACATATGCTTATATGCAAAGGCTTTATTCTTGAATATGCTCAGTTATGTAGAATGTGTACATAAACAACGGAGACTACACACGTCGTGATTATGACGTTCTATTTGGGTATATGTCGGATTTTGGAAAACAATCTAAACTATTAGCCAAATAACATCACAAAATCACGTACAGCTTATCTGACTCCGTATAACGTACAATGTACGTCGTACATTATAATGTACGGCGTACCTTAAAATACATATTTATTTATATACAATGTGCACTTACTCATTGGGTATGTGTTTTATATATAGGCCAATGACAAATTATATAATTAACATATTATATAATTTAGATTGTACATTTCAAATTCTATACTGTATATTATAGATGTACATAATTCATATACATATATACATACACGCAGTTGTAAACGCATACAATATATACACACAATCGCACGTACACATACGCACTTTCACACATACTCACATACACACGCACAAATACACACCCACTCACACACACACAAGCGAATACATATATACCATATGCACACAATCGCCCACAAACAATATACTCATAATATCCTGCATACGATATACACACAATTGTACATATGCAATATACATACATCATAAACCCACAATCGAACACAATGATATGCATACACATACTATTATACATGCTGCAATCTGCACCACTAAAGAAAACACTTACTGACATTAATACTAACAATGTTAACTGACAACTGCGAACAGTTAATTAACCTTGAAACATCCATAGATTCAGTTATTTAAAGTTCAATATTTCTTACATAAAAAGAGAAAATACAGTTGAGCCATTACATAAGACCGTTAACAATCTCGGACCTCTCTTTTAATTCCCGAATATGTTCTATGATAACAAATTCAACCACAAACGAATACACATTACATAACTAATCATGAATACGAAACTAATTCATAACCTCTGGATACAAACTCATTACAAATATCTATTACATCAACAGTTATACTAAACATAGAGTATTGTAAAAGAAAAGTATAACAACTACAAGAAAAACAATGCAAATCACTTCCTAAATACCGAATACCTCATGTCGTATTATCTAAAGGCTTCCAAAACGTCTTCATGCCTCAGAATTTCTTAAGCAAATGCAATGGATAAGATTAAAAGGAATTCTACTTACAATATATTCTGTATGGCTTATACTAATATTTACATAAGCACTCCGAGTTATCTAACTTCCCACAACACCAAACATAGCGATGATAGAATATTTTGTTTTTATAATATTTGTTTTTATCAATGATAAAAACCTTAATCTTAGGTCATACAACAATAGTTTTCTCAAACGCGATACATTGACTAACTACTCGACTATTTGGTACAATCTAAGATTATCTTTAATATGTAATTATATAATTCATTTAAAAACAGATCACACAACCACGTATTGAACTTAACCAACTCTCCTCTATATACTTGAAATACAAAACAATCACTAACGGATACACTGGTACTTGCAAACCACCAAACTATTTACACCTTATCACGACCCACTCTCGTTATCTCTTTATCTCTTTATATCTACTAGATGTACTTCCCTCGTATTTATTTCCTTACACTCATTTACTTTCTTATTATTTTTCCCGACGACGTTTTCACAAAAACGCTATAGCTGTGTTATGTCTTATACACGTTCGTTTAGGTAAAGGGATATAAGTGTCCAAATCAAATAGATACATGCCAATACTCATACACTCAATTGTTCACATACAGCGTATGCAATCTCGCGCACTCACACGCATTCCCACGCATACATACACACACTCACACGCATACATACACACATTCCCACGCATACATACACACACTCACACGCATACATACGCACTCACACACATTCCCACGCATACATACACACACTCACACACTTACATACGCACTCACACACATTCCCACACACGTAATTACATTTATCTAAGTTCGTATAGAAGAACTCCTATTGCTAAATATTATTTAAAAAACTCCCGTATTCTCTTGAGATGGTATCATCAAATGAACGCAAGTCTTCGGTGAGTGTGTGTGCATATATATACACACACACTCACATACACTTTTACACACACTCACCCACACATATATATACACACACACAAATACACACACACACATACACACACTCACACATAATCTCATACACACATACACACATTCACCAACACACACACTCACTCACACATATATATGTCGGTGTATACACTGACATACACACTCACACACACATATACACACATACACTCACTCATACACTAACATACACACATACACATACATACATACACTCATAGACACACACTAACACACAATACACACATACATACTCACATACACACATACACACACATACACACGCACTCACACACACATCACATACACATACATACTCACATACACACATACACATATATACACACACTCACATACACATATATACACACATACACATACACTCTCATACACACACGCACGCACTCACACACACACACACCAACACATAAACACTCACTTAAATAATCGCATACACTCTCATATACACACGCACACACACGCACACACACACACACACACACACACACCAACACATAAACACTCACTTAAATTATCGCATACACTCTCATACACACACGCACACACATACACACACAACAAAAACACATAAACACTCACTTAAATAATCACACACATACATACACACATACACACATACACACAAACATACATACAAACACACACACATACACACACATACATACACACATACACACATACACACAAACATACACACAAACACACACACATACACACATACACACATACAGACACACATACACACATACATACATACATACACACATACATACACACATACACACAAATATATACACAAACACACACACATACATACACACATACATACATACATACACACATACATACACACATACACACAAATATACACACAAACACACACACATACATACACACATACACATATACATACACATACATACACATATACACACATACACACATACATACACACATACACACATACATACTCGATGTAAAGTATCATAAATACTTCACAATAGTTAAATCAACATTTATAAAATGCCGTTTAAATAGTAAATTATAAATCATAAAATAAAACAGTTGATAGGAAGGTCAGTGAAGAGATAACGGAGTTGGGTGCATAACATAATACATTAATTAATACCTCTGGCTTCTATCTAACGTAATGTTCATTAAATAGTTACAAAAACTGATTTATAGCAATGTGCGTTATCGATTGTTCGCTAATTTGCAATTAATCATTATTTATATAATCTATGCTGTGATTATTATAATTAACAATTGTTCATCCGATACTGGAATACAAAAGAGAACCGGTTTTGTTATTTATTATACTCAAATTCACCTCGTTATACACATGATTGTAAAACTTCTTTATTAGGGGTTTACTATTATCGTATTAATTATGGTATTATTTATTATATCATCTATTGTATTATCTATTGTACTATTTACTGTATTATCTAATGTCGGTCACTTGTTTTAAAAATCATCGGGTAATTTACTAGGTCAAAGTCACCAGTAATTCGAGAACAATATAACGATACAATAACCAAAAGTCGGTAAATTTCAGTTGGTAAAGGTTAAAGGGTAAAGGGTAAAGGGTAAGGACTGGTATCTATAACGATTTCACTTGTCTCTTGTTGTTCAATATACCCTCTACAGTGTATAGTACTGTATACTGTACACTGTACATTGTACATTATACACTGTATATTATACACTTTGAAGGGTATATTATATAGTATACATTGTATACCTCGCAGTGTGTATGGTTTGTATAACATATAGGGTAGATTATACAGTGTATGGAGTATGAATATACATTATATATAATGTATACTCTAAACTGTACAGTGCACAGTGTATATACTGTACAGTGTACACTATATACTGTATAATGCACACTACCAATACCCACTATAAATATCTTTCCGTTAAAACAAATAAATTCTCAAGCATTTCAAAATAATGTTTTCGTACTTTTTGTAAACATTTTTTCCTAAATTATCCCAACCTTCCGCTAGGTTTAATAGGTTTAAACATATATATATATATATACTCTGTTTGATATGTTTAGTTTTTAACTTTCTACTAATATCTAATAATTAATATAGTACACTGCAAACTAATATGCGTATATATATTGCGATAGTGAGAGTGAGGGTGAGAATGAGGACTAGAGAGAAAGTGAAAGTGAAACAAAGAGAGAGAGAGAGAGGGAGAAAGAGAGAGAGAGAGAAAGAGAGAGAGAGAGAGAGAGAGAGAGAGAGAGAGAGAGAGAGAGAGAGAGAGAGAGAGAGAGAGAGAGAGAGAGAGAGAGAGAGAGAGAGAGAGAGAGAGATTTTCTGAAATACATTTAGATTGTTATTTATCCTGCATATTTCCATTTTGAATTATCTTGAATTATGTTAATTCATTAATGATATCATTATATAGGTATGCATATATATATATATATATATATATATATATATTAATATATATATATATATATATATATATATATATAAACATATATATATATATAGTCTACTTGATTATAAGCAAGGACATATCTTATTTACATGTAAAATATCGTATACCAGAAGCGAGAGTTCCGTTGATATACGTGGTGAAAAAAGGTCAAAGATCAGCGACACTCTGACCTGCAGAATGGCGTCTCGCGGAAATCTGAAATTCGCCATCTTCGTGATGACGTTGTTAGCACTGGTGGCGGGAATTGCGTTAATCGTTCAACTTACAAAGAAGGTTCGTAAACGCAACGCGTCTACGGTCAATCGTAGATAGTCGATCCATCCTACTCTTACAAATACTCATCGGCTACGCAAACTAATACTATAATCGCCCACTATCATTACTCCCATATCTACGTGTATAATTTCCTATCAACTGCTCCATCAGCAAACCTCTGATGATGACATCCATGCCATGCCCACGGCCTCACCCATAGCCTCACCCATAGCCACACCCATAGCCACACCCATAGCCACACACATAGCCACACGAATAACGACACAAATAACTACGCCCGTAGGACACCCCTCCTACCCACGGAGGAAAAGATCCAGTAGACACTAGTAAACTAAAGGCCACAAATGGAGAAGTGTTTCCCTACGACAACATCCGGTTACCACGCCACGTACTTCCGGTGGTGTACGATATCTACTTGAATCCGCGAATCGAGAAACACGAATTCAGCGGTTCGCACATTATCTCCATAGCAACGACAAGTTACGCTAATCAACGCCTAGTAATACCTAGAAATACATGGAAATGCATTTAAATACATAGCTATGAATAGGGCAGCGATAATGCGTATACAAATACCAGGGCATATGTATAAACGCGTATAAAGTTCATACTAGAAATTTCTAGGTATTCCTAGAAGCAAATTATAACGAATATAATGAAAATCATTGCACATGATTCCATAGCAACGGTTTTAATTCCTAGGTATACCTAACTACATATACAGAGAACGTTCGTGGGGTATACAGAAGGTGTTACTGATGTAGTAGGAACTGCAATAGGGCATTATAATCTGTTAGATGAAATAAACATATGTGGAGATGTAATTATATTTGATAAGTCAGTGCGAGAGTACTCACCTTCTGTAATATAGATGACATATTACAGATACTATAGTAGTCACAGTAGGTTTCTTCCATAAATCATATTATAGTATAATATCGTATGTATTCCGAAAAGATAAATATATCGATAGATCAAGTAAATGTTTTAATATTCATTTAAATATACACATATGTGTATAAAACACAAGCTTATTTATATGGTATGTTGAATAGTATGGATTCCATATGATATAACAATTGCAATGATATATAATGATATATGATTCAAGGCAGATATTGCATCATATCTTAATAGATTATTACCATCAATAAATGATTCATTTTGTTAAGTATTACAACATAAATAGAATTCTGGAACACTTCTCCATATAAATTAATGGCATTTTTTATCATCACTAAACATACTAATTATTTTGATTCTATTGATAAATATAGTAAATTGCATATACATAAATATATAAATAGAGTCACATTGAGATATATAAACATGCATATAATTATAAACAGACCCTTTTTATATTAAATTATATATTTGTTTTATAATAATTTTATACAGTCGTCTGTATTTTTACAAAGTAATGTTAGCTCACATAAGAACCTAATCAATTTCCTGTATATTTATTTAAGTATTATATACGTAATGTGAGCACTAAATATTCATTTATAGATATTTTGAAAATGCAATTGATTATTGTTAGCTGTATACAACAAACTGAGTAAATTATATATATATATATATATATATATATATATATATATATATATATATACGAGTACCATATTATATATATATACAAGTATACGTAGTCTATGATACAGTTTTTAGTATCAACTTCGATATAAGTAATGTTAGATCTATAAGTTATAATTGTGTAGCACGTTGGTATTTCAAAAATATACCAAGAATATATAATAATTATCTTTTGATTAATAGGTCAAATAGATATTCTGTTGAAAGTGAACTATCCAAGAAATTACATAGTTTTACATAGTAAGAAGTTAAAAAGCGACAAGAAAGATGTATTCTTATTTGATGTTACTTCTGTTAGTTCTTTTTCAATTTCACTATCCACCCATCTACCAACTTATCATACACCTGTTAATTCTTCTATTACGAAACTAAAATATATTTCTTTAATGCACCTTCAAAACCTCTCCTTCAGTTTTATATTCGCATTTCATTGTCTATTTTATATTCGCATTTCATTATCTATTTTATATTCGCATTTCATTGTCTATTTTATATTCGCATTTCATTGTCTATACAGCAATTATCCCTATATCCCCTTTCTTAACCCAATTTCTAGCCACTTTATCTAATACCCTTAACATATACTCTAATTAACTAATGCATTTATCGATACATATTATCAACACTCTTCCTTTTCATACTTTCCTTCTTTCTCACCACTCATCCTTTTTCTTTATGCTCATGCTCTTCCTTCTTTTAGTACTAATCATTATCCTTAAAATTATGTTTATCTTTATCCCCATCCTCATCCTAATCTCCAAACCCATCTTCCTCTTCTTCCTCTTCCTCACTCTTACCTTCCTCCTCATCATTCTCCTATTCATTCTCTTTCCTTTTTTTCTTCTCCTTCTCCCTCTTATCTCCTTACCCTTACCGTGATCCATCATCTCATTCTCCTCCTCTGCACTCGCTATTTCTAAATACTTCTATTCCTACACCTTTTCCTTCTCAGTCAATCCTCATACGTATGTCTTCTTCTGTTTATCGATCCATAATCTAAGCCTTCCGTTCTTCCCTCATCACCTCACTGCCCAACCTCACTGCCCAACCACAGAAAAAGAGCTACAAAGCGGTGAAGTTTCTAGAAAACTTGAAACATGAACAGCTCTATATACAGTTCTCCGAGGATTTGCAACTGTTCCACGACTACAGGTTACGAATCGAATTTGCTGGTGAGTTGGATACTTCGCTAAAGGGATTTTACCGAAGTACTTACAAACCACCGAACACCGACATCATAAAGTTAGTCGAGGTAAACTTGTACGGAAATCTAATTATCCAAATTCAAAAAGAAAACATCCAATAATAGTTTTCCAATAATATTATCAAAGAGTATTATTTCTGACAATCGATTACGACCTCGACTTACCTGTGGATGATTTCTATTGACCACTGTTTCCCCTCGCTAATCTCCTGTTTCCTCGTATGTCCCCTGTTTAACTTTCCTATGACACCTGTTTAACCTCGTATGACGCCTGTTTAACCTCGTATGACACCTGTTTAACCTCGTATGACCTCCGCAGAACTATTGGCGTCACCCAATTCGAGGCAACGGATGCACGCAAAGCTTATCCTTGTTTCGATGAACCAGCAATGAAGGCAGTCTACAATATGAAGGTTTGTATGCAATGAACTTAACCCTATAGCATATATAGGTGTATATATAGGTGTATATATAGGTGTATATATAGGTGTATATATAGGTGTATATATAGGTGTATATATAGGTGTATATATAGGTGTATATATAGGTGTATATATAGGTGTATATATAAGTGTATATATAGGTGTATATATAGGTGTGTATATAGGTGTATATATAGGTGTGTATATAGGTGTATATATAGGTGTATATATAGGTGTATATATAGGTGTATATATAGGTGTATATATAGGTGTATATATAGGTGTATATATAGGTGTATATATAGGTGTATATATAGGTGTATACATAGGTGTATATATATGTGTATATATAGGTGTATATATAGGTGTATATATAGGTGTATATATAGGTGTATATATAGGTGTATATATAGGTGTATATATAGGTGTATATATAGGTGTATATATAGGTGTATATATAGGTGTATATATAGGTGTATATATAGGTGTATATATAGGTGTATATATAGGTGTATATATAGGTGTATATATAGGTGTATATATAGGTGTATACATAGGTGTGTATATAGGTGTATATATAGGTGTATATATAGGTGTATATATAGGTGTATATATAGGTGTATACATAGGTGTATATATATGTGTATATATAGGTGTATATATAGGTGTATATATAGGTGTATATATAGGTGTATATATAGGTGTATATATAGGTGTATATATAGGTGTATATATAGGTGTATATATAGGTGTATATATAGGTGTATATATAGGTGTATATATAGGTGTATATATAGGTGTATATATAGGTGTATATATAGGTGTATATATAGGTGTATATATAGGTGTATACATAGGTGTGTATATAGGTGTATATATAGGTGTATATATAGGTGTATACATAGGTGTATATATATCTCCTCGTATGCACTCCAAGTGTAACAGCTGGTGCCGTTACCACCAGTTGGCAGCATACTCTGCAAACAAGTACGCTTAATGTATTTAATGTATTTAATGTACTTAATGTATTTAAAGAGATCAACTCGTCTTCTCGCTCTAATTCGACGTTACTTCGAACTCTAATAACCGCCATCCGACCTCTACTCAGATGACTCGCCTGCCTACCTACACGATCTGGTTCAATATGCCGCTGAAAAGTACTCGTGTACTCAAGAACGGACTCGCAGAGGATACTTTTGAAACTACTGTGAAGATGAGCAGTTATCTTGTAGCCTTCGTCATCGCCGACGGTTTTGCCACTATCAAGGACGTCACGAAAAACGGAGTCAAGGTCAGTGAGATCAATCGATGAGGTCGATGTCACAGAGGTCACTATACTAGGTCACACGGTAAGGTCATAACGAGGTCATAACGAGGTCATAACGAGATCATAACGAGGTCATAACGAGGTCATAACGAGGTCATAACGAGGTCATAACGAGGTCATAACGAGGTCATAACGAGGTCATAACGAGGTCATAACGAGGTCATAACGAGGTCATAACGAGGTCATAACGAGGTCATAACGAGGTCATAACGAGGTCATAACATGGTATTCCCGACAACTCTAAACTGTAGAGCTGAGGACACCACGGTTTATCACTTTTCGTGTGGCTCGCTAACAATTGTTTTCCTGACCTAGATCTCCATAGTTACGCCTGAACACATGATCGGAGATGCCAAATACGCCTTGGAGATCACCGGCTCCGTACTCGACTATTACGTAACGCTGTTCGGAGTGCCGTTCCCGTTGCCCAAACTAGGTGTGTTACGTCATCGCTATATATTGCGCAACGCTCGAATCGTCTTCGCACATGCGTAGATTACGTTATTCCTATTGTAATCTAATACCATAGTTTCATCAATTCCCTCCCCACCCATCTACCATCCACCCGATAGAAACCTGCCATATCGCACAGCCCGCCTTACCGCCCGCCTCACCGCCCGCCTCACCACAACACCCGCCACAACACCCGCCATAACACCTCGACACCACTACACCCCTACCACAGATTTGGTGGCCATTCCCGATTTCTCTGCGGGCGCTATGGAGAATTGGGGTCTTATCACCTACCGACTGACTATGATCCTGTTAAACGAACGCACATCATCGGCTAGCGATAGACAGAAGGTTGCCATGGTGATATCGCATGAAATCGCCCACCAGGTTAACGCAGCAATCAATAATAATAACAACAACAATAATGGAAATTAAATTAATATTAACAATAACATCAGAAATATCAACATATCCGTATTCCCTGATTTACAACTGAAAACTATCATTGTCCAATTTATAAATATAGAAATACCTGTAGATAGATACTAACCCCACCTTTAACCAATCCCTTGACCTAGCCCTTAAACCCAGAGTTAACCCCACCCTTAACCAAGCCTTTAACCTCACACTTAACCATACGCCCTATACACATTCCTAATTCTCTACTTAACAACGTCACGGCTACTCTTTCGACCTCACTCTAACCACGCCTCTAAATACGCCCTTAACTAAATACAACCCTAACTAAATGCTAACCACATCTCTAAATACTCCCTTAACTACTTGCTAACAACACCTCTAAATACCCCCTAACTAAATGCTAACCACACCTCTAAATACGCCCCTAACTAAATGCTAACCAAACCTCTAAATACTCCCTTAACTACTTATTAACCACACCTCTAAATACGCCCCTAATTACTTATTAACCACGCCTCTAAATATAACCTTAACTAAATGCTAACCACATCTCTAAATACCCCCTAACTAAATGCTAACCAAACCTCTAAATACTCCCTTAACTACTTATTAACCACACCTCTAAATACGCCCCTAATTACTTATTAACCACACCTCTAAATACGCCCTTAACTACTTACTAACCACGCCCCCAGTGGTTCGGAAACATCGTAACAATGAAATGGTGGACCGACCTCTGGTTGAATGAAGGCTTCGCTAGTTATGTAGAGTATCTGGGCATTGACCAAAAGTACAAAGAGGACTGGTCAATGGTTAGTTATTGCGTAACTTTAATTGCCGTGAATTATCATTCACAATCCTACTCCCCAACACCCTATACCCTACACTCTATACCCTATACCATATACCCTACATGCTATATCCTACACTCTTACTACCCATATCCCACTACCTGCCCTACACCCTACGCCATATACCCTACACCCCCTACAACCCTACACTATACACCCTACACCGTACACTCCATATACCCCTATACCCTACACCCTACACTATACACCCTACACCGTACACTCTATATACCCCTATACCCTACACCCTACACTATACAACCCTACACCCTACGCTCCATATACTCCTATACCCTACACCCTACACTATACAACCCTACACCGTACACTCCATATACCCCTATACCCTACACCCTACACTATACACCCTACACCGTACACTCCATATACCCCTATACCCTACACCGTACACCTCGGTAGGCTAGGCAGTTTGTGTCTAGAGACTTGACTACAGCATTGCACAAGGACTGCTATTACAGCTCCCACCCGATCCTCATAGAAGTGTCCAACCCCAATGAAATCAATGCCCTGTTCGACACCATCACATACGCCAAGGTCAGTGAGTTCAGAGTTCAACGGTTAGTAACTAGGCGACGTCACAAGTAATCAAACCAAAGGGCAGGGGTCACTATGCGGTTGTTGTTCCTTACCAGTTAGTCGGTTGGAGAGTTCAAAGTTCAAAAGATCGTAGTGTACATATCAAATGACTGAGTTCAAAGGGATAGTTAAAAGTTTACTAAATGTGCGCAATGCGAGATGTTAGTAGACATATAAGTGCCTAGTAGATAAGTGCCTAGTAGACAGAATAATAGGTTATTCAATAAAATCCTAACTATTTTTCTATTTAGTAAACAGTTCACTATATCCGATGTTGCAAGGATTTAGTGTTTTATCAGATATATTCGTTAGTAACTATAATAAGATAACATTTAAATAGCATCGAGCAGTAGATAAGCATCAGTTAAATACGTTCATTTGTATTGCGAATTCAGATAATCGAGAATATATTTTGCACTAGAAGTATGTCAAAAACGTGGGGCCTATTTTGGTGAAGAGGGATCGTGACTATATGGGGCCAACGATAAGCTACAAACCCCATCCGGTCATATACCCCGACTAACCTCATTCCTATGCCCTTACCCCCTCTTCGACCTCCAGGGAGCTTCGGTAATCCGCATGGCGAAATTCATGTTAGGAGAAGAAAAACTGTCATTGGGTCTCCGCAATTACATGAAAAGATACCAATTTGATAATACAGTGACCAGTCAGTTATGGGATGAGTTCAGCAATGTTAGTAATATTACTTCGACCCACTCGCACCCCACGCATACCCCACTCCGACTCCACTCGAACCCCACACGTACCCAACTCCGACTCCACTCGCACCCTACACGTACCCAACTCCGACTCCACTCGCACCCTACACGTACCCCACTTCGACTCCACTCGCACCCTACACGTACCCCACTCCGACTCCACTCGCACCCTACACGTACCCAACTCCGACTCCACTCGCACCCTACACGTACCCCACTCCGACTCCACTCGCACCCTACACGTACCACAATCCGACTCCACTCGAACCCTATACGTACCCCACTCCAAATCCACTCCGAATTCACTCTTTTCACATTTCAATTCAATTTCCTCTCCACATCAAATCCCACTCGCTCCTAATCAAACCCGCTATTACTAATTCCCACCATATTTCCACTCTAACCCAATCCTACCATTTCCACATTCCCACCTTCACTCTATCTTATTCATTCTCACGTCTCCTCACTCGTTATCAATCCTTCACACACCTTCTCACACCATTTCACTCCTTCTCACTCCTTCTCGATCCACCTCTCACCATCTCACCCCATATGAAATATCTAGGTGATTACCGATATTGACGTTACGGCCGTGATGAAAACGTGGACTGACCAGATGGGCTACCCGGTACTGAAGGTCGAACGTAACGGTCGTCGTTTGACCGTGACTCAGTCGCGTTTCCTGTTGTACGCCGCCGGAGAAGACAACTCCAAGTACTCGCCGCCAGGGGGACGCTACCTCTGGAAGATTCCGTTTACCGTCTACCAACGGGAGACTGCAACGGAGAAACGCGCAGTCATCACAATATTGGAAAAAGAGAAAAGTGAGTTTCCCGCAAACTTCGCGACAAACTTTGACCACGCCCATTTACGTCCCCCCCACCGCACTACACGTAGATACTTACGACCTCGCCAACTCCACGGGCTGGTATAAGGCTAATACCGACTACTTCGGCTACTACCGGGTAAACTACGAAGAGGAAAACTGGAAGGCCATCGTGAATGAGCTGAAACGCGATCATACGGTTAGCGGTTATGCAATATCACCAGATTACATCATAGTTAGCATGTATGAGTTTATGTCGGCCTCGGTGTATGTGGATTTTACGAGTTACCGATGAGTCACTATTTTGTTGATTATATAATAAAATCGAAACTATTTTGTAGACATTTTTAAAATATATTCTATTTATTTTCTATTATATAACATGTTATTTTATTTTCGAATTTTATATTTTAAAATCGATATTATAACCTCAAGCCTATTATTATTATTATTATTATTATTATTATTAGCTGTCGATACCGTTTACCTTTAATATCCTAACATGAACAATGTGTTGTAGAGTTTCTCTGAAATGGATAGATCTGAATTATTGGACGACGCGATGAATTTGGCGAGGTTATATTTCAAGTTAATTACTCAATTACTAAATAGTAATTCATTAATTAGATTACTGTTGTACTTCACCTATTGTCATCGTTACTATCTCTATATCAGCACTCCCTCATCTTCCTCTCGTACGCCATTACACTCTCTCACTATCTCCCATTCCCTTCCAACTTCCACAACACACCCTTCCTTTCTCTCTGTATAGAGCCGGTCAACTGAGCATGGACGTGGCGTTTGATTTGACACTATACCTAGACAAAGAGAGGAGTTTCATCGTGTGGTCAGTATTCATGAAGAACATGAATTACATAGAGTCCCGGATGAGTGAAGACAACAAAAAACTTTTCAAGGTCATTATGCTTATTAGCTGAGAAATTAATGATATATAATATTCAAAACTACTAATCGTGAAGCCTACTCTTAATGTAACGCAATGTAGAGTAATGTAACGCAATGTGATATACTGTGACGTAATGTGATGAAATATGATGCAATATGATGCAATGGTGAGGTGCAATAATATATTTGCAAAGAACTTTAACCAAATTAATATTTTTTTACTCCTCTTCACTTTATCTCCTTTTCACTTTATCTCCTTTTCACTTTATCTCCTTTTCACTTTATCTCCTTTTCACTTTATCTCCTTTTCACTTTATCTTCTTTTCACTTTATCTTCTTTTCACTTTATCTCCTTTTCACTTTATCTCCTCTTCACTTTATCTCCTCTTCACTTTATCTCCTTTTCACTTTATCTCCTTTTCACTTTATCTCCTTTTCACTTTATCTCCTTTTCACTTTATCTCCTTTTCACTTTATCTCCTTTTCACTTTATCTTCTTTTCACTTTATCTCCTTTTCACTTTATCTCCTCTTCACTTTATCTCCTTTTCACTTTATCTCCTCTTCACTTTATCTCCTCTTCACTTTATCTCCTTTTCACTTTATCTCCTTTTCACTTTATCTCCTTTTCACTTTATCTCCTTTTCACTTTATCTCCTTTTCACTTTATCTCCTTTTCACTTTATCTCCTTTTCACTTTATCTTCTTTTCACTTTATCTCCTCTTCACTTTATCTTCTTTTCACTTTATCTCCTTTTCACTTTATCTCCTCTTCACTTTATCTCCTTTTCACTTTATCTCCTCTTCACTTTATCTCCTTTTCACTTTATCCCCTTTTCACTTTATCTCCTTTTCACTTTATCTCATCTTCACTTTATCTCCTTTTCACTTTATCTCCTTTTCACTTTATCTCCTTTTCACTTTATCTCCTTTTCACTTTATCTCCTTTTCACTTTATCTCCTCTTCACTTTATCTCCTCTCTTCACTTTATCTCCTTTTCACTTTATCTCCTTTTCACTTTATCTCCTCTCTTCACTTTATCTCCTTTTCACTTTATCTCCTCTTCACTTTATCTCCTTTTCACTTTATCTCCTTTTCACTTTATCTCCTCTTCACTTTATCTCCTTTTCACTTTATCTCCTTTTCACTTTATCTCATCTTCACTTTATCTCCTCTTTTCACTTTATCTCCTTTTCACTTTATCTCATCTCTTCACTTTATCTCCTTTTCACTTTATCTCCTCTTCACTTTATCTCCTCTTTTCACTTTATCTCATCTCTTCACTTTATCTCCTCTTCACTTTATCTCCATTTCACTTTATCTCCTTTTCACTTTATCTCCTCTTTTCACTTTATCTCCTCTTTTCACTTTATCTCCTTTTCACTTTATCTCCTTTTCACTTTATCTCCTCTTCACTTTATCTCCTCTTTTCACTTTATCTCCTTTTCACTTTATCTCCTCTCTTCACTTTATCTCCTTTTCACTTTATCTCCTCTTCACTTTATCTCCTTTTCACTTTATCTCCTTTTCACTTTATCTCATCTTCACTTTATCTCCTTTTCACTTTATCTCCTTTTCACTTTATCTCCTCTCTTCACTTTATCTCCTCTCTTCACTTTATCTCCTTTTCACTTTATCTCCTCTTCACTTTATCTCCT
The DNA here is from genome assembly GCA_964035775.1 of Osedax frankpressi. NCBI lineage: Eukaryota > Metazoa > Annelida > Polychaeta > Sabellida > Siboglinidae > Osedax > Osedax frankpressi. The sequence continues at coordinate 26,487,588 of OZ038312.1, forward strand.
TTTCACTTTATCTCCTTTTCACTTTATCTCATCTTCACTTTATCTCCTCTTTTCACTTTATCTCCTTTTCACTTTATCTCCTCTCTTCACTTTATCTCCTCTTTTCACTTTATCTCCTCTTCACTTTATCTCCTTTTCACTTTATCTCCTTTTCACTTTATCTCCTCTTTTCACTTTATCTCCTTTTCACTTTATCTCATCTCTTCACTTTATCTCCTTTTCACTTTATCTCCTCTTCACTTTATCTCCTCTTTTCACTTTATCTCATCTCTTCACTTTATCTCCTCTTCACTTTATCTCCTCTTCACTTTATCTCCTCTTCACTTTATCTCCTCTTCACTTTATCTCCTTTTCACTTTATCTCCTCTTCACTTTATCTCCTTTTCACTTTATCTCCTTTTCACTTTATCTCATCTCTTCACTTTATCTCCTTTTCACTTTATCTCCTCTCTTCACTTTATCTCCTCTCTTCACTTTATCTCCTTTTCACTTTATTTCCTTTTCACTTTATCTCCTCTTCACTTTATCTCCTTTTCACTTTATCTCCTCTTCACTTTATCTCCTTTTCACTTTATCTCCTTTTCACTTTATCTCATCTCTTCACTTTATCTCCTTTTCACTTTATCTCCTCTCTTCACTTTATCTCCTCTTCACTTTATCTCCTCTTCACTTTATTTCCTTTTCACTTTATCTCCTCTTCACTTTATATCTCTATAGTTTACATTTCATATTTATGATATACAGAGCTACATGATAAAAAAAATCAACGGGGTTATCACTCAGGTAGGATGGAAACAACAGACGAAACATATTTCAAGGTTACGCAATATCATATAACACCTTCCCTCGCCTTCCTTCACCCCCTCCTCTCCCCTCTCCTCTCCCCTCTCCTCTCCCCTCACCATAACTCTGCAATCTCGCCAATAGACTACTACAGAGCCTCGTTATCAAGTACGCCATTTCTATTGGCCATCCTAAGACGTTGAAAAACGCTAGCAAGCTCTTTAAAGAATTCATGAACGCCTCTACGTCGAATTTGGCCTCTGAACCATCCTCGGCACTCGCAAATGTATCTTCCTTCTCCTCCTCCGGCGAGATACGCGGAGATCTCAAATCCGCCGTTTATAAAGCAGGCGTGTCTAACGGAGGAGAGCGTGAGTGGCAGTTCCTGTGGGCCATATATCTGAAGGACGATACCAAGGCAGCGGAGAAATATCGAATTATGAACACGCTGGCCTACTCCAGAAACTTGACCACGCTGCAAAGGTAGGTCACGCCCAACGCCACGCCTTACGCCACGCCCTACGCCACGCCTTACACCACGCCCTACGCCACGCCTACTCTTGCGAGGCTAGCACTCTCCGAAATGTGTAAGTTAGCACTATTACGCATCCCTACATGCCCCTCCGATGGCGACTCCACTTAACTCACGGCCCCCATCACGACGAGATGACTAGTTTCATCTCTATGCCACGCCCACTATATGTTACGCCCTCTACCTGTTACGCCACCTACCTGCCCCTATATGTCCTAACTTCTACACGTCATGACCTCTTCATGTCACGCTATACATATTCGGACAACATTACAACTTTGTCTCTGTCAATGCAGAGTTAAACAGTATGCAATTGTCTATACAGGTAGGCTGATATTCATTGAAACACAGATATCCATTGACCCATCTCGCAGTTAAACAAATTCCTACATTCACCTCCTATAATTACTTATGCTACTTCGCAGTTACCCGAATGTAATCATAAACAATTGTAACCCCTGACCTCACCTCGCAGGTACCTAGATATGGCCCTAAACACAACTCTTGTGCGGAAGGGAGACTTCATGTACATCTTACGTAAGGTGGCGGTAATCGGACACGGTGGTCAGTTATCCTGGCAGTTCGTCAAGGATAACTGGGATGTGCTATATGATAGGTGAGTAAATTAATTTATAACATACAAAGTAGGTAAGATCTAATATACAATTTATAACATATAATGTGCACAATCTTTATTTAGATGTTCATTTCAATCTTTATTTAGATTTTCATTTCAATCTTTATTTAGATTTTCATTTCAATCTTTATTTAGATATTCATTTCAATCTTTATTTAGATGTTCATTTCAATCTTTATTTAGATATTCATTTCAATCTTTTTTTACAGATTAATTTCAATCTATATATAAACATTCATTTTAATCATTATTTAAATTGTAGTTTCAATCTTTCTTAGATCATCATTTCAATGAATAAGAAATTAATGTTATTAAAAGAATTCACATATTTTCATAGATTTATACAATGTTTGAAAATTTATTTTTAGATACGGTGAAGGAAGTTTCTCAATGTCTCGGATGGTGATTTCTACATCTTCCCATTTCTCAACCGAAGATAAATACAATGAGGTATGAATATTGCATAACTACCTCAGAAAGAATGTAATACAATTTAGTTCTATAGAAATGTATATATATATATATATATATATATATATATATATATATATATACACATATATACACATATATATATATTCTAGTTAATGTAAATAAATCTCATACATTTCTTCTAAATTTCTATTAAATGATAACTCTGTTTTATATTGCGAATGTATAAATATAATGTATCATATTCGATAGATATAACTGTTATCAATTAATTATGTGAAATGTAGGCATTTCAGATCCGTATAGTTCTATCTAGTTCTATCTAGTTCTATCTAGTTCTATCTAGTTCTATCTAGTTCTAACTAGTTCTAACTAATTCTAACTAGTTCTATCTAGTTCTAACTAGTTCTAACTAATTCTAACTAGTTCTATCTAGTTCTATCTAGTTCTATCTAGTTCTATCTAGTTCTAACTAGTTCTATTTAGTTCTATCTAGTTCTATCTAGTTATAACTAGTTCTATCTAGTTCTATCTAGTTATATCTAGTTCTATCTAGTTATAACTAGTTCTAACTAATTATAACTAGTTCTAACTAGTTATATCTAGTTCTATCTAGTTCTATCTAGTTCTAACTAGTTCCATCCAGTTCCATCCGGTTCTTATATCACATCTACCTATGGTTGTATTCATTATTTCTAATGATTACTATGTTAGAAATCTCAACTGACCTCCGTTATATTATTAAGAAGTCTTGTAATCTCGACACTACTTCGAAGAATAACTTCTCTCTTGACTCTTTCTGAACCCTTTTGTACAATTGTCTAAAATATTCCACGATTAATATATTGCAGAAGAATTGGTTATACAATCCTCTCCTAACGATACCCCAAGTAATCACTTCTATTCACTTCGTACTCTTCCAACATCTAGATTATTAATTAAACCCTATACTATTCACTTCTGACCCAATATGACCCTATTAACCCTGACCCTAAACGACTCCTTCTACCCATTATTTAACCATGATTAACTTCACTCAAATCCGATGTAAACAAAACTCAGCCAACCATGAGATCTGACCCAACACCTGTCACTAATGTCCGACCCCCAGGTGAAGCAATTCTACGAACACCACGACGCCGGAAGTGGATCGGCGGCCATTCCGGAGACTCTCGAGAAAATAAAAATGAACATCGCCTATCTGGCGAACAATGGAGACAATATCAGCAAATGGCTAAAGCGTAACATAACGTAGTCCCCGTTACGTAGTCCCCGTTACGAAGTACCCGTTACGTAGTCCCCGTTACGTAGTCCCCGTTACGAAGTACCCGTTACGTAGTCCCCGTTACGAAGTACCCGTTACGTAGTCCCCGTTACGAAGTACCCGTTACGAAGTACCCGTTACGTAGTCCCCGCTACGAAGTACCCGTTACGAAGTCCCCGTTACGAAGTCCCCGTTACGTAGTCCCCGTTACGAAGTCCCCGTTACGAAGTCCCCGTTACGAAGTCCCCGTTACGTAGACCCCGTTACGAAGTCCCCGTTACGAAGTCCCCGTTACGAAGTCCCCGTTACGAAGTACCAGTTACGAAGTCCCCGTTACGAAGTACCCGTTACGAAGTACCCGTTACGAAGTCCACGTTACGAAGTCCCCACTTCACGCCCGACTCACTATTTTTATACTTTATAGCAGTTACACCTGCTCTTTTCTATTATTAAATTGTTCAGCGTTTCTTGCGTAATCATCGACGTATTACGGCATCGACGATATATGTTAATACTGCGGAAGTGACTGTTAATATCGCGAGTGCGTTTTACATGGGTTTATTGATTTATACTAATAAAACTTTAACGAATTATCGACACTATCCTCTCTCTCGCGCTTTCTTTATCTCTGTCTCTCTTTATATATATTTCTAGCGAGGCATTTCGTGCATTCTCTCATGATCTCTCGCGATTTCGCTCGTCGGTTACAAAAATAAATACATTCTTATGGAAGCCACGCCTCTCGGTACTCGTATTGCCGACTAAGCCACGCCTCCGAAGTACTCGTTGAGACTCTTCAGTCCTCTATTCAAATTAATTACTTCTTTTCTAGCCTGCGAAAAGATACGCGATTGTAAAGAATATACTCATAAGTTACATTATTTAGAGATGAGATTCTGACTTGTACTAATATAATGGACTTTCAAAATACACACATTTTTTGGTTACTCGATTAATGTATAAATAATTAAATGTACATAATAATGAACTTATACATATATTATATACATATATTATATATAAATATATATATATATATATATATTTATATGTATATAACATATGTATTCTTATAGAATCGTATCTTTCCAATTACGAATCTATATTACTTGACAATTATAAATAATTACAAATGAATATTATTTTCAATTGGTAACAAAAGTATTTTCCTGTATGTTTGTTCGACTCGCTAACCTCGGCGTTATAATCTCTAGGTCTATGATCCGGTCGGCTAGACACGCCTCTCTTATTGTCTTTGGCTATTGTGTCCTCTACGTAGGTCCTTTCGCCGTACTTCCGGACGTGTTGAGGAGCCTCCTTGGTGCCGTGGAGTAGCAACGTTGCGTTATTCAACCGACCTTCGATAAGACCCTCTACGATCTGTACGAGGGCATGGGTGAGATGCAGGATACGCAATAAAAGTTCGAGAGGCGTTATGTAAGTGATAAATGCTATGAATGACATGTTAACGGGCGATGTAAAGCTATTAAAGAACATGTTTCTACGTAATATAGTCTTTTTGTAATGCGAAGAAACAATACGGAACATTTTAATTTTCGCATTCCCTAATTAATTTTATGTTATCCAATCATTTTTGTAACATATGAGAATATTTTATAAAACAATTACATCACTCGGTTTTCCGGAAATCTGGTCAGAGTATTTAATTCATTTATACCATTAAATAATTTGTACAGGTTATAAAAAATATTTTAATTTTATAATATAGTATTAAATTTTAATTTAATAATTATGTAATACTTTCATAATTAGGATATTATGATAATCAAAGTACTACCAGAAGTTATTAATATTAATAATGATTAGGTTGAACTGATTAGGTTGGTAGGCGTGATTAAGGAACGTAATGTAAATCATACATGTATTTATTATTTAATAAGTTTACTTATAATCGTTTAGTAATAAACTATAACAATGTTATTGTATAACTTGAATAACTTTATTACGAATTACTTTACAATCATGTAATAATGACATCAAATTAGATTGAGAGAAATGGATAGAGAAAGACATTGGATGAACATGCTAAAAGAAAAGAAAAATCTTCTAGAATGTAAACGTTATGATAATATTAATGTAACCATTTAAAGTGATTCTAAAGAAAGAAATAAATGAAAATAGAAATGTTATACACATACAACTACTTTCATTTATATTCTTGATTAATATTGTAACCTAATTTACTAAATAATAACTTCAATATATATCAAATAATATGATATACTGTTATTACATTAAATGAATATAAGAAATGAATACTACTTAAGGATTAATAATTAATAATTAATAATTAATAATTAATAATTAATAATTAATAAGGATTAATAATTAATAATTAAGGATTAATAATTAATACTTAAGGATTAATAATTAATAAGGATTAATAATAATTAAGGATTAATAATTAAGGATTAATAATTAAGGATTAAGGATTAATAATTAAGGATTAATAATTAATAAGGATTAATAATAATTAAGGATTAATAACTAATAATTAAGGATTAATAATAACTTAAGGATTAATAATTAATAATTAAGGATTAATAATTAATAATTAAGGATTAATAATTAATAATTAAGGATTAATAATTAATAAGGATTAATAATTAATAATTAAGGATTAATAATTAATAAGGATTAATAATAACTTAAGGATTACTAATTAATAAGGATTAATAATAATTAAGGATTAATAATTAATAATTAAGGATTAATAATTAATAATTAATAAGGATTAATAATTAATAATTAAGGATTAATAATTAATAAGGATTAATAATAACTTAAGGATTAATAATTAATAATTAAGGAGTAATAATTAATAATTAAGGATTAATAATTAATAAAGATTAATAATTAATAATTAAGGATTAATAATTAATAAGGATTAATAATAATTAAGGATTAATAATTAATAATTAAGGATTAATAATTAATAAGGATTAATAATTAAGGATTAATAATTAAGGATTAATAATTAAGGATTAATAATTAATAAGGATTAATAATAACTTAAGAATTAATAATTAATAATTAAGGATTAATAATTAATAAAGATTAATAATTAATAATTAAGGATTAATAATTAATAAGGATTAATAATTAATAATTAAGGATTAATAATTAATAAGGATTAATAATTAATAATTAAGAATTAATAATTAATAATTAAGGATTAATAATTAATACTTAAGTATTAATAATTAATAAGGATTAATAATAACTTAAGGATTAATAATTAATAATTAAGGATTAATAATTAATAAGGATTAATAATTAATAATTAATGATTAATAATTAATAATTAAGGATTAATAATACTAAAATGAAATGTGTGCAAAAATCCGTTAAAAAATACACATATAAAGTAGGTAAAGAAATAAATATTGATGATTGAAATCAAAAAGATGGAGTGAGATGGAGAGATAGCAGCACTATAAATAGTATAGATAACAAATCAATGAAAATAGTGATATTAAAAGCTCATATTGAATTATACAACCTTACGAAACTACGAAACTACGAAACCTCAATACTCTTATCTATCATTGTACTTATCTATCATTGTACTTATCTATCACTGTACTTATCTATCATTTTACTTATATATCACTGTACTTATCTATATCTATACTTATCTATATCTATACTTATCTATATCTATACTTATCTAACCTCTAAGTTGACAGTCCAAGCACCGGAAGGATCCTCTCCCCACGTATGCAAAGACATGAAAGGCCAAGACGAGAAACCTTTATCCGATTTATCTTTAGGCCTCGGACTCAATAGGATTGTTTCGGTACCTAGATATATCGAAGTTCAATGTAATCACTCTATTCTACAGCTATTCTCAAAACACGTTAGTGTGTTACTTGAGCTCTATAATTCGTAATGCGAAAATGTATGAAGTGATTAATGCGATTATGTATAATAAACTAATGTAAGCCGGTTTGAATACTAATTCTAGACTAGTTAAACGGGATATATAACTTAGTGGCTATCGCCATATACTGTCACTTGTTATGATCCGTATAGTGTACGCCGTACAATGTACGGTGTACACTGTACGCCGTACAATGTACGCCGTACAATGTACGCCGTACACTGTACGCCGTATAGTGTACGCTGTACAGTGTACGGTGTACACTGTACGCCGTACACACTCATTTGATGTTGACTATAACTAGAAAATGTATACATTGACTTACATATAAAATCTTACTGATATAATCTTATTGATATAATCTTACTGATATAATCTTACTGATATAATCTTACTGATATAATCTTACTGATATAATAATACTGATATAATCTTACTGATATAATCTTACTGATATAATCTTACTGATACAATCTTACTGATATAATCTTACTGATACAATCTTACTGATATAATCTAACTGATA
>OZ038312.1:26498165-26501178 GCA_964035775.1 Osedax frankpressi
ATCATTAGAAGTACAAGCGAAGCCTTTTGAATATCAAATACAGAATATCTGTTATTTTTATTTTTAAATGAATTTGTAATTAACTTTGTATCGAAATATGCGACTGATTATACGCATAATAACTATAGTTGCAGTTTAAATTATATGTATATATATATATATATATATATATATATATATATATATATATATATATATAGTTTTAAGCTTAGCAGATTTTATTTGACTATCAATTATTTTAAAATATAATGTAAATCATCATCATAGTCATGAGCATGTAAAATATAAAAATAAATGATATGTAGAACAGATATATGACTTAGATAATATTTAAATAAATATTTTTTTAAATATAAATATAAAATTAAGTTCAAAAACAAGTAAAAAATAGCCAACTATTAATTTAGTTAATATGGACAACAAAATCAGAAATCAGACTTCCATAATCTTCATTGGCTTCTTTGCTGACTGATCTTCTGATATATTTTAACAATTTCCCAAATACTACAATATTCGTCTCTTTATATGGCATTAGCTAGAGACGAAGAATCAAGAGAGGTAAATAATGAATACATCCTAAATAGTATTTATCAATATTTATTCTTCTAACATTTGTGCCATTATTTGAAATATCAATTGAAACAGTTTATTAATTGTTTTTTTATTATCCGGATTGATTTTCACTGGGCCTATAATTTTACTTGAGATGAACTGTATCTTGATATTTCTGTAGAGAAACACACAACTTCTTTTTTAGTAGTTTATTTGCCTCGAGTAGTATTTGCATGCTGTTCGTGGAGACTAAAATATCTAAGTGAATTTTGTTATCGCATGTTTCGATTAAAATCATTCACGATTATTATTGTCGTAAATATAATAGTTATTAATTATGTTTATCGTATTATTACATATCATAATTCTATTTATTGGCCCTATTTTGTAAGGATTAACAACTACTAAATTAAAATAAATACGAATCGTGATTTTTCCATGTAATAGTTTATCAAGATATTGTTGCATTCGTAAACGTACAAATAATATTAATGCAAGTATTCAATGCAAAATATACAATGGCCTGATAAACTATTTGCTCAGTTTGTCAGATTAGCATTCCTCTGTTTAATTATTCCGACTAGATTCTAACGTACGTACACCGTAACAAGTTGCATGGATTGCTATTGATTACGTCACCATTGTAAGTGAGTTATCCGCCAGATGGTGTGAGTACCTTTAGACCCTTGTCCTCCCTTGAAGGACATTCCATTTCCACACAACACAAATGTAACTAACTTTAAGGGCTCTATCACATTGATTTGATTAAACGTTGGTTTATATAGTCGTAACATATCACCGACGATACTTCTCCAGGCAAAATTGTCATCAAATTATAACAAAATAATCAATAAAATCACAGACAATATCGTCAGGAATACGTCTATACTAAATTTTGTTTTCAATATTTCTTTTTGTAAAAAACATCACCAGAAATGTTGTTAATAAAATATAGTCAATATAACTTATAATATCGTCGTATCGCTATTTCATATACATCGAGGGTATATACTATCAGCACATAAAGGTTACGGCCTAGATATACGGAAAAGGGTGGTATACGCTATGATTACGTGATATAGAGTGACATATAGAAGAATATAAAATTCATAATAGTATAGCGATAAACGAGAATATATGATACGAGCGCGGTACCGTGCGATACTGTATGGTACAGTGCGATACCGTGAAGTACCAGGTGATATCGGTTAGTACTACGTAGTACCTGGCGGTACCGGTGGGTACTATGCGATATGCGTATGTCTAACTTGGTCTGCAAAACGAGCGCAAATATTCCAGCAGCCAGAGGAGCGGAAGCGGAAGTTCCGGTATGCGAGTGCGTACACTTGTTGTGCAAGTCTGTGCTCACCTGTGTGCGTGTGTGCAATGGGCGTGGTTAGGACGAGGCGGTGTACGATAACGGTAACTCGAGGGCGTGGCTAGAGTGAGTTATTGGGGGGGGGGCGTAGTTAGAGTGAGATGCTGGTGTTATAAAGGGGATTGAGGAGGAGGAGATTTAGGGCGTGGTTAAGGTGAGATGATGGGGTTATAATGGAAGCTGATGCGTAGGTTAAGGGCGTGGTTAAGGTGAGATGATGGGGTTATAAAGGAAGCTGAGGAGTAGGTTAAGAGTGTGGTTAGAGTGAGATGATGGGGTTATAAAGGAAGCTGAGGAGTAGGTTAAGGGCGTGGTTAAGGTGAGATGATGGGGTTATAAAAGAAGCTGAGGAGTAGGTTATGGGCGTGGTTAAGGTGAGTTATTGTGGTTATAAAGGAGGCTGAGGAGTAGGTTAAGGGCGTGGTTAAGGTGAGATGATGATGTTATAAATGAAGCTGGGAAGTAGGTTAAGGGCGTGGTTAAGGTGATATGATGGGGTTATAAAAGAAGCTGAGGAGTAGGTTATGGGCGTGGTTAAGGTGAGTTATTGTGGTTATAAAGGAGGCTGAGTAGTAGATTAAGGGCGTGGTTAAGGTGAGATGATGTGGTTATAAAGGAAGCTAAGGAGTAGATTAAGGGCGTGGTTAAGGTGAGTTATTGTGGTTATAAAAGAGGCTGAGTAGTAGGTTAAGGGCGTGGTTAAGGTGAGTTATTGTGGTTATAAAAGAAGCTGAGGAGTAGGTTAAGGGCGTGGTTAAGGTGAGTTATTGTGGTTATAAAGGAGGCTAAGTAGTAGATTAAGGGCGTGGTTAAGGTGAAATGATGGGATTATAAAGGAAGCTAAGGAGTAGATTAAGGGCGTGGTTAAGGTGAGTTATTGTGGTTATAAAAGAGGCTGAGTAGTAGGTTAAGGGCGTGGTTAAGGTGAGTTATTGTGGTTATAAAAGAAGCTGAGGAGTAGGTTAAGGGCGTGGTTAAGGTGAGATGATGTGGTTATAAAGGAAGCTGAGGAGTAAGGTTAAGGGCGTGGTTAAGGTGAGATGATGATGTTATAAATGAAGCTGGGAAGTAGGTTAAGGGCGT
>OZ038312.1:26506378-26522202 GCA_964035775.1 Osedax frankpressi
CTCCCTCTCTCCCACTCTCCCTCTCTCCCTCTCTCCCTCTCTCCCTCTCTCCCTCTCTCCCTCTCTCCCTCTCTCCCTCTCTCCCTCTCTCCCTATCTCCCTCTCTCCCTCTCTCCCTCTCTCCCTCTCTCCCACTCTCCCTCTATCTCTCTCTCTCCCCCTCCCTCTACCATTATATAGAAATACTATTGCGGATGAAATGTCATTATTACAGGTGACCTATCTGAGAAGCCGTTATAATGGCCGATGAGTCATAGCATTGGTGAATAGCTCCTCTGAGTAATGTGCAAACACCGGAAGCGCTATAAAGTTATAATGGTAACTGCGTCTCGCCTGATTTCCGGTGTGACCTCTGGGATTACGTAAGAGAAAATGCCGAATACCTGCCTATTAATTGAGGTCCGTGTGAAATTCCCGATAATTCTATTTTTAGAAATACCCGTGATTATAATTCAATCAGTGAAATCAATTCACCCAATATGCTCAATCTAGAGAACCAAGCATGCCGGGTGTAAATGGTTACAGCTATGTTAATAATGTAGCATTATACAATGGCTTTGTGTTGAGTTTAAGTAATATGTTTTGATTTGAAATCAAGTTCAAGATTATTAAAATTATTGACAATTGTTTAGATATATTCAGTAATCATTGTTATATAATACACTCCGAATTTTCTCAAATTTTAGTTTATTTGTAAATCATATATTGAAAAAATAAAATTATTTTATTTTATAAAATTATAATATTTCAACTAATAATCATCAATTAAATTAACTTTTTTAAAGACGATTTAACATTATTTTAAAAATATATCTTTATAAAAATTCTCTTACTCTCTTTATTATAATATTATGAGATTACTATATATAACATATGTTAACGATCTGTTATTATATATTGTTATATATTATAATATATATTTTTTAAATAAAAAGCTATCTTTTAAATATATACATTAGTATAGTAATACATTTATTATAATAGAAGAATGAATATCCTCAAAATATAAATAATTTATAATGCCGTTAATTATAAAAATTTACCTTAAGACTTTTGGTTATATGTCAGTAATAATATTCTGAATATTAATAGATCATATTAATGTTAATGTAATATGTTTAACACGTAACTTAATAATAATTATACCCATTATATTACATAATACTATCGATATTATATGTCGATAAACAATAGCTAATACTCATCAAAATGCATCAAATTCTATAACTCCTTAACTAACCTTAGCCATGATATTAATATCAAATGACTTCTTTATAACCAACTTGTTCGTGTTTTGAAGGTCATAACGTGGGAAGGGGTCAGGGTCGTTATCGTTGAAATCGTAACTGGCTTTGGGGTCCTGCGGAAGGCGTTGATAACGTTGGTTATGATGGGAATGGTAAAATTCATAGATATGTATTAATTAATCTAAATAATAAGATAATTATTCAAAAATAATCTTTTTTATTCTGCAAACATTCACGCTTGTATTATCTTTTTTTGTATTTTGTTATTTAATGTGTTTTTATTAAGACTTACAAATATCTCATACAAATATCTCATACAAATATCTCATACAAATATCTCATACGAATATCTCATACGAATATCCCATACGAATATCCCATACGAATATCTCATACGAATATCTTATAGAAATATCTCATACCTTATATAAATATGTGATATGGATATTTTTACGAATACATTTTATAATTATATGATATGATTATTTTATACGAATACCTTATACGAATATCTTATATAAATATATTTTATAAATATCTTATATGAATATCCGGTATCTAACATTACACAATTATATGAAGTTGGTATTCGTACACCTATTTTGATATAAATGTAATTTAGTAATTATCTCCTAAAAAATTCCAACTCCTACTTTAGTATTAGATTATCACTTTTAAGGATATATATTTTTTTTATAACAATCAATATTCGAGAATTAGTAGAGAAGAATGGGGTTGGAGAATCTATTACAGGGGAAGACATTAGTAACTAAGAATACGAAAGTAATTAAATAGATGAAAGTATCTAACAAAATAATACCAATTAACAAATTGATAATAACTATAGTATATTGTTTGTACGTGTGTTTGTGCGTGTGTGTGTACGTATGTGTATGTGTATGTTAAGTATTATAATATATTATTAACGTATTTAACGTTCAACATTCAAACATTCAACATTTTAACATTCAACACTTCTACAATATTAGTGCAAAGTATACCTCATAACATTACATCAACACTAACGTAGTTGGCTTGCAGGTCCGTGTGGTTGTGTTCGATGCCTGTGTGTATAAGTGTGTGGGTGTGCGGTTAGGTGTGTAGTTAGCGCTCTCTGTGCATAGGTGTATGTGTAGGATAGTGAGTAGGTAAGTTTATAAGTGCATAGGATTTTTGATACGTGTTTGGATAGTTTGTCGGTGTTTGGATGGACGTATGCGTGGTTATACGTATGCGTGCGGGTGTGTGTGTGTGTGTGTGTGTGTGTGTGTGTGTGTGCGGGTGTGCGGCTGTATAAATTAGTCGATAGGCGTAAGCCAAGGTAAACTGTTTGCACTTTGTTCCTAGGGAGTGTACACCGTTCCTGTATATTATATAATAAGTAAAATATATGTTATGTAACATGTACTCCATCTTATAATATTATGCGTTATGATATTTTAATATGTAATTCACCTGATCACTTATATACCGTACGTCGATGTAACAACATTTGAGAACAATGCTTGAGAACAATGCTTGAGAACAATGACTGCATTGGTTAATAGAGTTATGGAATATATTCGCTTTGTGTGAATAAATAATATCACACCAATAATAGTATATGCTGAAAGTGGTACGTTGTAGTGTATAGTGTAGTGTGTACAGTGTACAGTGTATAGTGTACAGCATATACACTATATACAGTGTACAATATACAGCGTATATTGTACACTGTATCTAATAGAATATAAATAATATTAAACTATTAATAAATAGTTATAAAATGTCTATATTAAATATGCAATAATTAATATATTAGTGATTTATAACATCAGATAATTAACAATACAAATTATATTTAGAGTAATATTATATATTTTTGATTACAATAGAATTACAATAGAATTTGTATATATTATTATTTGATAAAGAAATATTATATTTGAATATGCCGTATATACTGTATATTACACATTGTACATTGTACAATGTACAATATATACTGTGAAGTATTAGTATAGGGCATTTAATTACCTCACACGCAAAAGTAACGGTAATGAAAAAAATGAAAATATTTTAAATATAATTGTCAGATCGAAAACTAAGTTTAAATAAAAATCGAATTAATTATATATTTTCTAATATATATTTCAAATGTATCTATGTAAATAATGTATCACTAATAATATAAATAATGTATCACTAATAATATAAATAATGTATCACTAATAATATAAATAATGTATCACTAATAATATAAATAATGTATCACTAATAATATAAATAATGTATCACTAGTAATATAAATAATGCACTACTTTTACATCTCAATAGTTTATTTTGTTCGCTAGCAAAATAATATTAATATAAATCCACAAGGCATCTTTTATTTACTTGTTCACATAAATATTTCCAAATACATTTATAAACAATTAAATATTAACATCATATTGTATAAAGTAAGTAATTAATATTAAATATTAACATCATATTGTATAAAGTAAGTAATTAATATTAAATATTAACATCATATTGTATAAAGTAAGTAATTAATATTAAATATTAACATCATATTGTATAAAGTAAGTAATTAATATTAAATATTAACATCATATTGTATAAAGTAAGTATTTAATATTAAATATTAACATCATATTGTATAAAGTAAGTATTTAATATTAAATATTAACATCATATTGTATAAAGTAAGTATTTAATATTAAATATTAACATCATATTGTATAAAGTAAGTATTTAATATTAAATATTAACATCATATTGTATAAAGTAAGTATTTAAGATTTGAATATTTTAGAAATATATATTTAATTTTTTTACATCAATTTATAAATGTTATCATGGATTTTATTAATAAATTAAAAATCACATACAATTCAAATATTATTCTATAATATAATAAAGATCAATAAATGAATATAATTGTTATTATATTATTAAATACTTATTTTCATAAATATTCTCATTCGTAACAATATATATAGGTTTTTAAGATGTAGATCCTTGAAGTTAAATATTTAGAGAAAATTAAATTACTTCAAAATTATATATACCTTCTATCATAATTACATATACATCCTGTTATTATTATGTATACTTTCTATCAAAATTACAAATATTAAACATAACACAAACCCAAATTTAACCACGGAAACTTAATATTTTATCTCAAATTAATAATATTGTAAGATGAATCATTTTCATTTTTGAAAGTATAACAAATGGAATTTAGCACAATTCTAGTCTATGCAGATATACGAAATGTTCATATTTGTTTGATATATTATTTTCTTATATATCTTTATATTATATAATATTTCTTAACATTTACACAAGCTTTAAACTAACAGGATGTGCATATAATAGTTAACACGCATATGCTATACGGAGGTCGCCGTAAAACTCGTCTCTTACCTAATAGATCACTAACCATCGTCCAAAACAGTGATGACCACCCCACTTCCGGTTATATTCTTCGCCCACACTCCGACGACACGCAGGTCTTCTTTAATGTCATTGCCGTCGTACTGCGGTATGTCAATGTGTATAATGCACTAGTGCCCGCTATTGTAACGGATTTAATATAATCGCAACTAGAGTGGCGAGGAGATTTGGTAATTAGTAAAACCGCAACTTTGTATCAAAAAACAGTAAAATGCAAATTAATAATGACTCGAATATTTAGGTTTTGAATATGATTCTTTAAATATACATTTAGTCATTTAATCATTTAGTGTTTTATTCACATAGTAACTGAGTAACGTAGTAACACACATACATGCTTAGTCATCTATTCGCCTATCCATTTAGTCACTTAGTCGCTTAGTAACTCACATAGTCACCTATTCACTAACATGTTATCTATAAATATGAAATGGATTTCGTAGAATATTTGGTAAAATGACTCATGCGATTAATTGGTAAAAGTGTTGTCAACCTAAATAAAATATCACAATACTAAAATTTAAAGAGGAAGTATTTGCCGATGGTTTGAAATCCTAGTCTCTCTTGTCATGCCAAGTCGTGTGCCATATTAAAATAAACTAAGACACTACAACAATGCATACTAAGTTCCCAATACAATATTGTAATTGTTTAATAGTAATAACATGAAACATTTTAAATATCTATTATATCATTTATTCCTGGAACCAAAGAGTATGAGGAAGTTTAAAATAGCAGTTATATATACGATATGCATTCATTGATATATTTATATATCATTTTAATATAAATACTTAGAAACAAATATAATTTTAATTTGTAAGTTTAAATCAACTTGAATCCTGATTTTCATATTATTGGGAGAGAAAATATGTAGAGAAAATCTATAATAATCTATAATCTATTATCTATTTATTATTCTTCTTTTCGTGAATTATTGTGACAAAGTGTATGCTTTGTTTTAATTATATTTATAAATTATTTCTCAAAAAATATATTTAATTTTAATTAACATTTATATTTATGATTAACAATTAGTTATTATATAATAATTACATAGGTTAATTACTATTTTAATTTTATTATTCAATTTTATGAGTAATTATTGTATTATTACTTTTTTACATGAGATTTTACAAAATGTACGTGTTTTTACGTTTTAATTTTAATTTACAATTGCAGCATTTTTTTTACTAATATTTACACAATTTTATATTGAAAATGATGAGTAATTAATACATTGATGTAGTACAAAACATTGGTGCATCTTCAAGAATATAAATTAATATAAGAGAAATAATTCAATACCAAAAAATGACATTATCCGTATGGTTTAATTTATTTCTTATTGGTATTACAAAGCTTTCTTTTAGATTGGAATATAATTATAATATACATGCATACGAATTATTTTATTTTATTATACATTTATAGTTTAATGTATTGTTTTAATTTTATTAAATGATTCTTTTATTTTGATATATTTTTCCTTGGATTTTATTTTTGATATTTTAGTTTATTCATTTAATTTTATTATATTATTTTTATTTCATTATATTATTCTTTTAATGTATTATATTATTATTTGTATTGTATTCTGTAGTTTTATTTTATTATATTATTCCTTTTATTTTCTTTTATTATATTATATTTATTTTATTTTTTATATTATTTTTTTTATATTTCATTACCATTACAAGCTATTTATTATTTTTTTACATTGTTATATACATATTTTATTATATTATTATATATTTTATAGATATTCTCTTTAAAATGTAGTTTAAATGTTCTTAATAATTCTGTTTTATCAGTATTGTTAATAAACAAGAGCGAGAGAAACCTAGTCAAGCTATTAATTGTATCTCTTATTCTGATTGATATATATATATATATATATATATATATTAATATATAATAAAATAGTGTATATATTATATTATAAGCATAGTATAATTATTTACCATATGACTATAATATATTAATCTTCATTCGCCATTAACTCAGCGACATCAATAACTACTATCCCCATCAATTACTATATTAACACTACATTATTACATTATATTAGATTTCTGAATTAGGTTAAATTGAATTACTCATTTATAATGAATTAAGCATGATTCATGTTTAGTTACATTATATCGATGTTTGCTCGTGTGTCGTAAAATATATTCCAAGCCATACATTTGGCTATATATGCTATACTATACATTGTAACATACTCCTTGCAGTATACACACTACTATATTTATTATATATTAAATATTACATTATATAATATATATTATTAACAGAGAACAAATGTTCCACTTACTAAATCTACCTGAACAATTAATTCCTATATTAATTATGCTGACCTCATCGCATACTTTCTCACCGCTATTAAGTTAATTCGCCGTTACATTAGTGTTAATTAATACTATGGATCATTTCATTTCTATTGACGTCTACAGCCAATAGTCAATCAGCTAATTAGTCATATTCAATATTTACAGTCTACCGTAAGCAAAATTACACTACCTCCTGTCAAAATTACATATGTCTCCTGTCAAGATTACATATGTCTCCTGTCAAGATTACACTACTTCCTGTCAAAATTATATATACCTCTATTCACGGGGTATTTAATATTTCATCTGTTACTTTTAATAAGTTAAATATAATATATATATATATCTATATGTATATATATATATATATATATATATATATATATATATATATATATGTGTGTGGGTGTTTAGAACCAATATATTATATCTATAAACCTTAGATAATATTAACAATTGCATTGTAAAATATAATTAAATAATTATAATTTAATAATAAAATATTGTCTAATATAAAAAAATATAAATTTAAATTAAATATATATTTATAAAATATTCAAATCTTAAATACTTACTTTATACAATATGATGTTAATATTTAACCTTGTGGATATATTATTATAATTTTGCTAGCGAACAAAATAAACTATTGAGATATAAAAGTAGTGCATTATTTATTACTAGATTACATTATTTATATTATTAGTGATACATTATTTATATTATTAGTGATACATTATTTATATTATTAGTGATACATTATTTATATTATTAGTGATACATTATTTATATTATTAGTGATACATTATTTATATTATTAGTGATACATTATTTATATTATTAGTGATACATTATTTATATTATTAGTGATACATTATTTATATTATTAGTGATACATTATTTATATTATTAGTGATACATTATTTATATTATTAGTGATACATTATTTATATTATTAGTGATACATTATTTATATTATTAGTGATACATTATTTATATTATTAGTGATACATTATTTATATTATTAGTCATACATTATTTATATTGATACATTTGAAATATAAAAAATATTCTAAAAGATATCCTCATATAAAATATACATTACATATATATAAATAATTTAGAAACTAACAACACTTTCGATTAAATTACTTGTTTGTATTATTTTTGATACTATAATATATATACCAAATTTTCTTTGTAGTTGTTATAATATATATATATATATATATATTAATAATTTTTTGACAATCTTTGAGTTATTTCATTTATTTTGATTTATAATATTATATTAATAATAATTATAAGAATAATATTTATATTATTAATCAAAATACCATAATAGTCTAATTAAAAAGAAATCTTCAGACATGATCATAATATAGATATTTTAAATTAAAGAACATTATGTCCCAACATAATATAAATAAAACAACTAATGATAATATTGTGTTTTTGAATTTATACATAATTCTTGTATATTAACTTTTGAGAATAGCATTTAAATATTTGTAATTTTATATCTAAATAATTTAAATTACGAAAGAAATCTAAAATAACACATAATAAACTTAATCTATTCTCATATAGTAATTGTTATTGTAAATCGTGGAGTACATCGCGGTGGACTTGTCGAGGGATGGAGTACCTTATAAGATATACACGTGTACGCGATTTAACTATCCATAGATTTATAATTTGAAAAGTATAAATCTATGGTTCTATATTTCTCCCGTATCGATCGCCAAACTACATTTTATCTCAAGCATCACTAATACAATCTATTGTATTAGTATCCTATGCTATCAATAATTAATAACTACACCGTTGCCCATGCTCTTCTATACGTCGACGATAAATTCGAACAGTTACTAAATAGGTAAGATAGGCACCGAAATGTTCACCAATATCGTCACATTGTCAATTAATAGGTGGGCGATAATGAAATTTATATCGATGCAAATATAAATAGCAATGTAGTTTACGATGGTCTTTGTCATCGGAAACGGTGTTGACGTATTATTACTATTATATTACTACCCTATTCGTATGAAAGCATCGATCGTGTTATATGTGATGACGTATTTAGAATTACGTCATAGGTCATTATATTTCATTGCGATAAAGGAAAATATACTTTTACCACATTTTGTTTAATGCTCTTTTTATTTCGAGTAGAAACACGCGTATTGGGTTATAAATCTATTATATTTAGTAATTACACGTAATGGAGATCAATTATTATATAGTGCATTGGTAATATATCCTATTTATAAAAATCATTTCTAAATATAAAATATAGAAACAATGCTGAGTGCTATACAATAGTAAAAATATTATATAATAATACGTATCACAAACAGGGAGTTTTTATTATTATTTCTTCTTTAAAATATATTTAAAATTATATATTTTATATTTATTTAAATATTTATATTAAATATTTAAAATAATTTTTAAACATTTTTTTTATTTTTTATAAAAATATTTAAAATTTGAAAAATGAATTATTATTAACATTAATATTTGTTGATATTTATTTAAATTCATAATATATATATATATATATATATATATTGTATACCTATAGTTATATAAAAATATATTTTATATTATAATGATAAAATACATTTTAATATTATTTCATTTTGATTAATAAACTAAAGTTTTAAATAATGATACATAAATCGTATGTAATAGTTAGTGGCATATTTTTATTAATACTATTGATTCATCAAGATATGATGACACATATAATATAATTTAAATGTCCTAGGTATAATAGTACCTACTTTATGTCGGTAATACAATAACTATATAAAATAAACTTAGTGATTCTATGTCGAGTGATAATCACAGATATTTGGATTTTATAAATTTGTTTTAAATGTCTATTCAAAAAATATATAGCTACATTGATTTAGTAACATTACTTTGCATGTGTTTTATGGGTCAATAGGACACTATATTATTATAATTATTTAGTATTAATTATATAATTTTATCTTTTAAAAACTTCAAATGTAAATAGCTTTTTACTATATTCCTAAATATATTTAGTAATGATAACATTTTTACTGTTGATATAGTTTTTTATTTTCTTATACTCAAAAAAAAATATTATTAAATTCTGAGTATATTCTCTTAACGGATTGTAACGGATTGTATTCTGGCCGGGTATTGTCAAGATACACTTCCGCGTATTTACGGAGTAATGTTATTAATGTATTCATGCACTATGTAGTATACCCACTGATACGGATAACAGAATCGTATTAGAGGTCGGACGTAGACCACTTATAGTATATTACATAATCGGATTTACAATCACTCGGTACTCCCACTAGGTACTCTTATTCGCAGGTCCTACTTTATATGCACACACACATACACACACTCACGCGCACACACATACACACACACACACACTCACGCACACATACATACACACACACTTATACACACACACACCCATACATACACACACTCACGCGCACACGCGCACATACACACACTCACACACACACATACACACACTCACACACACACTCACGCACACATACTCACGCACACATACATACACACACACTTACACACACACACTCACGCACACATACATACACACCCATATGCACACACACACATACACACACTCACGCGCACACATACACTCACATACACACATACACACACACACTCACGCACACACACGCTCACGCACACATACACACACTCACACACACACATACACACACTCACACACACACACTCACGCACACATACATACACACCCATATGCACACACACACATACACACACTCACGCGCACACATACACTCACATACACACATACACACACACTCACGCACACACACGCTCACGCACACATACACACACTCACACACACACATACACACACACTCACGCGCACATACACACACACATACACACATACACACACACCCACGCGCACATACACACTCACGCGCACATACACACTCACGCGCACATACACACACACTCACGCACACACACACACACATACACATACACACACACTCACGCACCCATACACACACACTCACGCACACATACACACACACACTCACACACACGCACACATACACACATGTACACACCCATACGCGCATACACACACTCACGCACACACACACACTCACACACATACACCCATACACACACACCCATACGCGCATACACACACACCCATACGCGCATACACACACGCACACATACACACACACTCACGCACACATACGCGCATACACACACTCACGCACACATACACCCATACACACACCCATATACGCATACACACACACCCATACGCGCATACACACACTCACGCACACATACACACACACTCACGCACATATACACCCATACACACACCCATACGCGCATACACACATACACACACACACATACACACACACCCATACGCGCATACACACTCACGCACACACATACACACACACTCAAGCACACATCTACCCATACACACACACACTCACGCACACACACGCTCACGCACACATACACACACTCACACACACACATACACACACACTCACGCGCACATACACACACACATACACACATACATACACACCCACGCGCACATACACACTCACGCGCACATACACACTCACGCGCACATACACACACACTCACGCACACACACACACATACACATACACACACACTCACGCACCCATACACACACACTCACGCATACATACACACACACACTCACACACACGCACATATACACACATGCACACACCCATACGCGCATACACACACTCACGCACATACACACACTCACACACACATACACCCATACACACACACACCCATACGCGCATACACACACACCCATACGCGCATACACACACGCACACATACACACACACTCACGCACACATACGCGCATACACACACTCACGCACACATACACCCATACACACACACCCATATACGCATACACACACACCCATACGCGCATACACACACTCACGCACACACATACACACACACACTCACGCACACATACACCCATACACACACACCCATACGCGCATACACCCATACACACACACCCATATACGCATACACACACACCCATACGCGCATACACACACACTCACGCACACACATACACATACACTCACGCACACATACACCCACACACACACACCCATACGTGCATACACACATACACACACACATACGCTCGTTGTTCCTCCATGCCCGTGACTTTATACGCTGGACCCGCCTACATACCGGACCTTTCCCAACTTTCTAAACCCACTATCACTAACCCTTATCACTAATCCTTATCACTAACCCTTATCACTAACCCTTATCACTCTCCCCTCACTAGTTCCACCTATTCTCCACGCCAACTCTTCCATTCCCCTAGTTACTTTCAATCGATATCGCCCACTAGTTATATCCATTCACCGCAACTATTTTCTAGGTCACTCGCCACTGGCACTAACTCCGCTACCTCACCTAGACAATACATATATGTAGGCGTGTCTACTGACCAGGTACCATTGCTGCCACCACTCGGCGTCATTGTAGTTAGCTCTTTTGTACGCCTCGCGTTCCTGTCGCTTGTCAACCATTGCCCATTGCCCATTGTCCATTGTCCTCGACTGCCGGTGAAGAACTACCTGGAGTTCTACCCAGTGTATCTAACGGAGATGCGGAGTAGTGGTTATGATGGAGTCCGGGGGAATTAGCTTTAAATAATGGGTAATAGTAGTGTATTCTGATTATGTGAGATCATATCTTCACACATACATACAAACATACATACACACTCACACACACACTCACACGCACACCAACACGCACACACCAACACGCTTCAACATACACAGACCCCCACACACCAACACACACACACACACACATGCACACAAACACCAACACATACTCACACGCACACACACACACCGACACACACACGCACACTCATCAACACACACACACACACATACACACACATACACGCATACATACCAACACACACACCAACACACACGCACACACACACCAACACGCACACACACCCACATGCACACACACACCAACACATACACAGACAAACCAACACACACACATATACTCACACGCACACACACCAACACACACACAAACGCACACACACTCACATACACACACCAACACACAATCACACGCATACACACCAACACATACACACACACCAACACACACACACATACTCACACGCACACATACACAAAACACACACACCTCACCAACACACACACGCGCACACACAGACACTCACACGCACACATACACCAATACACACACGCACAGTGTTCGCCGCACACACACACTCACCAACACACACGCGCGCGCAAATACACACGCACACACACAAACACACACACACTCACACGAATACACACACACGCGCGCACACTCACACTATTTATTTATCACACAATATTTCGTATTATTCTATTAATAGGATTATAACAAGTACTCGGTATTATGCAATATTATGAGGTAATTAATTGCAATATTATGATGTAATTAATTGCAATATTAATTGTTATTCATTATATTAATGATGTGAAAAGTGGTTTCACTGCCAACTATTATTAAGAGATGGTGAACTTTTTTTTAAAAATATTTTTGAACTCTCAGATATTTAGTTTACGATGTACAGGGCAGTGCACTACAATATACAGTAGACACCACTGTATAGTACACATTTGTAACGTATATTATAGGCTAAGTATAACCATATTACTTATCGTATCTATCATATTGGGAAAACGTTATTTAGTCAGATTATGAACCGGAAACAAAAATAAAAAATAAAAGGAACATCCATTAATCACATTCACGATACCTTTGCACACTGCACGACATGCCATGCAATAACTACATTGTCGTAGTACGTACGACGTATAGGGCTTTCATATTACTATAATGTCAAGTTTATATATCGTAATATCGATATACGGTCACTAAGTAACGATATGTAATGTTTATGAAATAGTATTATTATTATTATTATTATTATTGCTATTGCTATTGCTATTGCTATTGCTATTGCTATTGCTATTGCTATTGCTATTGCTATTGCTATTGCTATTGCTATTGCTATTGCTATTGCTATTGCTATTGCTATTGCTATTGCTATTGCTATTGCTATTGCTATTGCTATTGCTATTGCTATTGCTATTGCTATTGCTATTGCTATTGCTATTGCTATTGCTATTGCTATTGCTATTGCTATTGCTATTGCTATTGCTATTGCTATTGCTATTGCTATTGCTATTGCTATTGCTATTGCTATTGCTATTGCTATTGCTATTGCTATTGCTATTGCTATTGCTATTGCTATTGCTATTGCTATTGCTATTGCTATTGCTATTGCTATTGCTATTGCTATTGCTATTGCTATTGCTATTGCTATTGCTATTGCTATTGCTATTGCTATTGCTATTGCTATTGCTATTGCTATTGCTATTGCTATTGCTATTGCTATTGCTATTGCTATTGCTATTGCTATTGCTATTGCTATTGCTATTGCTATTGCTATTGCTATTGCTATTGCTATTGCTATTGTTATTGTTATTGTTATTGTTATTGTTATTGTTATTGTTATTATTATTATTATTATTATTATTATTATTATTATTATTATTATTATTATTATTATTATTATTATTATTATTATTATTATTATTATTATT
Source organism: Osedax frankpressi (assembly GCA_964035775.1). Classification (NCBI taxonomy): domain Eukaryota; kingdom Metazoa; phylum Annelida; class Polychaeta; order Sabellida; family Siboglinidae; genus Osedax; species Osedax frankpressi. The sequence goes on from OZ038312.1 coordinate 26,521,172, forward strand.
ATTATTATTATTATTATTATTATTATTATTATTATTATTATTATTATTATTATTATTATTATTATTATTATTATTATTATTATTATTATTATTACTATTATTATTACTATTACTATTACTATTACTATTACTATTACTATTACTATTACTATTACTATTACTATTACTATTACTATTACTATTACTATTACTATTACTATTACTATTACTATTATTATTATTATTATTATTATTATTACTATTCCTATTCCTATTCCTATTACTATTACTATTACTATTACTATTACTATTATTATAATTATAATTATAATTATTATTATTATTATTATTATTATAATTATTATTATTATTATTATTATTATTATTATTATTATTATTATTATTATTATTATTATTATTATTATTATTATTATTATTATTATTATTATTATTATTACTATTATTATTATTATTATTACTATTACTATTACTATTACTATTACTATTACTATTACTATTACTATTACTATTACTATTACTATTACTATTACTATTACTATTACTATTACTATTACTATTACTATTACTATTACTATTACTATTACTATTACTATTACTATTACTATTACTATTACTATTACTATTACTATTACTATTACTATTACTATTACTATTACTATTACTATTACTATTACTATTACTATTACTATTACTATTACTATTACTATTACTATTACTATTACTATTACTATTACTATTACTATTACTATTACTATTACTATTACTATTACTATTACTATTACTATTACTATTACTATTACTATTACTATTACTATTACTATTACTATTACTATTACTATTACTATTACTATTACTATTACTATTACTATTACTATTACTATTACTATTACTATTACTATTACTATTACTATTACTATTACTATTACTATTACTATTACTATTACTATTACTATTACTATTACTATTACTATTACTATTACTATTACTATTACTATTACTATTACTATTACTATTACTATTACTATTACTAT
>OZ038312.1:26522402-26601898 GCA_964035775.1 Osedax frankpressi
TATAGAATTTTGAGCTATTAAATTGTGAATAGTCAACATATAACAGTATCTCATTGTTAATGCCATGTATCCATTATTGATAACAATTCAAATTTTAGATGACAGGTATACAAACTTGCTAAGTATTGTATAATAATATTTTTAATAATATTTAATATTGAAATACATTTAATTGTATTATAATATTATTATTAATAATATATTCTGAACTGTTTATAACTACAATAATGATCCTGGATTAGAGTAAGTATTTAAAGTAATCGTTTACACAGGTTACATTATTTAATTTTTAATCATATTATCATCAATAATGTTATTGATAAATCTATAAATGAAAAGTAGATATAACAATATGACTTTATAATTTAGTATTATAAGATATGATAATAATGATTGTATGTATTTATATGCTGATAAGAGGTTATAATAATGATTGTATGTATTTTACATAAAATGATACCTGATAAAGCGAAAACTTAAATATATAAAATATGTTTTACAGTATATCGTATCTTAATAGTTTTTGATATATCTATACTTAATTACAACTATTTATTTATTAGCAGTATATGAAAAGTAAGTATTCTCCACAATCCTAATTTGTAGATACGTAGCTGGTATATTTAATATACAACGGGGACAGTGTGTATAATATATGTAAATAACTTTTAATTTAACATAAACTCTTCATTACCAATTTATCAAAAACTTACCTACCGAGAATGAACAATAGATTATTTTTAGATAAACTTATCAGAGATTATTTAATCGGAATTTTCCAGGATCGTAAAACGGACGAGTATAAAAAAACCAGATCAAAATATATTCAATTACGTAACCGTTTCTTAATTTATGAGTGCCATATCATAACATGTACTACCGCTATTATTCTCTCTCATGACATCATAAAACCACAATAACACATCGTGACCAATGGCATAGCAACATCCGGGACACTATTAACTAGCAGATGTAATGTTTAGATGGGCGAACGATAATTAGTAATTAATAATTAATAATGCGTCGATCGAGATATTACGCGGAAATGGCATGCCATTACGTAATTACCGCTATTATTGGCATTTATAGTGGAAAAAGGACACCACTGATAATACAGATCATTTATAACAACTGCCAACAATCACTAATAATTATTGAATACGGATTAACACTACTTACCACACTACCGATATCTACTGACCACACTATAGTGTAGACCGGTATACCGATATCTACTGACCACCGCCTACAGCCACCGACTACCTAGGTAGCTCTGACCATTACTGACCATTACTGACCATTACTGACCATTACTGGTCATTACTGACCACAACCGTTGATCACTATTAATTTTAATAATATCAATACAAATTAATAATGAATGAAAACTATAATGGTTAGTAATACTTGTAGTATAGTATACTTAGTATGATGACCACTACTGAGTACTCATACCGACTATAGTAACCACAGCTTAGTAAATACTGATCGCTACTGATTAATACTACCTATTATTGACCACTACTACCTACTGACCCCAGCTACTGCTGACCACTGATGATTAAATACTGACCACTACTAACTACTAACATATAATACTACTGACCACTACTAACTACTAATACTACTGACCACCTCAGATCATTGATTACCACTACAATATTGGTTGATTATTTATTATATAACAACTAATACATTGATACGAATCATAACTGAAAATACTAATATAATAATATATGATGTAACGCGTACATTAATTACGCAACATTTCCGTCAAAGTTCTGAGGTTACCGTTAGTATTTGAATGGTGTTTTATTCTGAGATATATAATAATTTAGTCACAAATCTATAGTTTACTATTAAAGATAAAAGTATTCATTATAAGTTGCATTAAAAATCAATTTTAAATCTGACTGAAAAACAACTGAAGAATAACAAGTGGTTTCATAATTGTGAAGGAATTTGTTTAGAAAATGAAAATATAAGTTTAAGCGTGATAAACTCACATATATATAAATGTATATATATAAATATATATATATATATATATATATATAAATATATATATATATATATATATATATATATATTAGGATGGATAGTTTATATATAGACATGAGTGTTTTATTTGAGTAAGTATTGATTTTGCAAAACATACTTTTTGACATATGGTATTACAATTACAATCTATAATTATATTATAATATCGCCTACTAATATATCATATAGTATAGTAGTACGTGGAGTACATTGTACATTTGACAGTTATGTATAATATAGTTTATAATAGTTACGTCATTTGGTAATTTGGTTGAGTATTAAGAATGAGCAATATTATATATTATTATATAACTTATTCTATTTAAGGACGTTTTTCCAGCAGAAATAATTATAATGTTATAAATATTTTATAAATTTATTTACTCGTATTATTAACTCTAAATGGCATATAGATATGCCCCATATATTATATATCGCTATAACTTATACCTTTACTATAACATAAAACTGTTAGTTGGTATATAAATATACAGCCTATCCATGAATCACAAATACTAGAGTTATATAAATGATATACCCTAATTGTTAATATTGGACGTGCGCGATATTTAAATAAATATATTATAATAAATATATCATGCAGACGATATTGAAAGATGAGAAATATTGAATAATGTGTTTTAATTTATTTGAAGATTCCTATACAATAACCATTTGTTTGTATCCATCATACACTTATAGTAATAATAATAAGTGCGTTGTTGGAAGTAATATTACCTGTTGGATGTAACTATTTTAGCATGTCATTTATAAGCAATTTATAGTGATTTATTTATAACCGATACATATATTTTCAATAATAAAATGACTCGGATAGTAGGAATTAAAAACATTTCTGATATTCAGCGAAATGCGCATATTTTCTAATGAAATTCTATAATTAAGTTCATTTTCAATCCATAGTCTGCAGTCTATTTAACAATGAGTATAAAAGTTATATCAACATGCCCTCTAGAAAATATGTACTCTTCAATGATGTTTATGGTGGCGAAGTTATAGGCTGATCAGTATACACTTTACACTTTTCACTATACACTTTACACTTTACACTTTACACTTTACACTTTACAGTGTACAGTGTACAGTGTACACTGTACAGTGTACACTGTACAGTGTACATTGTACAGTGTACACTGTATACCATACACTTTACACTGTACAGTGTACACTGTACACTGTACACTATACACTGTACAATGTACACTATACACTATACACTTTACACTGTACACTGTACAGTGTACAGTGTATAGTGTATAGTGTACAGTGTACACTATACAATATACACTATACAATGTACACTGTATAATATACACTATACACTATACAATATACACTATACACTATACACTATACACTGTACAGTGTACAGTATACACTTTACACTATACACTGTATACCATACACTATACACTTTGCACTTTACACTGTACAGTGTACACTTTACACTTTACACTGTACAGTGTACACTGTACACTATACACTATACACTATACACTATACACTATACACTATACAATGTACAGTGTACACTATACACTGTACACTGTACAGTGTACAGTGTACAGTGTACACTATACACTATACAATATACACTATACAATATACACTATACACTATACAATATATACTATACACTATACAAAATATACTGTACACTGTACACTATACACTATACAAAATATACCGTACACTGTACACTATACACTATACAATATACACTATACACTATACAAAATATACTGTACACTGTACACTATACACTATACAATATACACTATACACAATACACTATACACTATACAATATATACTGTACATTATACACTACACGCTATACACTATATACTATATACTATACACAATACATTATACACTAAATACTTTACACTATACACTTTATACTATACACTATACAATATACACTATACACTATACGATATACACTATACACTATACAATATACAATATACAATATACACTCTACACTATACACTGTACATTATACACTATACGCTATACACTATATACTATATGCTATACACAATACATTATACACTAAATACTTTACACTATACACTCTACACTATTCACTATACACTGTATAATATATACTATACACTATACACTATACAATATATACTGTACAATATACAATATACAATATACACTATACAATATACAATATACAATATACACTATACACTGTACATTATACACTACACGCTATACACTATATACTATATACTATACACAATACATTATACACTAAATACTTTACACTATACACTTTACACTATACACTATTCACTACACACTATACACTATACACTATACACTATACACTATACAATATACACTATACACTACAAAATATACACTGTACAGTGTACAGTGTACACTGTAATCTATACACTATAAACTATACATTGTACAATGTACAATGTACACTATACACTATACAATATACACTATACACTATACACAATGCACTGTACATTGTACACTATACACTGTACATTATACACTACACACTACACACTATACACTGTACACTATACACTATACACTATAAAGTATATACTATATACTGCACACTATACACAATACACTGTACATTATACACTATACACTATGTACTGTACATTATACACTACACGCTATACACTATGTATTTACTGCAAAAACCCACAGATGATGGTTCCACTCAGACAGAAGGACATGCTACTTGTATCTGTTCGTATACCATCCACTACCTTTGTCTTTACACATCAAAAGAACTCGCTCTTCCATAGGTAACAACAACTCTCCATCAAAGCTGGTAATATCTATCATGAGCTTACCAGCGTTTAGTTACAAATGTTAAACATTCCGTTACTTAACAACCTCTTCAACTAACAATACTCTATAAACGATTCCCACTAATACTATCAATACTTCTAAAACAAAATCTACAATTATTACTATAACTGAAAATTCAAAATCATCTCTAAATAACTCAACTTACGAACGTAAACTAAACACTACACTTAAAATTCTAGAAACTCATACAACACAAATTACTAATATATAAAAACTAAACAATACTACAACTAAATTATTCGCACAATCACTTACTTGAATAACAAAACATTAACTACTCCAGGAACTAAACCAACTTAAACTAAAGTAATTGCTACTATTGCAAACATTATTAAAGATAATCTAAACATTAACTAAATAAAATCACTACTAAATAAAACAAATATAAACCCTAATTCAATATTAAATGTAATATTCAAAAATAAATATTGTAATATTACATTTACTGTAAGCTATGCAAAATATACATTTATAGCACTTAACGGAACATTAGCAAACACCGACTACAGTAAACTATTTATTCACGGCTTTCTACCTGCTGAGATACAGAAATTAAAATATATATATTATCATGCTATTAAAATTATAAATGTTCACTGAATCTAAAAAATAACAAATTTGAACTAAGACTTAAACTTGCAAATAACAAAACAAACTGGAAATTAAAGCAACTTAATGTCACGGATAAATTACTAACTGAATGGACATACTCATTTACCAACTATATTAAGAAACTAGAGATACCCAAGCCAACTAAAAACTAAATATCTTCCCCCAAAACAGACACTCTTACATTGACTCTGCCAATCTCCCTTTACTACTCCAATATATTACAGACTATAAATTCTCTATAGTTGCTATCATTTAGACATGGCTGAATAGTCTAGATACGGTTACAACTTCATCTCTAGAAGCTTTAAATTACAAACTGTTTAGTAAATCTAGAAATGACGGTAGAAGAGGAGGTGGTATTATGTTACTTGTAAAATACAATATTAACGTTATATCAGAAACTCTTTGTTCCCTCAACTAACTGCGACATTCTACTAACAAACTTACAATTTACTAATAACATAATTGATATCTTACTTATCTACAGACCCCCAAATAACTGCTCTTCATTATTTTTTACTGAATTTTCTAATATTATTTACACCTTTTTTCAAAGAATTTACTAATATTAGACGACTTAAACTTTCACCACGACACTGACACTGACACTGACACTGACACTTGTACTGACACTGACACTTCACACCATTTAGAATTTAAAACACTTTGCAATGAACTTGACTTGAAATAACATATTGACTTTCCCACGCATACGCACATACGTTAGATTCTAATTCTAAAATTTCATCATTCTGAACTTCTAAAAAATAAACCAGAAAGAACAATACTTCTCACTGACCAATATGCAATTAACTGCCCCCTCAATTTACCTTTACAATTGTCAAAGCAAATAGAGAAAACTTACCGAAATATAAATAAAATAAACTTAGAATCGTTTATAACTGACATCATAACAGCTACTAGCCTTAACTACAAAATAACTCAAACCCTAACTGATTTACTTAAAAACTTACTTGATAACAATGCCACTCTAAAACTAAATTCATTTACCGAACATAATCGTTCACCATTGTTCAATTTAGACTTACACCAAAAAAAAATGCGAATGCAGACGAACTAACGGAACATACATAAAATAGCCTTGACCTATGAACTTAGAAATACTAAGACAGATATGTACAACTTGCCGTAACTCATTAAAAAAGCAAAGACTGATTACATATCAAATAAATTAATAAAAAATAGTAATGACTACAAAAGACTCTACAAAACAACGCATACACTTTTAGGGAAAACTAAAAATAGAATACTCCCAAACTTACCAGAATTAATATTTACAACAAAATTTGCAAACTTCATCGACAAAATAGATAATAACCATAATAAACTTACAAAACTAGTAAACCTCCCTATATGTGCAATTACCACACAATCACCACACGTATTTTTATCTAATTTCACGCTTCCAGCTAATGATGAATTACTAAACTTAAATCTTCCAGCTAAGTGTTAATCCCCAAACGACCTCCTCCTACTATCCGTTACAAAAAAACTATCAACTACACTTACACCACTTTTCAAAGATATAATCGATACTTCTCTACTAACAGTAAATATTCCCCAACAACTGAAACACTAAATTATTAGTCCCTTCATAAAAAACTCTAAACTATTACCAGATGACTTATCTAACTACCGCCCTATTTCCTAACTACCACAATTAGCTAAATTACTAGAAAAGACTGTATACGTCCAACTGCTATCATACTTAACTGAATATAACCTACTTGACAATAGACAGAACGGACTTAGAAAATTACATAATACTGAAACCCACTTTACTTTCCTTATTACCCCTATCTTGACGATAATAATCCAATACGACTTACTTTACTTTATCTTCTGCATTTGATACACTAGATCACACTACTTTACTGACAAGACTATCAAATAGGTATTAAAGATACTGTCTTTAAATGGTTTGAAAGATATATCCACGTGAGAACTTTCTACATTAAAATAAATACAACAATATCTAACCCATATAAACTTAAGCATGGTGTTCCACAGAGTTCAATTTTATCTACAATTTTATTTGCCATATATCTACTTCCCATCAAATATATTATAAATAGATTCCCTAATATAAAATATAACTTATATGCTGATGACATCGAAATTCATACACAAACAAAATACTCAATTCAACTACAAAACTGTTTAAATGAAATAAACAACTGGTTGACAAATAATGATCTCCTTCTCAACATAAAAAAGACTGAACTAATTAACATTAATATGACTATACACTGTACACTATACACTATACACTTTACACTGTACATTATATACTACACACTATATACTGTACACTATACACTGTACACTATACAGTGTATACACTATACACTGTACATTATACACTACACACTATTTACTGTACACTATACATTGTACACTATACACTATACACTTTACACTGTACATTATACACTACACACTATTTACTGTACAGTGTACACTATACACTGTACACTATACACTGTACACTATACACTGTACACTATACACTATACACTTTACACTGTACATTATATACTACACACTATATACTGTACACTATACACTGTACACTATACAGTGTATACACTATACACTTTACACTGTACATTATACACTACACACTATTTACTGTACACTATACATTATACACTATACACTATATATTAAACACTATACATTATACACTGTATACTGTACACTATACACTATACACTATACACTATACACTATACACTATACAGTATATACTATATACTGTATACTATGCACTGTATATATATATAGATATTTATATATTAATATATATATATATATTAATATTTTAATTTTTTTTAATAATTTGATATCTCAATATTATTTAAACAACAGAATATAGTGTTAATTCTCTTATTATTGCAAACATACTGGACTAATATAGTTATGATTTATATAAACATTTACAGCGTAGTGTAAAAGATAAAATATTTATTTAAATATATCTTTTAATGCAATATGGAATATTTTTTAATCTATAATTACAATGATATAAAACTATAGTTTTATTCGAGATTGGCTTTTCTCCAAGTAAATCTTGAGTTTTATGTAATATGTCATTTCTAATTTCAAATAACCTTATAAGGTACTTTAGATATATCTATAGATATACTAAACTAGTATATTATAAGAGACATTTCTTAATGGAATAAGCTTAAAATTATAACAAACTAATTATAAATATATTAAAATCTATTTACTGTTATGAGATACATGAATCCAACTTCATTCGTGTAGTTTTGTTATAACTAATAATCTCATAATGTAGAGTATATATAATTACTATATATATATATATATATATATTTATAAATAAATATATATATATATTTATATATATATATATATATATATATATTTATAAATAAATATATATATATATATAAATATAAATATATTATACATGTAAATATATATATATATAAATATAAATATATTATACTATATATAGTTAAATTATACATATAATGATACGCTATATATAACTAATTTCCTGCCGATGAATACAGTAACGAAGTAGTTGAGTTAAATATCGTAAAATATATTTGCGATAAAGGAAATTATGAAAAGCAAAAAATCAAATTACCTTCAGTATAATAGCAAATAATCCATGAATTATTTGCCGGGATTAGTTAGTAATATAATTATTAAAATAGTTTAATCGTCGGCTACGTAAAAACTAAGGTCACCGGTAGCTTGACAAATACAATGAGGCTTTGTTAGACGTTTAATCGCATCTTAAACTAAAATATCGCGCGATAAGTAAATTACGGATCCATGAAGCGTGTCGTTTGTTGAAACCGCATAACCAACCTTGCCCCGATACACGTATCCGAGTTGTTTCGCCAGTTGAGTTATGTTGTCTCTGTCCATATCCGGAGCGTATATTGCGAACATATCGGCGACGGCAACCTTTCCGCTTCGGGAACTGCTTGCCGCCGACTTTAGTTTCTGTTCTCGGTCGAACTCGCCAACCCCGTCGGAGGAGGGGAAAGAGGAGGCTGCAACATCGCTACCAAGTTGCTTAACAACCTCGTCTCCAGAATCCACGCTATCGACAATAGCTCTACCGTCCGCGTAATTGGAATGGTCGTCATCGACTGTATAATCATCGAGATGGTTCTTCGAGTCAAGGAAACGTTCACCCATTCTGTCGGTCCATCTCGGTGAGCCACGCCCCTTTGTATACCCTACACCCCGCCCCCTGGCATAGTTTAATGCGCTATCCCTTTCGTACAAAGCACCCGGACCCCTACCGTAGTTGGCGCCAGGCCTCTTCCTATTATCGACCCCGCGAACCCATTCGTAACCAGCGGGGCGTTCCCTCCCATTATCGTAGTCACGCCCCCTACCGTAGTTTAATTCATCCTCCTTTTTATATACCCCGCTACGCACCTTCCCGTTGTCGTAGTCACGCCCCCTACCGTAGTCCGTTAATGGCTTGAATAGTTTCAAATACTCGGGTTCTTTCCCGGCCGGCCCGAGGTCATAGGAATCGAATTCGGGGTCAAGGTCGTAAGCGGCGAGCTCGACATAACAGTCGATGACCGGCAATCTCAGTACAGCGGTCAACAGCAGTAGCATCGAGGTCATGGTCAACGAGGGTAACGCCAGAGAAACGCTTTTGTACGTCTTCATCGCGCTCTTCGGAGAGACCACCACGTGGCCAGGTAATTATTCAGCCGGTGCGGTGCGGTGCGCTTCCAGGCGGATCGCAACTCTACGTCGGAGTGCGATTACGTGCGCGCGCACCGTACACTCCGCAACCCTAGCGAGCGGTCTCGTTCGTCGTGCGCTCGTGCTCGCAGCGGAATACGCCTTCCCACTTGACCGTTATGCACCTGACTTTACCTCGGCGCGATGCGTAGTCTAACTGCCCGGGCTATCGGCGAAGAGATAGAGCGAGCGTCGAGTTACTATGTCGCGATGGCTTTGCGGTCAGTCGATGGAGAACCGACGAATGGCGATAGAGACGCGTAATCGTCATCGCTAGGTAACTCCGCCTCCGGCACGTGACTGACCTCGGCCACGCCCACGCTAACCGTAACGCGCCATACCGCAGTAATCGATTCATTAAAGCGTCCCGAGTTTCGCGGTTGTTTATTTATTATCGAAATAATCGGGGTAGACGATCGAAGAGGTTTTTAGTTGCGACTGTATTTGAGATATCGTCAGCGATTTTTGTGAAGATACTAGTGAGGATATCTGAGGATATATTAGCAAAAAGATCATCGGGTGGTATTAATGGGTTTTAAGTAAGTATATTAGCGAAAATGTAGAAGGTACACTAGCAAAGAATTTTACTGCACACTAAATTGTAATATTAGAGATGATATTACTAGTAATATTATAAGTAATATTTTAAAATATTAACGGTAATAGTTGAGATATTAAAGACTATTTTGGTTAGGATTTATGTTGCGAATTTAATGATGAAATATCTATAATTACAATAGCCGATAAAATAAGTGGCAATTGTAATTAAGGTTATCATTTAGCCATATTAGTTACGATATTAGTAGAGCTATTATTGGACATATTAGTGGGTATATTGGTGTAGATATTAGTGGCGATATTAGTGCTGATATTAGCGAAGATATTAGTAGTAATATTAATATCGATATTGATGGCAATATTGATGGCGGTATTAATTGGATATTAATAGCGATATTAATTGGATATTAATAGCGATATTAGTGGTGTTAATAGTGAAGATATTATTAGTAATAATAATGACGATATTAATGGAGATATTAATAACGATATTAATAATGCTATTATTGACATTATTAAATATGATATTAGTGAAACTTTGTATCCACTTTTCTACAAAAACAAAATTAGCAACCTTAGGGGGGGAGACTGCGAGGTGTATAGATTACAGTATATATATAATATTATAGAATTCTTAAACCCTCGGGCGCGTATATGCATTAGTTGTTGGTACATTTGAGCAAACTATATTAATCACTACTAAATATAGCTTGCCACGTAAAATGTATCAGATTCATATCATATATCTAGAGTGACGTCACTCTGCGATACAAAGATAGACGAATATTATGTGGAATCGCTTTTTGAAGTAAACATATTATCCGAAATCCACTAACGAGGTAGATCATTTGACATTTTACCGATATAATACTTATCGATATGCTAGTATACTAAATCATGAAATGTATATCGTATACGATACTCAGATATTAAATCTTATATTTAATAGATTTGTTTAGTTCGACGACTGACCATTTAATGAAAATGAGATGAGAAACAATCAAATGGGAAATAATGAAGTGTACGATAAATTTAAATTACAACAACACTTGCTATACTTCAAAAGTACACATACATATATATATGTGTATATATATATATATATATATATATATATATATATATATATATGTATATATATATATATATATATATATATGTATATATAAATATATATATATATATATATATATATATATATGTACATAAAAACATATACGGTGGTTTCTGATTATATTCAGTTTAATTTAAACTTAACCTTAAATGTATTTTGCCTACCGAGAATATGTTCTTGAGAATATTTTAAGACCGTGATTAGAGGGATGTTTATATAGGTACCATCCTTCAATAAAATAGTAGGATGATTTCCCTTATCAATTTTATTTTATAGCATATTGAAAATTTAAAATATAATATAATTTTATCGTCACGGAATTTTTTGTATTTACTTTTAATTTTAATATCGATATATATTATTATTTCAAGTATGTACTTTTCATAGTGGATACTATATCATATGTTATATATCAAATACTATACGGATAAGATATTAAGAAGTCAATAATGTATTATTCAAAATCAGATCAGCTGCTGTAAATGTATGTTGGATCAAGGTGTACATGAGAATATAATCTAGTATAGGTAATACTAATTGAGACCAATCTACCACGTATTACTGGAAAAGAAATATAATGCTAGCGTGTATAGGTCATTTATTTGTGGAGGTTAAATTTACATAATTAGCATTTGTCATCCAGTCTTGGAATTGTTATTTCGTGGATATCTTTGTATTTCCTTTTATTGAATCTAATATTCCGCAACAATACAGCAAGTGTTACTATTACTATACAAACTTCGTATTTTCATCTAATTTGTTATTTACGAAACAGTACATACGGTGTGAATAGTGGTAAGTTCATTTTGGTATATATCTCTGTAGGAAAAGTCTTGGAGGAGTGTTTATTTCATATTTATATATTATTAAGAAGAATATAATTATTGAGGTAGACATTTTGTATAAGTTGTATCCAGAGCATTGCATATACTATCATTTCAAACATGACACTAGTCTACGAAGTGAAAATATTAAGCATGACATTAAAAGATCTTTATGAGGATATTACAAATAAAGTTGCTGAAAGCATCTGTTATTGATAATAAATTAATCTAGTTATTAGATCATGATGGAACATTATTAATAAAGATGGTTATTAAATCAAGGAATACGAAAGAATGGCCGAATCCCTGGTAATATTTATCACAAGGAAAGGCGAATTTAAAACAAATAAAAACTATCAAGCCTTCTTATCATACCTAAGAAGCAAAATTATTCTGAAATAAATATCAATTGGTTAAAATAGTTATAACAGATGCTAATAGAAATAGGAGATTGCATTATGTATGTTTAATAATATTAGAACAGATTATAATAATATTATAACATATTTTTAACTGTATAGCTTTACTGGAGTAACATTATGTTCATGTCCATGGTACTAACTTGCAACTGTTTATATTAACTGTTTAAGAATAACTTTCTTTTCTGATCTTCGAAATCACCTAAAGAAATGGACGATGCAGAACCATTATGAAATTTCCGATAAACATCGTACAAATAAGCTATCTATACAACATGGAAACTTTTTATCACACATATTATGTACCAAACTAAAGTAGGATTCCACAATTATATTATATATAGCCTACAGGCTGGAGAATAATTTGTAACAGTAGAATATCTGGTGATATTGTTATGTTTACCATTTAGTGATATATGCGATTGAAATACTCGAAGAGAAGGGTATGGCAATGGTTAACACTAATTGCAATGACATTTACGAAATTATTTACTCGGAAGAAATAGAATATTTAAATATTAAAGCTAAACTGATAAAATAAAATAAAAATAGATCACTCGACGTTAACATAATTCAAATAGCCTTAAATGTATAATTCAAAATAAGGAATTAAACATTTCAATATTGGGTGCGAAGCATGTAGACTATACAGTGTACAATATATAGTATCCATTGTACTGTGTATATTGTATAGTGTATATTTTATAATATACATTGTACAGTGTACAATGTACAGTGTACAATGTACAGTGTACAATGTACAGTGTACAATGTACAGTGTACAATGTACAGTGTACAATGTACAGTGTACATTAGATATTCACTGGAATGAAGGTGAAGAAAATATAAGAATTCTAGAACAAATCTTGCACGACATTTATTTGCATAATATGCCACGATAGAACATTGATTGAATAAATAAATTTAATATTAACTTATTTGCTTTATATGGTACAACGAATCATTTCTTAAAACTATAAAATGAAGACCAATTATTATGATTATTTCGGTATATCACATTATTAAAATATATACTAACGGATAAGCTGAAATCAGTGTATGTCTTGAGTTTATAAATAAGTATATATGGCTTGATAATAGTTTTAATTAATCATTACATTAAATAATGATTAATTAACTTCATTTTAAGTTTTTCATTTAACACACTATTTGTCACTTTTATTTTTATACAAATTATTGTATATTTAAATAATTGAGTTTCAATACATTTCATGAGATTAATTTTTGTAGTTATTATATTTATTATATTTTATAGATATAATATAAGTTAATTCAATAACTGCCTTGTTTAATTATAGGTCATATAGAATGAATACCTTAAATAAATGAAGGTTGGTATTGGTTATTAATATCCATGATTAATATCTACGATTTGAATTTAATTAATTATCAACGATATTAAAATTTAATATTTAAAATTAATTTAGAATGATCTGATTTTTTTTCTTTATATAATTAGGTTTGGTTATGGGAGTTGTAATATGTTTTAATAATAATAAAATAATATTTAAATATTGATTTCATGATATATTAGTATATATATATTCTATAAATTTCAATTTGTTACATTCAATATTATATTGTGAGTGATAATAACATAATGTTAATATTTCTGTATGCCGCAATATACATATTAGTATAGGCATTCTAATATAATATTAATATATATTATTACATAAATAATTAGTATTTTAAATAGAAATCTTTAATATTTCAGAAATGGATACTCACACACAACAATCCGTCGGAGTAGAAGTAATATTGGATTATGACAGAAGTAAAGCACCATCATGCGCGCATGGTTATTAATAACTTATTATATTATAATTATTGGTATCACTTAAAAAAGTGATTTCAACAGATGAATATGGGAATAAGCGATAATTCATCATGGAATATTTATCTGTGAATAAAGTGTTTCTTTATCTATAATAGAGTATATTGTCTGTTTAGTATGCAATTTAATTTTTACTGTTTGATTAAGTTATAGTGGTAAAATATCGAATCAGGTCCGACATTATTGTTTCGAAGAACTACGACCGATGGTAAAACTGGCAGCCGTTATTACTCTTGTTCAGCATGCCGTGATCGGAAGGAATGTTCATTCTTCCAATGGGAACGCAACGGCAAAATGCCTTCCGTCGAAAATCCACCGGATTTAGATCGCGAGGAGCTCTCAAATAGGTTAAATTATATAAGATAGGCTTTCTGTAAACATTCAAAAGTCTATTATAAATTTAAATATCCATAGATTAACTTAAATTGATGTTTGCACAAATATCCACTATTGTATTTGATATAATGTATATTATATAATATAAGTACTACATAAGAAATTTGTAAGAATTATTATTTATTATACTTTTAGAATAGTATGGAATTTATTTGTATATGTACTACGTGCATTAATCCAATTATAACAAATAATCAATTCTTATTTTATTTAGTATTATTTAAATATATATGATCAAATTCTAGCATTTCTACGCAATTTTAGATTGGAGTATTTCCGTAGCATGCCCCTGGAGGAACGTCGGGTTTGCCTCACGTGCTGCGAACTGTTGCTAAGCAACGACACAACGCACGGCGACCACGTCGTGAAGTCACGAGTTAAACTTGCGTCGCTTCGTCAGCCGTCCGCCCTGCTGCCTTCCCTCGATAACAATAAGACAAATGCCGTTCGTAGACCAAGCAAAACCTCTGTAAAATTTACCTTTGCAACCACTAGAGACAAGTTATTATACAATTATTAAATATTTATATTTTGAAAATATTCTCAACAATATTTAATATTGCATTATGGTATCATCAAAGTACATTATTAATGTGCTGTAATTAGATTATATCGCCATTTAATAGAATATGATTGGTGACCGTACTTGATGTAAATTAATCGCAATTCCAACATTAGATGGAATAATACAAAATATTAATAATCTTTTAAAATTTAACGTATAATTTCAACAATATTTTTCTACATATGAAATAATAAAAATAATTACATATAACATCATACAACTTATTTTATAAATTATAAGAGTTAAATATATTGCTTAAGGCACATTAATACATAAGACAATAGGCTGTGTATATTTCTATATAAAATAGCTACAAACAAAGGAATAATTTTCAATTTTTAATTTTTAAAATGGCTGATTCTTCAAATATATTAAATTTTAATGATGTGTCATCTTAAGACTCATTATATTGTGGACCAGGTTATTATTTATTTTATATACTTTATTATAAATACTATATTACTATAATAAATGAAATTTTGATTACAATTTAAAAATATTTTTTAACCATAATTTGTATTTGTATCTTTTCTTACTATGTTTACTTATTTATTTTTTACTAATAGGTAGAACAGGACCAGAGTCCTGATTTCCACCCTATTCAAGAGCTTTAAGGTTATCTAATGAAATTTTTAGGTTTAAATTTCTTTATTGATGTGGTCTCATCATCGATGGCTTAATAAAGCAGCAAAGGTTTGATTTAATTTTTAAATAGTCAAAAAAAATTATAATTTAATTCATTTTCTAGGGATGAATGTCTCTATTAAATAAACTCTTGATGAAGATGACATCAAGGCTTATATTGGTGCCATCATATGAACATCAGCCCAGTGTGCTAAATAAGCCATTGTTGGTAGAACAATGAACATCACCACAACTCCTACATGTCGACGAGCATCTCGTGCAGGTGTTTCTATGAGACATCGAAAATGTTTGACAATTCGATTCTCTCGCAGGAAGTTGCTGGTGATAAGCTTCGCAAGGTATGTAATATATATTACATTAATATAATATGTATATATATCTAATGATACTATGTATATATATTACTACATGTATACATAATTATCTCAGGTCCGCCAATTTCTGAATGTTTTGGAAAGGAACTTCCCAAAGCTTTATTCACCAAATCAACGTCTGTCCATTGATGAAGGTATAATCGCATACAAGGGTTGGCTTAGTTTTAAGCAATATTTGCCAGCTAAACCTACCAAATATGGCATCAAGTTTGTTGCTGTATGCGATTCGGTTACTGGCTATTTTATGTTGTTCGAGATCTATTCCTGCAGAGATGAAATGTTAAGTTGTGGGTCCACGTTTAACATCGTTGAACAAGTTAATCTCGCCTTATATGGAATATAATTATATTCTATATACCGATAACTTCTACACTTCCATAAAGTTTACTAGATATCTGCGAGGACTTCACACTCATTTGATAGGTACAGTTTGGAGAAATACTTGCATATATATTATGATAATATATTATTATTATTATACTTTACGAACCAAACTATTTACTTAGTCTACATCTATGCTACTAAGATATTGAAGAGGTTCTTTTATTTATATATTGTGATTATATTTTGTAAACTAAAATAT
Source organism: Osedax frankpressi (assembly GCA_964035775.1). Classification (NCBI taxonomy): domain Eukaryota; kingdom Metazoa; phylum Annelida; class Polychaeta; order Sabellida; family Siboglinidae; genus Osedax; species Osedax frankpressi. The sequence continues at coordinate 26,540,046 of OZ038312.1, forward strand.
TTTTCTTCGTTTACACTTACCTTGTTGAGGTACTTGCATATATATATATTTTATAAACCTATATTGTTTTAAAAAACTTATATATGGATTAATTTATTTACTATGAAGATTTTGACATTTTACATATATATATATATTTACGAATAAAAAATATATTTATATTCCAATATTTATTTAATTTCTTATAATTGTTTAAAAATAGGTTTAATAAATAAATTATTATAACTTTTATTTGATTAAATAAATTTTAATAATACAAAAATCTTGTAATTTTATATTAAAAAAAATCTTTAAAAAATAGTTTACATGAATATACTAAATTAGTATTTGATTTTGACACTAAATAGATGATACATTAGTAATAGATAGTACTAAATAGATAATACATTAGTATGTAGTAGTTAGATATCTTTAATATGAGTTTTGGTTTTATTTGAGAAATGTTCATAGTTCATGAGTTATGATAAATTAAATAAACCATACGATAATAAATTTAGAAATTAATATTTTTACAAATTTACTATATTTATTATTTTAATAAAATTTAAAAACTATTGTAAAGATTATTATATTATCTATTACTTTTACTAGACATGTACATACTTAATTGAATATAAATATTAGTAAAATAATATTATGTAAATTTAACCAAATAATTAAAAAAAATGTTTTTACATACTTTTGATATATTCGAAATTTATTGTTTTTAATTATAAAATATACTATGATTTGTATATTTATGTTTTATTTAATATTCTTGATACTTTTATAGTCATTATATTAATATTTACAAAGTTATGAGCTATTTTATTGACCAAAATATTGACCAAAATATTTTTAAAATGAAACACTTAAAATCTATTAATCTAATCGTAAAAGTTATCGCTTCAAAAAGGGTTAAGGATCTTAGAATTGGGACTAAAAACCTTTTAGTTCCCATATATTATCTATATTACCCTCCATATTCTATTACCATACATATCTCCCCCTATTAACACATAGTACCTCTATTATCGCAACCCCATATTTCATAGCAATACCTGTTCTCCGATGAAAGTATAAAGATGACACTGGACATACTGGATTCCGGCCATTATGATAGTGTGCTTTGTATTGGTGCTCCTAGGTTAGATCTTTCATTGCTGTATCCAATAACCCCATTAACCCCATTAATCCCATGGTGACCATGTACAATGTAAATAATTAGCAAAACAACTTGCAGTATTAATAATATTAAACTTTATCTTTATATGTTCAAATTAGTTTGTATTCCACTTTACATCCATCTACTTCCCTAATCCTTCACATCGCTCTATATGCAGGATACATGAAGCTATAGTGCTGAGAAGGAAGGCTGATAGTTCTTACAAAGTGAGGAGTCTGCTCATGGATTTAGACTCTAGATTTGTAAGTGGACAAGACATTCACTGTCACCTATGAAATGACCTATGAAATGACCTATTAAATGACCGCCAGTAATCGATGTATTTACATACAGAATTGAGATTTGAGTTGATCAAAGATCATTTAAAGAAAAACTAGATTTTTCTATTTTAGAAACAGAGATAATATTTAACTGCACTCTTATCCCACCACAATCCCACTATAAACCCAACCTTCGCATAACCTTTGACCCATATTTTCCCCACATACCATATTTTACAATCCCTTTACTATAAACCCCACCTTAACATAACATCCACCCCACACCTGCCCCATAGGCTACATACCCAAGCGCACTCCCCCCGCTATGAACCCAACCTTCTTATAACCACCATCCCGCAGTCTATATTCAACTGGCCCCCTATAAACCCCACACAGGCTACATTCCACCCTCGAAGCCGTTACGTTCACTACAACCTGTTCAATCACCACTTTTTCGGGGGACCCGAAAGTGCAGCTACTTATGCCCGACACATAGCTGATGCCGTTCCTATTGGCGATGGTACCCAGACAGAGGTTAAAGGTCGAGTTGCCATTATTATCGACCCCCCATTTGGTGGATATGTTACGGTGATCGCGAACACACTACAGCGAATCTTTGCGGACTGCAAAAAGGCAGGTTAATAAACACGCCCCTAATATCAGTAAACACGCCTCTAACATCAGTATACACCCCTAACGATACTAGCCACACCCCTACTGCGGTGTGCACATCGCTGAAATGAATAAACCTAATCTGTGTCCATGCCCTTTTTCAAACTAATTAATACAATTATAATGAATATTGTATTGTCTAGAAATATTAATTATAATAATATTATATTTAAAGTTCATTTTGAAATATTTTATAACTTATTTTTTTCTATCCTTAAAAATTTTAAATAATCATTTACATTTTACTTTCTTTGTAAAATATTATATTTTACGTTTTTCCGATCGGAAAAACGACTCGTTTTTTCAGTGTGTACACCTCTTTAGATCTATTAATGACTAGTGGACTGTAGTGTGACTGTATTATACTAGATGCCATTTACTCTATAGGTAAAGAATCTTCGTGTATTTGGTTCTTTCCTTATTTCCTGGAAAAGTGGATAAATAAAGCTCTTCCCAGTTTCAAGATGCTTCATTACAAGGCATATAACTTTATAATAACTACTAGTAGTAATTAATAGTAACTTCTAGTAAATTAGAAATGTTTATTATTTATTTTCATTTCATTAATAATTTATATTTGTGTTCACAAATACAAAAAACAATAATTTACAATTTCTATAATAGTAAGAATTAGAATCATTATAATAATGAATATTAATCTTAACTAAACATTTAAACCTAAATAATTCTATTAACACGTGAAACTCATTAAGTATTTAATGTCACATGATAGCTATCTTTGAACAGACTGACTCATCCTAATTGGCCAATTTTCCTTATCTCCAGGTAACCTACGAAAATCATAGAATTTACAAAAGCAGCAGCAAAAGAGGCTCCCCAGTTAGAATATTCACCGACATTCCGTCCAATGAAATCAAACCCGGGGAAGAATTCAGGTTATTTGTAAATTGTGATATGGACTTTTTAATTCTAGTATTAGCTGTATGTATATCTTATGTATTAATACATTATATACTTTATTGGATATATTATATGCTTTATTGAATATATTATATATTTTATTGAATATATTATATACTTTATTGGATACATGATTTATTAAATACATTACATACTTTACTGAATACATTATATGCTTTATTTAATACATTATATATTTTACTGGATACATTATATGCTTTATTAAATATATTATATACTTTATTGGATACATTATATACTTTATTGGATATATTATATGCTTTATTGAATATATTATATACTTTATTGGATATATTATATACTTTATTGGATACATGATTTATTAAATACTTTACATACTTTACTGAATACATCATATGCTTTATTAAATACATTACATACTTTACTGAATACATTACATACTTTACTGAATACATTATATGCTTTAATGAATACATTATATGCTTTATTAAATACATTATATGCTTTATTAAATACATTATATACTTTATTGAATACTTTATTAAATACATTATATACTTTATTGAATACTTTATATACTTTATTAAATACATTATATGCTTTATTAAATACATTACATACTTTATTGAATATATTATATAGGTTATTAATATCTTATTATACTTTCAGAGCATTGTTTCATATGTTTGTAAAAGTAAGTTACATTATACTTTATGATTTCAATTTAGATACTTCCTTTAAATAAATAAATAATATAAATTTATTAAAATATCTCACATTTAAATGTATTGAATAATATTGATGCAATCAATAATTGATTATAAATATTGAATTCAATCACAATTTACACTAACATCAAAAATACTTAATAATTTTTGTATCATGAATTTATAAAAATATTGCATTTTTTTCATTATAAGCATTTTTTATAAAATTTAATATATTAAATTGTAATTTGCAAATGTTAAAAGCTATAAATTATATATATATATATATATATATATATATAATTAGTTATGTATAAAATGTAATGAGAATCATAGTTTAACTTATATGACAGTTAATTTACCATTTATTGTTATGCTCTTGTTATAAATAGATAGCACTATTTGAAATGATAAAAGCTAAATTTGTGTACAAATTATTTAGAATATCGCAAAATCATCATATTTTGTTCTTTTAGAATTACATTTGCCATTCTCTAACATCTACTCGTAAATATTATTTATAAAATTCCTATTCAATATAAATTATATTGTTAAAAACAATCTAGTTTTTCATATTATATTAAAATATTAAATTATATAATAAATATATAATAGTTTAATAAGCCATAATAAAAAATATGCATATCTATTTATTATAACAAATATATCAATAACTGACTTAATATACCTCCACGTATATTGCTCTATTTATTATGTTAAAAACATAAAGAAGATTTATTATTTGATTGATCATACATACTTTAATTCTTGTACAAATTAAAATATGTAAATTCCATTAATAAACTATAGAAAACTTCATATATTTGGTAAATATTTACCAAATATATTCAGTTATATTCATACTTTATTAATTTTTAACACAAAATATATATATATATATATATGTTATGTTTAATATTATAAATACTTTTGTATCCATGATAATTTACAACTAATAATTTATTTTATTGATCATAGACAAGATTTTGTAAAAATAATGTATCTATTATTTAGTATAAAATATATTTTATAGAATATTATTTAAATTATTTGTATTCAGATATAGTTAAAATAAACACTCTTTCGTATCTATATTTTATTTTAAATTGCCACTAGTTTTATTTTTAAAGTAAGAAGTAATTATATAATTGTTTTATTATGAATATGATTTTGATATATATTAAAGCTTTGTAATAAAGAAAATAATTATATAATTTTTATAATAAAAGTATTTTATAATAAATATTGCGAATAAATTGTATTTTAATACAAAAATTATGTCCTTTTATTTTATATAAAATTTATAAACCAATGTCTAATAATTAATATAACAGACTTTGTGATATTTGCAATATATACATACCAAATAAAGTGAAACACTGTGAGAAATGTAATGCTTGCATCTGTAAGGTTAGGCTGGCTTTGTATGCTGCATAAATGATGTAGATTAAATTTGTACGACTGACCATTGAATCCCATGTCCATTAATTACTTTCATTATCTAGCAATATGTCTTATTATATTATTGATAATAGAGTTTAAAAAAATCATGTTCTACCTGAAACTCATTTATATCATTGGGATTAATTCTCAAAACTGTTGAATTATATTTCTCTAAATACTACATAAAAAGATGCCAATTTATTTATACACTTAAAGTGTATGACAATTTCATATGAATTAACAAATATAGTTTCCGAATACATAATCCTTAAGTATCTTTGTTAGTTGGCTCTTCAAAGTAAAATGACTCTAAGAATACCTTGACAGTACAATCTACTGTTTTTCTAACAGAAATTGATATCCTCCTAAATGCCACCGCAGGACGGCAGAGCCTATAAACACTGCGATGCATGTGAGCGTTGCGTGAAGCCCTCGTATCGCCATTGTGAGTCCTGCAAACTCTGCCACCTACAGGGTACTTGTCCCACCTCGAAAGTCGGTGAGATATTGTCGTTCATATCAATGAGAAAAATTATGTCGTATAAATGTAAAATCTAATTATGAAGTAAAAAAAACTCTTCTATGGGAAATGTGTTCATATTAAGTACTTGTTCTAATTATTTTACCTTTAATAATATAGTAGAAAACCACTTTATAATTGAATGTATTTTTCTTATTTCATATAGAATTATATATATATATATATATATAGTATATGGACATTTTTTAATAATACATTTGTTATGTTCTTATGTGCATATTATATTAAAACAACAAATAATAAAATAACTCTACCTTTAGTAACAATTTTTAAAATCCTTTTTTAAGTTTTACTATATCTGTTGTTTATTATGTAAATTGAAGAACTTCAAAATTGATCTATGACTTTAATAAATCAATTTTGACACTTCAACACTTAAAATTGCAATTATGTTATTATTTAACTGAGAAAAATTAATTAATTTATAACTATTATAAAATAGTTATAAATATAAATATGTTAAAAATATAGAATTTCATAAATTTTGTAGCCAATATTTTCTAATTAGAAATTTTATTGTGAATTTATAATTATTAGAAACAGCATTCATACATTAAATTCATTCATATCTTAATTTCTGACTATGTTAACATCGCACATACAGGTTGCCATATTTGTCAAGAGCTGGATCATAAGAGAAGAGACTGTCCAGTAAGACACGACCAAAATCGCAAAAACGCGTTAGTGGTTACATAGATTTATAATTTTTAATATATTTATTAAATTTATGAATTAATTTAAATTATAGTATTACAAGTATAAATTATTTAAATTAATAATTTAAATTATAAATTACAAGTATAAGTTTTTTATTTGTAGTCTTTATATATTACAAATATGATTAACTTAATTAACTTAATTTTATTAAGCCATATTAAGATCACTGGTGATATTTCTTGTTCTAGTAAAGCAACTCTGATCCACAATTTCACAGAATGAAAAGAGTTGCTGGCAAAAATTCTGGCATTAAACCGAAATTTGCAGCGAAAAAAAAGAAATTCAGCATAAAAAAGAATAAAAGTGAGAAAAGGAAATAGAATTTTATTGGACGGATGGAATAACACAGTAATGTATATTACTGTGTATGTGTGTGTGCGTGTGTGTGTGTGTGTGGGTGTGGGTGTGTGAATGCAATCACCATACAGACCACGGGGGTCTATTCACCCTATACTTGTTTGACAGCTGCGACATGTTGAATGGAAGACTTATCAAGGCCCCACCTATTCTCCGTTGTCCAATCACATTCATTATCATCGCCCTGCGGAGGTCGAATGTCAACTTTATCGTACATTGTTATCCGACGAATACGACGAATACTTTAATACGATATTTATTAATTTTCTGAAACTTTAATTTAATAAAATTTAAAGAATGAGTTATAGTTGAATTTTAGAAAGAGAATATGTCATTACTCCACTAGAGAGAGTACGCTGGACATACCCATCTCGGCCCATGAGGAAATACGCCGGGATGAAGGTTTTGCTGTCCGTTGAGTCCTTGATCATATCTATCATTATGTCGTCGTGGTGGGCGTGAGAATCAGTGATAATGACCGCTAGTGCTCCAGCACGCTCAGCGTTCAGAACCTTCGCAATGAACGAACACTCCCTAACGATGTTATGGCAAATTATGTTGAGGATATTAATGTGAAATTTCAGATAAAAGAAATAACATAAATTTCATATTTAGACGAAATAATGTTAAAATAAAAATATTACAATAATATATCATTTAAATTATGGATTTACAAAATGATCTATATTTTAATATTCTACCAGTCAAATAAGATAATATTATTATCATGTGATACATACAGCCAATAAAATGTTTCAAATACAAGTCACATTTCCTTTATATTCTTGAATTTTTCAAATTATTTATTACGATGACTAAATAATAAATACTAATTACATATGACTGATATGCTGACCAAGTCATATTCACAAAATATATTGTTAGTAATTACAAATTATTATAAATCGATATTGTAAATATATATATTAAATATAAAATTATTATAAATGTCGATCATATTCTTCTTAACATGAACCAGTAACTTTACTTATCACTGAACCATTAGCAGTCTATGAACCACTTCCTGCATATGTATCTTCTGCATATATTCAAATAAACCCTATCATAAACCTCGTTATTTTTAGTGTATGAATAATAAATATAAATAGTAAAAGTGCATAATCTTTTAAGTGCATTTTCTCAGAAAATAATGTATGCTCTAATGTATGAGGTAATCAATTATATTTTTTTATATACAATGATAATATAAGTTAATAAAAGAAAATAGCCCGATTTCCAAATATATGTATGTAACTTCGTATATATCCAAAAAAATGTATAATTTATGCAAAAAAAGGTATAATTTATGCAAAAAAAATAGTTTTGGCAATATTACAAACATTGAATCACTAGTTACATTTTCTAGAGGTAAAATCACCGTCTCCCATGTAAATATTGATGACTGCAACCTCCTCTTGGGGGGTTGAAAGGGTTTAAGTGGGTAAGTAGCTATGAGTAGTTTAGTGAAAGTTATATGATGTGTATTGTTTACAGTCGGTATTATTAATATACTTGACTTAATATTAATTCCCTTTTAATCAGTAGTTTACACCAGGAGTGGTTGATGAAAACACAAATAAAATGATATTAGTATGATACTTTGTTTTTTGTTTTTGCAGTATATATTTGAGACAATGTATGGTTTTCAAAAAATGTATATTTACATTCTAAATTGATTATGCTATATACTGCATACGATAGAAACATTGTTATTTTGAAATTTTACTATAAATTTTATGCCATTTACATTTAATATAGATTTGAAGACGCGATCACACTTAAACTATTGCTTCCAGCGACTTCATTCCGAAAATTACCCGCATACGTAGATGCATATAAGCCCTACAAACCATGCACTAATGCATCGGCAAAGAAAGAAACTACGGTGAACATTATTGACATGTGGACTCGCGTGTATATACTAGCTATGTATGTATTAGTAAAGTTGTTAAAACTTAAAAAGCAAAATCAGACCAAAACATTTGCTGCGACCCACGCAAGCTTTTTGATATTTTCCCATTTTAATATACTATATGATAAACTGTATTTGGAATCGCAGGATTCGTCACTGCGAGTAAATACTTACATCGATACGAAATGGAGAAAGCTATGGGACTACCAATGCCGAATTATTACAGAAGTTCTCATTTGATCGAGGGATTGTTAATAACTAAACTTTCTGAGATCGTAGATAGATCGTGTTGTTCCTTAGAATCTTAATTCCTGCGAATCTTATTCCTTAAAATAACATTCGCATAGAATAGATGCCAAAAAAAGTAACATTTCTCTAAATTAGAGTTAAAGATTTCTCTTGTAAATCTGCATATGAATGAACTACCGTTGAAAAACATTGTGGCGGGCCTAGATGGCCTAGATAGTCCTACAAGGGAGTCAAATCTACATTCCGGGCCAATTGGAGTTCTTCTTCATCGAAATACTGACTTTCCTCTAGCTCACGTCTTCAATTTACTAGGTAAATAACTCTCAGATCTGCTCAACAATACAGATTTGACCAGCAATCAGCCAAATTTAGGGGATTTCATGCACTATCGGCTTATCATCCGGAAATATATCTGAGAGTCATACCAGACGTTCCCCTCGTTGGCTACTAGTGCCGGCTGATTGTATGTGTTCACTTCGTAAATTCAACGACTGCATTAACAGTCTATGTAAATACGTAGCTAATGTATACGCCAGACACAGTTAGCTGTGAAAGCCAGTCTACAGTCTACCAGTCACCGCATAATTACATGAGAAAATATTTAATACTCGAGTATCTCTATAGAGAAAATAGTGATATTCCTGACACAGATATTAATAATAACTTGTATGCATTGTATAGTGAAAACCTCATGCGTAGTGCTTACAGAAGCTAGCAAGGAGGTTAGATTAAGGTCGACCAAGAGGATTTTAGAATTTAGAGAAAGTAGTGATAATAATAATATAGGTGTATTTGTCAAGCCAAGGTTGAATTTTAATGCAAATGAGTATTTTGATATGATTTCCAAAATAATATATGGCATATGGCTTATGACATATGGCATATGGTTTATGGCACATGGCTTATGGCTTGAGTCAATACTGAAGCACATATATACTAGTTGTTTTGGGGAAAACTTAAATTCTATTACTATGCCTATTTTATGTTTTCCATAATATCCAAGCCAATGTTAATATTAGTATTATGTAACTACAACTTTCAAAATGTCTATTGTTTCTCCGGAATCAAGAGAAAATGTATTAAATTTTATATTATAACTATATTAATTAATAAAACAAATATATGTATATAATCATCAGATGTATTCCTAAATGCTACATTTAATTAGGCTCACACTGCATCAAAACACCACCAAATTGTCTGAATTTTTTGTAGAATATTATAAAACTGTATAAGATAAAGATAGTTGTTATCCGATCTATTAAAATTGAAATGAAAATAAGAAGCAAGATGTAAATCGGCTTTGATACTAGAAAACTTTAAATCTAACTTCTCATTAAGTTTATTATAATAAAAATATTATTATTTGTTATTTGATTCGAGGCACCAACCCTCGATCTACGAATGCCACATGACCTTTGACATCGTTTTGGATTACCGAACAAGCTTTGATGGGCATGGTGGGTACAAGTTTTAAATTCTTATGAGTGGATTTCTAGAGTGGAAATGATTTAGTTAGGAAATGAAGTATTCAGAAAACATTGCATGATATTGTTAATATATAAAGTAATATATAAAGTTAATATATAAAGTATATAAATGTAATTCAATTACAGTATTCGTACGATATTAAGTATTAGCAAATATACGTATACATTTTGAGTGTGGGCACATCGTAACCATATGAACACCGAAATTCTTTGCTGGTCGTATTCGATAGCTATAACTTATCTCAGACGGAGAAGTGACTTCGAAATAAAACTCTGTATACTGGCTGGCTGGCATATACGCAGCTACATTGAGAAGGATAATTAATGAGTCACGCATTATCAATTTTATTAGTTCATTGAATATAATATCGCGTCGCATAAAGTATGAATATATATATATTTATATATAATTGTGCATAACATGTATAAAAAAAGGATTGCATTGCATTCTATTTGATGAATATGAAATGCATTTATTAAATTCACAACACTTGAATGAATATAATTTGATTAAAACATAAATGTATTTTAAATTAATTATTAATCAATAAATATGGAAAAAACTTAATAAATTATTAAAATATAAATCTAATAAAAAAATGTATGAGAGAGTAGGTAATTGTTCAACCGAGGCAAGCTTTAAATTAATGAGTTGAATTAATAGAGATTATTATTTCAAATTTATATAAATAGTTTTCATTATTATTAATATTCAATATTATATCATCGATAAACTATTGTATATTAAATAGTATACATAGAAATAATGATAAGGTTTAATTATTACATATAATTATATTCATCGATTGATTATTATAATCACTATAACATATAATCCTGGCTATTATATTTACTATTACTCGATATTATAGTTGTAACAGTTATGATATAAATAGTATAAGTAATCAAACATGTTAGGAAAAATAATTTCAAGTAGTATTACAATATATTGGAAATGTAATTATTTTTATATTCTTAATTATGATATTTTATGTCGTTATATATTGTATCTGTAATATCAAAGGGATCATCTGATAATTAGCAATATTATATAAATATAATTTATTATATACAAATTATTTATTATAAATATATATTAATATAATATAACTTTTTTTAACTTCTGAAATTGTAATTTGTAATGATACTATTAGTAAAAAAAGTGTAAATTTAATAATAAAATATTCCATATTATTTTTAATAGATCATTTAATTCTAATTACAATTATAACTTTAACAAAAATATGTATATAAAATATACAATATGTTTAATTAATATTTTCAATTATTTCAAATGATTTTTTCACAAAGATAATAGAAAAATATTTTAAAAGAAAGTACAATTGGGAAATTTCCACAATTTTCTAGGAAAATCGGGAAAATCAATATAGATCCGAAATGTTATTTAACGTTGGTTATGTGCATTGAATATAATGAATTATAATGAATATTTATTTGTTACCTTTATCTATAATCGAAGTTCAAAGATTAATTTATTACATATTATATTGACGAAATATTAACTTATTAATATATATATGATAATTATTTTGGGAAAATACAATGAAATAAACGACATATCCTAATTTCGACAATACATTTCAATTCATTACATGTATACTAATATTTAATAATTATATTTAATTTTATACTAATTGGACAAATAGTAGTAATTTAGTTTATTCAAACTTATTTTACAAAAAATGTATATTAACTAATATTAACTATTATTTAAAATAATGTCTAAAATAATATAATAGTTAATAATGAGAAATTGTGTTATATATAAATATATATATATATATAACTACAACAAATATCATATAAAAATAGGTAAATTTCAAATCAATAATGAAGTTAGTGAATTGACTGATAATACAAAAGTCCATTAAGTCCATAATACAAAAAAGTCCATTAAAATACATTTAAATTCCCATAGAAAATATTTACTAATTAGGCTTAACGCGATTTATAAGTACTATTTAGCAAATCCCTGTAATCGAATTAATTCAAGAGTATATATAAGTGCACCTCCGTATTCGAATAAAGTCTAAAAAGAAATAGATAATTGATTTCATTCGTGGTTATATCTTGTAATGTATTTGACTCGACTTTTTATCAAAAAAAAAATTTACCATTATTCAAATTTCGTGCATTTCAAGTGAATATATTCTAAACCAAAGTACAGTGACTAAATTTGCACATAGAAATATTGCTTTACCCGCAAACAGAATTTAGGCTAGGCGACAATATTTAATTTAGATTCGAACCAATCAGATAGTTCAATTATAAGATAAAAAATGTAAATAATTACATATGTGGATGAAAATGTAATTTATCTAATATTCATGGCACTGTGAACTATTCTGCCTATTTAACAGTCCATGAGAAAAGATAAATTTTAAACAAATGTCAGTAACGATTTTTGCTCGTGATTGCAAATAAAATGATATTTATCCAGAAGCACACTATAAATTCATTTTTAAATATAACTTAACTATAAAGTTGTATTCAATGGATGATTCAGTTTTAGAACTATGCTAAGATCACAGACTTAAGTCACTGTCACTTATGTCAGCCCTGCGAAGTCACATAATAACATCTTTACCCCATAACCCTGCTCTAGTCAAATTCAAAAATCGTCATGGTTGATGATAGAGAGGAAGATGGAAAATAAAATTGCAATACCTTTTTCCATGCTAGTCGGAAGGATTAAAATTAGATGCTTAAATCAAGAATGTGATATTTTAACGATCAATAAAGAGGTCCAGCTAATATCACCTAATTATATGTAGATTACCAATATCACAAAATAACGGTTAAAGAATATTATATATTATATGTAACCGGCTAAAATAATATTTTATTATTTGATCTTTCACCTAAGTTAGTTTTCAACATTTAAAAATGAACATCGAAGTTTCCGTCACAGAAAATATTTACATCGATGGCATGTTTATTATTATTTATTCTTGCTATGTTGGTAATATTATTACGGCTAGTCTACTAGCCTAATTGGCGAACCTTAATAATTCTAGACTACCCATTATAAGGAGAAGTTGGTAGATTAATCGACTAGAATTAATCGAATAATAACGTAAAAAAAGTAAATATGAATGTTATCCAAATGGCCATCATTATATTTTCAGATCTATAATCTTTGAAATAATACTTACCATCTACTTACCACCGAATACATTATGTTATCTATGTATCGTGAAAAATTAAATTTCTATCGATGTCCTAAACATGTTAACACCGTTACATATTAAACAACATTAAGCTTATATAAATGGTTAATCAATGATTTACAAATTAACTGGACGGATAACATGAATATAAACGTTAGAAAAACTAAATATAGATTATTTAACCTAAATAGTTATATAATTATATTTTTTAAGAAGAAACATATTTTACATGATGATTATTGATTCACTTGTAGATAAACTGACTGCGTTCAGCTAATATGATCACTTGTGTTGTTTGTTATATAATCGATGTGATTGCATTGCTTCAACTGTGATTCTGTGATCTAATTCAACTATATCATTATTTACTTAAAACCAGCCAATTGAGTATACCACACAACCTAATATATATTGTCATATTGACATCACCTATCATTCAACCCATCGCAATAATCTCTCAAAATACATTAAAACTCATATATTGCCTACTTAGACTTTAAATTGTCATTTATATACAAGCAAATGCGGTACAGGAACCCAGTATCACTTTCCATGGAAAGGCTGTAGCATATAACATAGTCCTATCATCGTTACTCGAGCACTATAAATTATACAAAATATATCAAAAATCCATTGGAGCCTATCTTGCAATATTATGTAATTACTATTCATTCTAAAAAAATCACAAACACATTTTTCCATTTTTCTTCACTCAATTTCCGACCATTCTCTCAACTATAGATACATGATATGTGATAATAAATAGACGGCAACAATTACAATTTCCTACTTGCCAATTTTTAATGTAGATACATTCAGAAATCAACACATCCACACACACCCAGATGCATTATCATCTTCTAATCTACCCCACAACTCATTATGTAATCTTGCAACTATACACACTCAAACATACATATTGCCATATAAGATTCTAACGAACTAACATATTCTCAAAAAGAGTATCGAATACTCCTTAGTAATATTATCGAAACTCTCTACCGAGCAACCTTAATACAAAATACTTCAAAAACTACAAATATTGTATCGGAACATACTTTTTTCTTATAACATTAATTTAAAAAATTGCTCTTTAATTAGCTAATTTATTTTTTCCGAATAATTAGTAGATATATTTCAAGATATGTTGTGACCTCAACTATTTCATTTTACTATGTCACTGCATTATCCCTAGTATAGACTAATCTATTACAGAACTATTTTAATAGAAAAACTTAACAGCTAAATACAAAACTCAAAACAATTCAAAACTTTATATCAAAATATATTAGGTTATAGTTTACATAATATATATATATATATATATATATATATATATATATATATATATAATATATAATAATTATAATTATAATTGTAATTAGTTTCAAAATTATTATGGTTCCAGGTTATATTTTTGACAAATATATTAATTTGTAACACGTTGTAAAAATTAAAATACGTAAATTATCGATAAGTATAATATTGAATTGTAATTATTAAATATTATGTTATATTATATCAATTAAATATTTTTCCTGTGATTCTTTCATATATAATCCAAAATAATGATAATATATCAGCCTATTTCTAAATAATAATATATAATACAATTAATTATATTCGATAATAATGTTAAATAATATTTCAGGTAATTCATTTATTTTCCCGATTTACAGATAAAATGGGGAATTTTCCCAATAATAGTGTCTACAATACATATTTGTCAATGGCTAATGGTTACGGAAAACTTGCAATATTTATCGAAAATTGTGAATTATTTACTTTTCACAACCAATCAAAATAAGTAATATTTGAAATAAATTTGAATATGCAAATTATTAAAGATATATGAACTAATGATAATATTATTAATAATGTTAATAATGACAAAATTTAAATTTTTATTTTAAAAACCTAGTTTATATTTATATTATATTTGCGTTTGATAACATAATGAATGATATTAATATATTAATATCATTTTAATATACTTAGTAAAGTATATCCAATATATCAAAAATAATAATTTATTTATTATACAATGATTGGCCAATTTTAATTGGTCCTTAAAAGTAAATATTGCAGGTTTTCCGTAATCAATAGACCTTGCCTATAATATATTTTTTTTAATTCTAAATTTAATTGTAAACGAATATATTCAATTTTCAAAATGTACCAAATTTAAAAGTAATTATTAACTTAAAATTGTTATTTGTATTTCATATTTATAGATAATTAAATTACATTTACATCTTACCTATAACATATACGATACCTAATAATGCAAAATAATAGAAAAATTTTGAATGTTGATTTTAACGGTATTATAAATTGTGATATACGAGGTGCACTAGTTATAGAAACTATTAAATATTTTTTATACAATAGACAACAAATGTCTTTAATGTATAACGATTTATCAGTAATAATTAAAAAACAAGAAAAACAGAACGTGGAAAACAATACGGTAATTAATAAATTAAATTATAATAGTATAATTAAATTTAATACATTATTTATAATATAATTATAGTCAGCACCTAATTAGTCTTTATTTAATTTGGCCAAACTTAAATTTAACCGGTATTCAATTTAGCTTACACGCCTAGCCTACAATTAGTAGACGTCATATGGCGCCAAGAAAATCGTAAAGGTATGGTTGTCGCATTCTCACAGTAAAAAGTAAAAAGTGTTAACTAATGAGGTTTCTCTCTCCGATTATGTAATTTTGGTATAGACGTGGTAAAAATAATTCATAAGATAAATATTACTACGGTAGCATATGCGGTGAGAAATTTAATATTTTCGTTGTATGATTATAATTCAGTTATGTCCATTGTCATTTCTTGTTATATTTACTGTAAATGATAAAAGGTATTTCTTTTACTATTAGTATTTCTATTATATCTCGGCATTTAATTTGTTTACGACGATTACTTAAAGAGTTGTGAAATGTGCTAGTGTAGTTGGTGGCGGTGCCATAACATGGAACCTGTGTAATTGCTGCTGTCATATAGGTTATCGCTATCGTAAATCACCGTTACCACATAATATATCGGTTGAAGAAGAAGTAGATATTTCTTGATTCTGTAAAAAACTAAAACCATAACAACAAATCTACAATGGCATACAAATCTTTCGAAATTTGCCAGATATCAAAGCTGATTTTCTATATTTGTCACCCGAGTATTGATTCTAGCAAACATCCGATGTCCTCTTAGCTTTTTATGGTTTGGGATGTGTAGCGAAATGTGGAGAGTATAAAGAATCAATGTTATTTGTAATCTTTGGCTGTTGATTTCAGAAAGCCATACACTGGCTAGACTATTCAGCTAATTTAGATGCCGGCTAAATGAATTTGGCTACAAGAATTCAAGCATATTGTACATTGTACAATATAAACTGTATGTTGTATGTTATATATTCAAGAATCTGGAAGATAATTATCATAATTGGAAAGATTCATATGATTTCATGAAATTGCGAAGACATCTGAGAAATAATGTAATATAATTATATAATCAAATATGTACTATAGAAAATGATTGATGTATGTGTGTTATCTATCATGACATGTGAGGTATCTTAACTTAACAGTATCTTTGGTATATCAATATTATAATTATACTGATTATATTAATATTATATCCTTATTATAAGAATTAATCATGGTTTATTACGTAATAAAATAATATATATTAATATTAATATTATAATTATACTGATTATATTAATATTATATCCTTATTATAAGAATTAATCATGGTTTATTACATAATAAAATAATATTGAATAATAAATAACTTGTAATCTAATTAAATAAATTAAATATCAAAAGAATGAAATAAACATATTGTATTTAATATTTAATATTTTTACATTATATCTCATTAGAAACCCAACAAAAATCTTAAAACTCAAATCGAATTTCACGAAAAATTAAATTCACTCTTTAACACTATAAAAGGTTAGTGTGAATTTGATTAATAATTTTAATTTATAGATAACAATAGATTATTTAAAGTTATAAATATTGATAATAATGCATATCTATTTAATATAATAAAAAGTTTAAATAATTTATTTATTTTACATTACTAAAGCTTATCTCTATGATAGAATGCTAGCGATCTATTTGAGTTCACGTGCTGAATCGGCAGGTATTTTCCGGACGCATTCCGGCATCGAGGTGAGGAAGGTGTGTCTGATGCTCGGTTCGAGTATTCACACTTGTCGCGAGGTTTTTATGCTGGTTATGCCGAGAGGTTTCTACGACGGCGATATACTCAGTTTCAACGTAAGTTCTTCTCTTGCTATGATACACTCCCTTTGCGATTTGCGTTATTTTCGCTTATTGTATTGTTGTGTACGTCTTATTCTTACGTCATATAAATATGTATAAATATGTCATATTTTTGTAAAGTCGCTACTATATTGCCTTATGATAGCAGGTTTAACTCTAGTTTGTTGTTCGAATTCCGAAACTAATATTGGAGATGAGAATACGGAATTTTTTAAGCATTTTAATTCAGGATCAAGATTAATTCTCGTTTTCGCTAAAATCTGCATTCTTTCTTCATGTTTTGTCTCTTCACACAGAAATGTAAAATGAAATTATTTCGTGAACTAGCTATAGAAGATCACTTATCTACAAATAAATTACTAGGTTGTTATTTAGATATGTTATTCATATATTCAAAATTGTTCTCGAATTTATATTAAATTTTCGCATTAACGTATTTTGATTTTATATTAACAGTTCATTAATCAATAATTAATTATTATATAATGTTTTATATTTTTATTCTGAATAAATAATATTACTGTAATTAGAAGTATATTATTAATCGTTAATTAGTTCATTAATTTAAAATATTCTATTATAATTTATCAAATCTTCAGGAATTTCTAAATTACACGTTTTAATTGAAACCTTGCAAAATACTGAAAAAGATTTTTTACAATATGGTAAATTGAAAATGTATTTGAAATGTATATTTGTGTAAATATTTATATAAACTAGTGTATAATCCTAAAATAGGTTAACTATTAATTAATTGACATTAGAAAAGGTTCTGTGTTCAAATGTTGTAGCAAATTTTGAAATTGTATTTAATTTAATTTAAGAATGATTATTCATAAACCTATAAATTGTTTCTATATTCTTTAACTATATATTTACATATTCATTTTCAACTATACAACATTCTCCAATCGGGATATACACGGAGATACTCCATAAGAGACTGCACTCCGTGCGGACAGTTTATTGACGAGCGCTCTGTTTACTCACGCAGGTTTACAGCCGGTGTTGGCTTTTAACCCCGAAGCTTTACGAGCCCGTCACATCGATGTACAGATGAACTGCCGGAACTGTACGACCAATCACAACCTATCCTTACCCCACGGTAAGAACCACACGATTATACTATTATTACCTACATATCGCAGTTTACAATTGCTGTAGGCATTCAGTGATCTATTGTAAGGTATAATGAACTCATTCTCAGTTATGAAATTGATTGGGTTTAATATAATCATGTTAAAATTAATAAATGATTCACTTTTTAATAACTATCCATTATTGAGGTAATTATAATTACTAAACTCTAAACTTACTAAACTCTAAACTTACTAAACTCTAAACTTACTAAACTCTAGTAATTTTCCAATGTTAAAATACATTTCCGTTGAATCTATTTCTTATATTTGAAAACCTACATATTTATTATTCAATAATAGCTACAACATTGTTTTGTATTTTATATCTATTTTATCCTATCACTTAATCAAATATAACCATACTAACGAGAGACTTTATGTATTCCCAAGCAACATGTTAATTTCAAAGTTTTGCTCATATTCTTTGATATTATATAACTTTAATTTCAAATAATATGTATCATTAGTATTCTTAATATGATATCATTATTACATTCAGATTGTTTCAACATATCAGGAATTGAACCATTTGAAATAGATTCAGGTTCTCATTCATATTGATTGCAATGTTTCAATTATAATATTACACTATTTAGATATTTGTTTATATATTTATATTTGGTATATATAATTTGTATTGACCATTAACACCTTGCAGTAGGTCAGTGTTTTAATTAATGTTTTAATTTATTTAATATAATTTTTATATTATAATTATAATATTAAGAAGTTAAATCATTTGTATTAAAATATATATTGTTTTCAAAATTTCTATGACTCCACTGTTTAGTGGAATTAACTCAAGCAGTACCAGAACTTATACCTGAAGACATATCTACTCCGTACTTATGGTATAATGTCCCATGTACCATTCACGGCAACACTTTATAATCTGCAGTAACTTCACTTCACAGATCTTTTGTGATTATTTGAAAATCATTATTGTTATATTGTGTTACGCATATATTTAGTTTAGATTATTTCTTTGGATTTGATCCAATTTGATCTACGATGTGATATTGTGTGATATATACAAATTTGTATAAGCAATTATATTAATGAATTAATGACTTTTTAATGTGTACATGAATTCATATTTTATTCCAATTTAAAGTTTTTATTATTTTAGACCACATTTTTAATTAATATCTTAAGAATGTACAGTGTACATTGTACACATTTTAAATTTATATTATGTGCTATGAAGTATACAATAGACTATATAATTTAGTATGATATACTTATTATTATTACAGACTGTTATACATCAAGTAATTTACAATTAATAAAATAATATAGTAAAATATATTTTTTATTGCTTAATTCTATATATTATTTTCTTACTGATTTCCTGAAATAAGTATAAAATATTCATAAATATATTAATAAATTACATAATTTATCTCATTTTTATACATGAGAGGAATATTTGTTTTTATTTCTTAAAATAATTGAATAAATAATTGAATTAATCAATAATGTAAAGTATTTATATTTGTATACTATTTGTGATAGTACAAACTGCTATTCTTCTAAACACCTAAACTCAAAAGTTCCCTTTATAATTGCTCAGCTATTGATAAAAACATTAAATTACTAGAAAATCACTCTGATCTGAATATTTCAATTTCTTTCGGAATAGTTGCTCTAATATTCTTAGATATTACATGTGCTTTATACAATATTGTGTTAATGGACTTATTTGACCTGTCATTTGTTACATATCTATTCTCTTCCATTAAATCCTAATAATATTTCCTTTTCTTCACTCACTTGATTTTCTCCACTGGTCAGTAACCATTTTCTATATTATATGTATTCATAAAATGATCTCGGAATTACTATTTGATAATGGCCAACTACCACCACCATAGCACTCTCTAATCTGACCACCACCATATACCTCTCTAATCTGACCACCACCATATACCTCTCTAATCTGACCACCACCATATACCTCTCTAATCTGACCACCACCATATACCTTTCTAAGCTGACCACCACCATATACCTCTCTAATCTGACCACCACCATATACCTCTCTAATCTGACCACCACCATATACCTCTCTAATCTGACCACCACCATATACCTCTCTAATCTGACCACCACCATATACCTCTCTAATCTGACCACCACCATATACCTCTCTAATCTGACCACCACCATATACCTCTCTAATCTGACCACCACCATATACCTCTCTAATCTGACCACCACCATATACCTATCTAATCTGACCACCACCATATCACTCTAATCTGACCACCACCATATCACTCTAATCTGACCACCACCATATACCTCTCTAATCTGACCACCACCATATACCTCTCTAAGCTGACCACCACCATATACCTCTCTAATCTGACCACCACCATATACCTCTCTAATCTGACCACCACCATATACCTCTCTAATCTGACCACCACCATATACCTCTCTAATCTGACCACCACCATATACCTCTCTAATCTGACCACCACCATATACCTCTCTAATCTGACCACCACCATATACCTCTCTAATCTGACCACCACCATATCACTCTAAGCTGACCACCACCATATCACTCTAATCTGACCACCACCATATACCTCTCTAAGCTGACCACCACCATATACCTCTCTAATCTGACCACCACCATATACCTATCTAATCTGACCACCACCATATCACTCTAATCTGACCACCACCATATACCTCTCTAAGCTGACCACCACCATATCACTCTCTAATCTGACCACCACCATATCACTCTCTAATCTGACCACCACCATATACCTCTCTAATCTGACCACCACCATATACCTCTCTAATCTGACCACCACCATATCACTCTCCAATCAGATCACCATACAATTTAATTAACGTTATTGACTTCTAATTAGAATTCAATAACTTGCTTGTTAATTTTCTTTCAATAAAATATCTGAGATATTTAAGAAAGATTCTATCATTTTCTCCAAAGCTGATACAAATTATATTCTTCCCAATACATAACTTTATTCTCTTCCACCCTACTCTATTACTAATACTATTAACCTTGAATTATCTTCATATGACTTCGATTATTCATTCTAGATTTTAAAAAACCTTACTCTCAAGTTAATTTCTAATGTCATTCAGTCGCCGGTGTCCCTTCGAGAGAAGATCGCATCTGGAATCAATTTCACATTCACAGTCCGATGTTTAAATTCCCGACATTCTTTAAAAAATGAAATACTAATTTCCTTGTAGGTTTTATATTTAGAAATGTATTCATAAAATATTAAGTTTATATACAGTAAATAATACTCAGAACTAACTATTAGTTACATTTCATTATTTTGGTTTCTTTATTTTTATATATTTTGGATATATAAACAGTTTACATATATTAATAGATTTAATCTATTAACAAATTTAATATATTTTAAACAATATCATTCTAGCTCTCTCAAAGTTATTCTAAATATAGCTTATTTTGGAATATTACTTTTAATGTCAATAATTAATGTTTATTAAATATATGTATATATATTACGTATTAATGAATTAAAGAAAAATCAATAATATCAAGAGAAAACTATTCAGAGAGCTATCACTATGGTCAAATGCAATACAATATAAGATAGTAGTATTCTAGAATTTATGCTTATATTTATTAGCATAAACTATAATATAATTGATCTAAATGTATTTCTAATCTGAACCTATTATATTATTGTATGCATGGAGTGCATGAAATCTTTAAAAGCATTGTCTATTAAAGAAGAGTTGTAACTACTTATATAAACATATTCTGTTAACGTCTGCTTTAAAACATGTTTACGTAATTTATAAAAAGTGAATGGTATTGTACATGGTCATTTATCATAAAAAGTATATCTCATACATATCCATCGATAATGTGCTTTCAACTCCCGCAGAGGTTGTTAGAAGCTTGCGGATAGCTTTAAGTTAACTATGGAGTCTCAGATGTATTATCTTACCTTTTTACGTAGCTAAATATTAGATAATCCAAACTAAAATATTATACTCAGGTTTTTATCACAGTACTCAACATTGTCATTCCAAGCCTGGAACCAATGGCACAGGGCTCGAATACATACTTTACTCTTAATTCCAACCCTCGTTCAGCTGAAACTAAATTCAGACGAAGTCCCATATATGGGACTTCGTCAAAAATTAGTAGAGAATCTATAGAGAAGAAACACCGACACTTGTATCAAATATGTGTCCATCTGTAATGTAACATTATTACCTCAAGGAATAATATATTTCAAGAAATTATTACAACAATACTTGATTCATCATCAATAAAATACGATACTGGTTATATTTTGATCACGAATTAAGCCAGATATCATCATTGACGATAATAGCTCTATATATATTATTGATATCAATTAATATCTATAGCCATTGATTCAATTTTTAACTTAGAATCGTCAGAAAAAGGAACATTTGAAATTATTCTTACCTGGGTGGCACGATACTCTTCTGTGTAGGGTTACTAGGTTCGTGGCACTCCGATAATTATGCCCTAAAGGACGAGTTTAAAATATCTGATAAAACAGAGAAAGTAATAGAGAATGACGTCATAATGTACAGTGTACATTGTACACTATAAAGGCCGCAATTGATTAATCTTTAAATCTTCTGTCTAAATTCTTCAGTTGTTTTTAATTTTTAGATATATACTTATTTTAAATTTTCACTTTGATCTTAATTATCTTACCTTATTACCTTATATATAACTTATTAATTATCTTACCTTATTACCTTATATATAACTTATTAATTATCTTACCTTATTACCTTATATAACTTATTAATTATCTTACCTTATATATATATAACTTATTTCCTATTTTTGTGTATAGATTCACTAACTTTGATATATATGTCAATACTAAATTTAACATATATGCTTAATTGATATTTCAATAATAACCTTTTGAGTTATATATATATATATAACTTAGTTGGTATATTTACTATCATTTCTCTGTATTAATTAAATAATATAAAATCACACATTTTAGTTAATTCTCAGATACAATTTGGCAATACACCTGCTCTTATTTTAAGCCTACTGTATATAAATACACGATAATGTTGATCTATAAATAAATTGAAATTGTCAAATGTGTCTATTCTCAGTTATAAAGAATATTTGTAGTATTTGATCAGGATTTGTTAGACGCTAGTTACAATGTCCTAGTTATATTTATCACGGTATATATACTTCAATGTATTGTATTATTATGTTATTCTCTGAGCGATGCTTTCTCTTTACTCGTATGTATTTGACGTTTTATGCTGCAGCCATAAAGGATCAAATATATTCGTATCAATGATAATAGAATTATTAAAACCCTACCATATAACATAACCATAAAATTGTATGTATAAAATGTATATTATAATTTACATATTTTCATAATTTGTTTTTAACAATCATACATATAATTATATTTACTCATTTTTTATTTAGAAACACATTTTTTAATCTAATTTTGAATATAATTACTTGCATTGAATGTCGTTTGTTCATAGGACCTTTAAAGGTGCCATGGACAATAAATGGTTACGTAACGCATACCGTAACTATTGTTACAGTATGCTTTTGATAAAGCTGTCGTAAACGTTCGATATCGTTTATATCGTCAACGTTAGAACTTCAATAAGGAATACTGACACTAATACATACAGATAGATATTTCTGTTTTAAAATACTTACTAAAATACTAAGTCCCTAGGTCCTACTTATAGGCAGAAAATATTAATGATATCATAACGTAAACTATAAACCATATATGTAAATATTAAAAAATATAGCTATAACACTTCATTTTGGAATTGATACGGATACCACCATTCCTAGAGACCTGCGTATGCTAACTTAAGTACACTCAAGCTTTTGATATGCAATTCAATATTCGTGTATTAACTGGTAGCCTATACATCTCTAGAAATCAATACCGCGGTGGATTTATATAATATCCACATTGTAATGTGCTATTCTTCTTCATCTATCGCGGTAATGATTTATATTTTGTTCGTAATGATAAAAAATGGAATAATTGTTACTGGTTATTTCACCAATAATTGTCCGGAATTATAGTAAACAATAGTTTGTCAAAATATTATCTCCTGTATTAGATACAATATATACAAATATATAAACAAAGAGATTCAAAATCAAAACAAAGATTTCAATAGAATCTTATGTTGTAATATGTATACTTGTGAATTATTTGTAATGCATTTAACCGGAAAAATATTTAATTATTTATTGTTTGTTTAGAGTAATTAGGGATTTTCATTTTTATATTGAACCAATCAAAATTGGATTATTTAGTTTTATATTTTGTTTCCTTGGTAACACGTAAATAAAAAATAAACATTTCATTTCTTTCTAGATTCTTAATAGATAAAAGTCCTTATTATATTATTAATTAAATAAGCCATTCAAGTATAATTAAGAATAATGTCTACTAAATATGTTAAATTTCATGACACACCTACTATTTCATTCTACGGTGATCATATATTATTATGTTAGTTTAGTATATAATATTTACATTATCATAATACATACATTATATAGGTTTATGGTGTTACAAAATTATGTATAAATGTACGATATTTTTAAAAATTATAATTTAATATTTTAAAAATTTTAAGCCTTATATTTTAACATAAAGATTATTACATATATGCTATATTAATCAACCATACCAACAATTTTATTTATATTTTTTTATTAAAGCTGTAATTTATTCTAATTACTATCCAATAAATTGACGTTTTATTCATTATTAATTACTACAATATATGCCGATCTATATTCATATAATATCTATCTTGAATATTCATTTATTCGATTACGAATTCATCAATCGTACTTACTGCTCAATAATATAGTAAAGTGATTATACTCATCAACATGAGTGAATAGATTTTAAAACCCTTTGCTTCCTACACATTTTTCCAAGTATGCAGTATTTTCTCCTGCTTTTTATTTTTTATAAATTTATACTATTACTCACATAACGTACTTTTAGATTATATAATATTATTAACAAATATTCATATGTAATAGTATTATAATTAATCATACTTATACTTAAGACTTTTTTAATTTGAGATAATATTTATAATAAATATTGATTATTTAATTATGTTACCATGGGTTACCATGATGAATATTTTAAATAAACAGATTTAAGATAAAATGTATATCTTAATATTAAAAAATAAAAAGTTAAATATTTAATAATAATACTCTATGAACATTTTCGAAATTAAACATTTAGGATCACTTATTGGCAACAACCCGGTTAAAAATCGTAAACACTAGCAAGGTGCAAATCACCGAATATAATTGCTTGATTTTGGTGAAGTTGTATGCATTTTTTAAATATGAATCACAATATTATTTCAAATAATTAAATATATTTTTAGTTTTTTTATTGATGTGTAATTATTTAATCTTATAT
This sequence comes from Osedax frankpressi, assembly GCA_964035775.1. Lineage (NCBI taxonomy): Eukaryota > Metazoa > Annelida > Polychaeta > Sabellida > Siboglinidae > Osedax > Osedax frankpressi. The sequence continues at coordinate 26,566,588 of OZ038312.1, forward strand.
ACGAGAATATACTTTGTAGGTTTATTATATATTTATATAATTTGTATTTCATATTTAACTTATTATAATTGTTTTAAGGTGCTTTTTCACGTCAATTCACCATAATTATGGATGCCTACCTGATTAAATAGCAGACTATATACCATATGATATAATTCATATTATTGTATATGGTATAAATATCATATATTACAATATGAAGTAATATCATATTATATATATATCATAGATTGATATATATTCGGGTCCCCTCCATACTTGTGGTGAATTCACGTATTTTCTAGACTCACGCATACAAATTATATTTTCGTATATAAGATTAAATAATTATAAATCAATAACAAAACTATAACATTATATAATATTATTAACAAATATTCATATGTAATAGTATTATAATTAATCATACTTATACTTAAGACTTTTTTAATTTGAGATAATATTTATAATAAATATTGATTATTTAATTATGTTACCATGGGTTACCATGATGAATATTTTAAATAAACAGATTTAAGATAAAATGTATATCTTAATATTAAAAAATAAAAAGTTAAATATTTAATAATAATACTCTATGAACATTTTCGAAATTAAACATTTAGGATCACTTATTGGCAACAACCCGGTTAAAAATCGTAAACACTAGCAAGGTGCAAATCACCGAATATAATTGCTTGATTTTGGTGAAGTTGTATGCATTTTTTAAATATGAATCACAATATTATTTCAAATAATTAAATATATTTTTAGTTTTTTTATTGATGTGTAATTATTTAATCTTATATACGAGAATATACTTTGTAGGTTTATTATATATTTATATAATTTGTATTTCATATTTAACTTATTATAATTGTTTTAAGGTGCTTTTTCACGTCAATTCACCATAATTATGGATGCCTACCTGATTAAATAGCAGACTATATACCATATGATATAATTCATATTATTGTATATGGTATAAATATCATATATTACAATATGAAGTAATATCATATTATATATATATCATAGATTGATATATATTCGGGTCCCCTCCATACTTGTGGTGAATTCACGTATTTTCTAGACTCACGCATACAAATTATATTTTCGTATATAAGATTAAATAATTATAAATCAATAACAAAACTAAAAACCTATATTTAATTATTGGAACAAATATTCATTGGCTATCAATATGTATTTACGATTTTATATATTATTCAGTAGTTATAGCGTTATAAGTATTTTAAAATGAGTATTTCAACATCGATCGTTGGTAGAATATGAAGGTCGCCTGATATCGACCATTGGGAAGTAAACGGTTAAAAGCATTATTATTTATGACCTATGTTTTAAGCATTATTATCTATGACCAGTGTTGGTATAAAAAAAAAGAGACCTCTTCTCACCCGGGAGTTAAACACCCTTCGCGCGCAAATTCACAGGCAGAATGTGCCGTCGCAAAATTTACGACGTACTGGACGCTATTCGCAACAACCCGCTGAGTATGTTCCTCGAACACCCTCACCCGTTGGCTTGCAACATCCACGTGAATCGCACTCCCACCTTGAACCGGCGTAAACAGTGTATGGTGCTCTCGGCGGAGAACATTGTCCTCTATTCCTACTCGTGTAAGATCTGCAAAGAGGTTAAGCATTGTTATTTACGCTAATCACCGAGTTTATGAAATACATGAATTTATTTGTAAGCTTAATTGAAATATAATTAATACTTTTGCTCCATAGCGAGATTAAGGCAAACTCACTTAAATGAGATATAATTAATACTTTTGCTCCATAGCTTGATTAAGGCAAACTCACTTAATTGAAATATAAGTAATACTATTGCTCCATAGCGAGATTAAGGCAAACTCACTTAAATGAGAAATGGCGTGCAAATAAAACTAACGAAACCAGTTTGAGAGAACTTTCCTTGTTACCCTAATTCCCCACAGTTAAGGAAGAGTCACAAGCCAATTGACATCAATCAGCTACCCATGGTACAGCTGATTTCTGCTTTGGCTGGAGAAGAAATGGACAGAAGGAAGCAGAATCAGTAAATGGATGCATTCCGCAGAGAAGGACAATCTATAAATATTGTCTGGAATATGACCTCATCTCAAATAACTGCCAATAGTGTACTTCTGATTTATTGAAGTTACAATACAATATAGTCAATAGTCAAAACCTTTGTACTAGTCGAAATGAGTTAACTTATGATAGTTATACTTACAACACAGGCATGTATTATTATATTTACTCCGGTATACCTTAAAATTATAATTGAAGTTATTAAGATTTAGCAAATGTCTGTGATTCTACCAATAATCAATTTATACCCTGTTATTTATACCTTTTAATATAAATTCATTTTTAGAATTCAAATATACACAAAAAAACCTACGAAATATTTAATGTATATAAATCTAGTTTTTAAATAAAGTAAAATAAAAATAATTTCACATATATTCTATTATAACTGATTTCGAGTAATAATTAGTCATTAATTAGAATAAAACTATGAACTGATTTATCTAAAACTTCTTAAAAGATGGCTTCGTAATTGTGAGACTAAAACAAAATAATAAACAGCATATAAATGTCGGTGATGAAATGAATAAAAGATAACATAAAATTGTTTAATGATGTCGTTAACGAGGACAAAGTGCGTGTCTTCCTCCGTCGCATGGGAGTTGAGCTGCGGTGATGTTAGAAGCTAAATCGGAGGCGAGGAAAGCGATCGTAGATGCAACTTCTTCAGGTGAGCCAACTCTGCCCAGGGCATGAGTAGTTTTACTGCGTTCCAAGAACTGGGAGGGATATGGGGCGTTGTTAGGCAAGTGATTAGAGCTTAGCTGGTCTTATCGCTATGCGGGAACTGGCATTGTGCCTGGATAGGTATGTCGTAATCTGAATTCTAAGAATTATAAAAGGTGGTTGATGAATTGAGGTGGGGACACAGTTAAAGAGAGATGTCTGATTATATTAAGACTTAATATTATTAGTTTTAATTAGTTTACTATAATCTCATAACGTAATCATTACCGATGCTTCATGACTAACTGCTTCAATTTGTTCCTCAGTTTTATTGTCGTTTCGTAATAGGTTTGTGCTGATGACACCAGGACTATTAAGGGTCAAAGTTTAAAGACTAACGAGCTAAGTGCATTGCGTCAGGGTATAGTTGTGCTAACCCAAGAAACCATCCGGGTCATTTTTTTTTTTTTTTATTTAATAAAATTGATTAAAATATATTATAATCATTTTGCATAAAGTTATTATATAAGAATGTATAATAGTAATATCATGGGGTTTCTTGTGTAGACATTATGAAATATATATTAATAATAGAAAATATACATATTATAATTTAATTTTAATATAATTTTTAGAACATATAATTTCAATGCATCGAATTAAAAATGAGTTGTATTTTAAATATTTCGAAAACTTACACAATAACAATATTTACATAATCTGCTGATTAGAGTAATCGCTAATTAACATGAAACTAACTTTACACTATTAACGCGAACTCCTTTAGAAGCCAATTCTGTGTAGAATAATAAATACAATAATATAACTGAATGATGATGTAAGGTGATCAAATAGATGTAAGTTACTCAGTCCTTTATTCCAAGAATGGGATATAAAACTACGTGTGTTGAATTTGCAGGTACTAGTTAAATAAAACTAACCGAGAGCTACGCATCTGGTCATTTGGTCAAGAGCACTCTTTGATATGCAATATGGTAACACACCGGCAAACTGTGATGTAACATATGATGATAATAAATTATGATGTAATGTGTAATGATAGCAAACTGTGAGGTAACTTTTAATGATAGAACACTGTTATGTAACTTATAATGCTATCAAACTACGATGTAACAAGTAATGATAACAGACTGTGATGTAATGCTAGAAAACTTTGATGTAACATGTAACATATAATATTATTATTAAAGAAAAATTAGAATTTTATATTTTCTGTGAAAATCAGACCAAAGGTTTTATATTTTTTTTGTATATCAAGATTTTTACTTTTATACAAATTTAATTATCAAATTACAACAAACCAACTTTCGAAATAAACATAATACTATATAGAAGATGATAGTCATTTTTAGAACCGACCAAAAATCGTGAATATAAATGTCAAATTATTTAGTTCATATAGGTTTAACAAAGTTAATATTTGAATAAATACAACCAACAGCTCTCAATCCATTGACACTTGACACATTGACAATATTGCCCTTGGTTTTGATAAGATGGGGTACGACAAGTTGAGTCAATTCGTAAACTGTCCTATAAAGAATTTCATATAGTTCTTAATTTCTATTTATTTTTTACAAAGGACACCTGAAGAGTATTAATTAATAAATTATATGCATCACAAAAGTTGTCTCCATAAATATATTAAAATAAGATATTTAAAAAAACTACTCGGAAATAATTGTTTGTATTTAGCTAAATAAAATGTTGAAAACAAATTCCGTTAAATAATTTTAAAATTTTCTAATATATGAAAATTTCGTGTATAAATCACGATTATCTGAAATTATTTTAGGGGTTTATTAACCGATACTTAAATATCACAATGATTAGTATTGTTTATATGTAAGAATATATTTATAATAATAGAAAATAGACGTAAATTGTTACTTCTAAGTTGACACCAATTACTGGCATAGTATAAATACAAGTGACATCATTAGGACATAATTAGGACATAATTAGGACATAATTAGGACATAATTAGGAAATAATTAGGACATAATTAGGACATCATTAGGACATCATTAGGACATCATTAGGACATCATTAGGACATCATTAGAACATTATTATGACATCATTATGACATCATTATGACATCATTAGGACATCATTAGGACATCATTAGGACATCACCTGACATTAGTGTTCATCACCAAGTCGAATTGTTGCAAAGAAGCTGTTTCGATGCTGCCCGTGCGTAATATTCCAGCATTGTTCACCTGGCGGCCAAGTAGCAATTAATGCTTAATTCATAGGAATATATTCAAATTAATTTAAATGTGATTCTCAAAAATAGCGAAAAGAATGTTATTAAAAATACATAATTAAGTTAGTAATATGGTATAGTAGGTGTTTGTGAAAAAGGAGTGTAAGGTTTTATATGATATAAAGTTATCTTTGCATCTCCGAACAAACCAATATATCGATACGGCCAAATTGTTTAATTGTTTCGTCTACGATTGTCTGAGCGGAGCCAGATTCGACTAAATCCACTTGAACTGAGCAAATGTTCTGCGAGTGAATTCAAACAATACATTTATAATGTCATATTCACTCTCATCTCTGAGATTATTAATTAGTAATATGTTTTATTAATTTTCTGTGGCATCTTTTGGGTTTTCTCTTTTATAAACCCAATAAATCAATTAATAATAATAATAAAGAAAATGATTATAATTCATAAATGCATAAAATCAATGATTTACTATTTATGGGAATCTTAGAAAATATCAATTATTATAATCATTAAATTATAGTGTTAAGACAAAAAGTAATTATAAACTGAAAACATGATATAGATTTGATGTGGTCTTGTCAGCGTAGTGTTCAAATATATCGAAATTAGAATTTCAAATATATTCACGAAATATATAATCTAGAAAGTTCATCAACAATTTGATTACATTGTTTATAAACATATTTGATTTTATTTCAAAGAATATACATAGTAAACGCAGAAAACCAAGTAGTTTGGTTTGGGTTTTTAGAACAGTTATCTTATTCTATATATTTGGATCATTTATACTTTTGAGATCCCATAATAGTCTATGAGATGTGTATTCAAAATAAATTATATTTGAAACTTCAATTATAAAATCATGTGAAATTTGAATTTAATATTTATAAACAAGAATTTTATTAAAAGTCATTGATTTGGCATAGATTATGAAGAAAATATCAAATATGTTTGATTTTAATTTCTACGAGAATTCTGCAAAATTTCCATGGATTTTCCAATGATTCCATGTGGTTTCATATATGTAAACATATATAAACATATATGTAACCAGGCTTTAAAATTATAAGTTATTATTATCAATCAGTTAAAGTGTAAAATATAAGTTATTGGGATTTGAAAATTATCAAAATTATAAGAACAATATTAATAAATATGTAAAGATGGGACAGACGATGAAAAACAATTATTTGAGCCTATTGCTATGTGAAAAGGAATTTGAGACAGCGATACTCTAGTTTTTCTAGTTGCTCGCAGACCTTAGCGAGGGCGCCACCAGTTTGTGAAATGCACAGATCTACAGACTTGGCGAGTTCTTCGGCATTTCGACCAGACAATGTGACGTTGGCTCCGAGTCTTGCGAAGTGGGCAGCAGTGACGCGACCGATACCGCTACTGGCACCTGGATGGGGAGGAGATAGTGAGGTAACAAAGAGGAGAGGATAGAGATGTATGGGAGGAGGGATTATTGAGGTCTAGAATAAGGCATGGGAGGGGAGATATTGAGGTATGGGAGGGGAGATATTGAGGTATGGGAGGGGGAGTTGCTAATGAGGTCTGGGAGCGGGAGAGGATAGTGGTAGGGTGTAGGGTGTAAGGTTAGTGATGTCAGAAAAGGGAGTGGTTAATGAGGTCAGGAAGTGGTTGGGCTAGTGTGGTCTGAGAGGGAATAGTGAAGCCAAAGTTAGCTATACCTAGGAAAGGAGGTCTAGTAACTATTGTAGGATAATAACTGGATTGGAGGTACTAATTTTGCTTGGTCTAGTAACTATTGTAGGATAATAACTGGATTGGAGGTACTAATTTTGCTTGGTCTAGTAACTATTGTAGGATAATAACTGGATTGGAGGTACTAATTTTGCTTGGTCTAGTAACTATTGTAGGATAATAACTGGATTGGAATTACTAATTTTGCTTTATGAAAATGATATCTCAAATAATAGTTTGAATATGATCATATCACATGTCTTAATGTAAATTTACTAAGTCTATCAGCTAGAGAACAAACAAGCAAATCTACATATTGTATACTTTTGACTTTCAAGTGAATTGTTTACACGTAGTGACGTTTTAGTGACGTTTGTGTAATTAATTTACCATTAATAAGCTATTTTAAAGTTTATAGTTATAATATTAGAAAGCGTATATCTAGAATCTATGTAATATCATCAAGTCATTTATTTTCCAAAAAGTGTTGCATCCTTCCAATAATTCCGCGAGATAGAGAAAATAATATATTTTATATTCCATTATATTTTATATTCCAAAAAGTGGAATAGAAGACCATAACTTATTCTGATATCATTTTATTGAATAACTAGATTAATTTACATATACTGTCTTACTAATCTCAATTGAATTTTATAACAGATATATATAAATAATGATTATATAAACATTGTGTATAAATATAACAGATCAAGTCCATTGTATGCTATATTTTCAAGACCACTCCAAATCTAATTCAGTGAAATAAACTCAACATATTTAACGAATATAGTGAATTCCTACACCAATTTAAATCTTGCATCTTGTTATATTTAATTACTTGCATATTCAATTTAACTGTCTGGGGAACTTTATATTAACTTTATTTGTTGTATTATAGTATATGTATAATATATGCATATATAGTCAAAGCACTTTGCTATATTGATATGCATATGTATAATATTATATATAATATTATATATAAATCGATATAACATATAAATATATATACACATATATACTATATATAACTATACATTATATATTATATATAACTATACATTATATTATATATATAACATATATAAAACATACATAACTATCACATATATTCCAATATTTTGTATATGTATTATGTATAGTATATATATAATATATACGTCCTTAATATTTATTATCTGTAGTTTACAGGTTCAACCATGAATCACAGTGTTATTAATAGACATTAGCCATTATAAATGTCAATCATTTCATTTTCAATACACCAAATTAGAATTGTTATCACATGCAACTCACATAATTTGAACTCGTAGTACAACGGATTTGATCCAATATAACAATATTGTCATATAAAAATTCATATTAACTACATTACAAAAATAAAGACCAATTCAATCATTATATTATATTATCACTGAAATCGATTGGACGGTCTGAAATTTATTCATTGAACACATGTGAGATAGCCATATTATGAATAAAGAACTGACCTCTATAATTCATATAACATAAATGATGTAACATAATAGATAGAATAATAATATATCTTAATTTATTCATTGTGTTTTCATCATTCTAAAGAATAAACTATATTAATATTTTATATGATGATATTGAAGTCGTCTACATAATCTCAGACGTACTGACATTAGTCAGTCTATTGACCATAAATAAAATTAGAACATGCCTCTAATTCGATACGGAGTGACAAAACACCCCTAAAAAGTATTCAGCGATATCCATTATTATTAAATATATAATAAACATCTTAACATTGTGAATGTATAAATATAATGATTATATTTGGTAAATATTTCATATAAATAAACCTGTGACAATTGCTACTTTTCCTGCAAAATTCATTTAGATAATAAAAATGTAAATTAAATTTTTAAATTAATGTTACACAGATAATCAAATATATATTGATAAATATTTGTAGTATATACTAATTAATAGAAGCAAACTCAAAATGTTACTTGTAGTTTATAATTGTTATCATTATTTAATTTACAATATACATACTATAAAGCTCTGGTCATTAAATATATATTTAAATAAATATATTTATACCAAAGTTAATGCAAATAAAATATATTAAAGTAATTATTAATTTTATAATCAAAATGAAATACATTAATTAATTCTACATTAATTAATTACATTAATTCTATATTCATGTCAATTTATATTTTAAATAACATCACTTCTATTATTTATACTTCTTGTTAAAAATGTACAATTATATATATATATATACTTATATCAACCATATAGAGATACGTTGTTGTAGATAGAAGCTTTATTAACATTGTAACATTGTATAATGTTTAATATATAGAAATAGCATGTATTTATAGTTAAATTTTAATAGTTAGTTATTTTAGAAAATATATTAAGTTTTAATTATATTTTAATTTTATGTAATAGTATATATTATAATAGATTAACTTAAAGTTATATATAATTATATAATAATTAATTAGTCAACATCGACCGTTGGAAGAATGCAAAGGTCGCCTGATATCGACCATTGGGAAGAAAATGGTTAAAGCATTGTTATTTATGACCAGTGTTGGCATAAAAAAGAAGATGGGTGTATATTCTTTCTATTTTATTTATTCATTATGTTAGAATTGCGAGCATTTCGCTTATTCACCGAGTTTATGAAATATATGAATTTATTTGTAAGCTTAAATGAAATATAAGTAATACTATTGTTCCATAGCGAGATTAAGGCAGACTCACTTAAATGAGATATAAGTAATACTATAGCTCCATAGCGAGATTAAGGCAAACTCACTTAAATGAGAAATGGCGTGCAAATAAAACTAACGAGACCAGTTTTCGAGTCTCACTCTTTGAAAGAACTTTCCTTGTACCCTAATTCCCCGCAGTTAAGGAAGAGCCACAAGCCAATTGACATCAATCAGCTACCCATGGTACAGCTGATCTCTGCTTTGGCTGGAGAAGAAATGGACAGAAGGAAGCAGAATCAGTAAATGGATGCATTCCGCAGAGAAGGACAATCTATAAATATTGTTTGGAATATGACCTCATCTCAAATAACTGCCAATAGTGTACTTCTGATTTATTGAAGTTACAATACAATAGTCAAACCCTTTGTACTAGTCGAAATGAGTTGACTTATGATAGTTATACTTACAACACAAGCATGTATTATTATATTTACTCTGGTGTACCTTAAAATTATAATTGAAGTTATTAAGATTTAGCAAATGTCTGTGATTCTACCAATAATCAATTTATACCCTGTTATTTATACAGTTTAATATTAATTAATTTTTAGAATTCAAATATACACAAAAAACCTACGAAATATTTAATGTATATAAATCTAGTTTTTAAATAAAGTAAAATAAAAATATTTTCTCATATATTCTATTATAACTGATTTCGAGTAATAATTAGTCATTAATTGATCAAAAGAAAAATTTATGATTGTTGACAGAATAACGGAATATATTTTCTCTAATTCAGAGATTTCTCTTTTTCACACGTCGCAAAAATGAAGGATTTAGAATAAAATTATGAACTGATTTATCTAAAACTTATTAAAAGATGGCTTTGTAATTGTGAAACTAAAACAAAATAATAAACAGCATATAAATGTCGGTGATGAAATGAATAAAAGATAACATAAAATTGTTTAATGATGTCGTTAACGAGGACAAAGTGCGTGTCTTCCTCCGTCGCATGGGAGTTGAGCTGCGGTGATGTTAGAAGCTAAATCGGAGGCGAGGAAAGCGATCGTAGATGCAACTTCTTCAGGTGAGCCAACTCTGCCCAGGGCATGAGTAGTTTTACTGCGTTCCAAGAACTGGGAGGGATATGGGGCGTTGTTAGGCAAGTGTTTAGAGCTTAGGTGGTCTTATTGCTATGCGGGTACTGGCATTGTGCCTGGATAGGTATGTCGTAATCTGAATTCTAAGAATTATAAAAGGTGGTTGGTGAATTGAGATGGGGACACAGTTAAAGAGAAATGTATGATTATATTAAGACTTAATATTATTAGTTTTAATTAGTTTACTATAATCTCATAACGTAATCATTACCGATGCTTCATGACTAACTGCTTCAATTTGTTCCTCAGTTTTATTGTCGTTTCGTAATAGGTTTGTGCTGATCACTCCAGGACTATTAAGGGTCAAAGTTTAAAGACTAACGAGCTAAGTGCATTGCGTCAGGGTATAGTTGTGCTAACCCAAGAAACCATCCGGGTCATTTTATTTTTTTTTGTTATTTAATAAAATTGAAAATATTAAAAGCATTTAAAATATATTATAATCATTTTGCATTTAAAGTTATTATATAAGAATGTATAATAGTAATATTATGGGGTTTCTTGTATAGACATTATAAAATATATATTAATAATAGAAAATATACATATAATATTCATATTATAATTTAATTTTAATATAATTTTTAGAACATATAATTTCAATGCATCGAATTAAAAATGAGTTGTATTTTAAATATTTCAAAAACTTACACAATAACAATATTTACATAATCTGCTGATTAGAGTAATCGCTAATTAACATGAAACTAACTTTACGCTATTAACGCGAACTCCTTTAGAAGCCAATTCTGTGTAGAATAATAAATACAATAATATAACTGAATGATGATATAAGGTGATCAAATAGATGTAAGTTACTCAGTCCTTTATTCCAAGAATGGGATATAAAACTACGTGTGTTGAATTTGCAGGTACTAGTTAAATAAAACTAACCGAGAGCTACGCATCTGGTCATTTGGTCAAGAGCACACTTTGATATGCAATATGGTAACACACCGGCAAACTGTGATGTAACATATGATGATAATAAATTGTGATGTAATGTAAGATTTTCGAAATAAAAATAATACTATATAGAAGATGATTTTTATCATTTTTAGAACTGACCAAAAATCTTAAATATAAACGTCAAATTATTTAGTTCATAAGAGTATAACAAAGAAATTATTTGAATAAATACAACCAACAGCTCTCAATCCTGTGATACTTGACACATTGACAATATTGCCCTTGGTTTTGATAAGATGGGGTACGACAAGTTGAGTCAATTCGTAAACTGTCCTATAAAGAATTTCACAAAGTTCTTAATTTCTATTTATTTTTTGCTAAGAAATTTAATTTATAAATTAATCAAATAATATTATATAATTAATTATTATTATTAATTAGGACATCATTAGGACATCATTAGGACATCATTAGGACATCATTAGGACATCATTAGGACATCATTAGGACATCATTAGGACATCATTAGGACATCATTAGGACATCATTAGGACATCATTAGGACATCATTAGGACATCATTAGGACATCATTAGGACATCATTAGGACATCATTAGGACATCATTAGGACATCATTAGGACATCATTAGGACATCATTAGGACATCATTAGGACATCATTAGGACATCATTAGGACATCATTAGGACATCATTAGGACATCATTAGGACATCATTAGGACATCATTAGGACATCATTAGGACATCATTAGGACATCATTAGGACATCATTAGGACATCATTAGGACATCATTAGGACATCATTAGGACATCATTATGACATCATTAGGACATCATTAGGACATCATTAGGACATCATTAGGACATCATTAGGACATCACCTGACATTAGTGTTCATCACCAAGTCGAATTGCTGCAAAGAAGCTGTTTCGATGCTGCCCGAGCGTATTATTCCAGCATTGTTCACCTGGCGGCCAAGTAGCAATTAATGCTTAATTCATAGGAATATATTCAAATTAATTTAAATGTGATTCTCAAAAATAGCGAAAAGAATGTTATTAAAAATACATAATTAAGTTAGTAATATGGTATAGTAGGTGTTTGTGAAAAAGGAGTGTAAGGTTTTATATGATATAAAGTTATCTTTGCATCTCCGAACTAACCAAAATATCGATACGGCCAAATTGTTTAATTGTTTCGTCTACGATTGTCTGAGCGGAGCCAGATTCGACTAAATCCACTTGAACTGAGCAAATGTTCTGCGAGTGAATTCAAACAATACATTTATAATGTCATATTCACTCTCATCTCTGAGTTTATTAATTAGTAATATGTTTTATTAATTTTCTGTGGCATCTTTTGGGTTTTCTCTTTTATAAACCCAATAAATCAATTAATAATAATAATAAAGAAAATGATTATAATTCATAAATGCAGCTATGGGAATCTTAGAAAATATCAATTATTATAATCATAGTGTTATAATTATAGTGTTAAGGCCGTTCACATCTATCAAATTATAAATTAAAATTAAAATTGAAAATATATTTAATCTCGAATGTCGAAAATTCATTAATAATTTGATTACATTGTTTATAAACATATTTGATTTTATTTCAAAGTATTTACATAGTAAACGCAGAAAACCAAGTAGTTTGGTTTTGGTTTTTAGAACAGTTATCTTATTCTATATATTTGGATCATTTATATTTTTGAGATCCCATAATAGTCTATGAGTATGTGTATTCAAAATAAATTATATTTGAAACTTCAATTATAAAATCATGTGAAATTTGAATTTAATATTTATAAACAAGAATTTTATTAAAAGTCATTGATTTCGTTAAAATTATGATGAAAATATCAAATATGTTTGATTTTAATTTCTACGAGAATTCTGCAAAATTTCCATGGAAAAATAATTTTCCATGAGGTATTCGAATCTATTGAATATATATTTTTAAATTTCGTCATCGGATTTTCCAATGATTCCATGTGGTTTCATATATGTAAACATATATATAAACATATATGTAAACATATATATAAACATATATGTAAACATATATATAAACATATATGTAAACATATATATAAACATATATGTAAACATATATATAAACATATATGTAAACATATATATAAACATATATGTAAACATATATATAAACATATATGTAAACATATATATAAACATATATGTAAACATATATATAAACATATATGTAAACATATATATAAACATATATGTAAACATATATATAAACATATATGTAAACATATATATAAACATATATGTAACCAGGCTTTAAAATTATAAGGTATTATTATAGATAAGTTAAAGTGTAATATATAAGTTATTATTATCAATCAGTTAAAGTGTAAAATATAAGTTATTATTATCAATCAGTTAAAGTGTAAAATATAAGTTCTTATTATCAATCAGTTAAAGTGTAAAATATAAGTTATTATTATCAATCAGTTAAAGTGTAAAATATAAGTTATTGCGATTTGAAAATTATCAAAATTATAAGAACAATATTAATAAATATGTAAAGATGGGACAGACGATGAAAAACAATTATTTGAGCCTATTGCTATGTGAAAAGGAATTTGAGACAGCGATATTCTAGTTCTTCTAGTTGCTCGCAGACCTTAGCGAGGGCGCCACCAGTTTGTGAAATGCACAGATCTACAGACTTGGCGAGTTCTTCGCCATTTCGACCAGACAATGTGACGCTAGCTCCGAGTCTGGCGAAGTGGGCAGCAGTGACGCGTCCGATACCGCTACTGGCACCTGGAAGGGGAGGAGATAGTGAGGTAACAAAGGGGAGAGGATATCGAGAACTGGGAAAGGTGGGCAAGAGATGTAATGGAGGAAGAGTAATTATTGAGGTCATTGAGACATTTGAGGGGAGATATTGAGGTATGGAAGGGGGAATGGTAGTGAGGTTTGAAATGGTGAGGGGATAATGAGATGCGTTAGTGGAGGAGCTAGTAAAGCAAAGGAAAACATAGCTTAGTGAGGTTAAGTGATAATTTTATTTATTCATGATATATATTTTATAAAGTAAGATTCCATAAATTTATAAATATTTTATATACCCTTTTGAAATATATATAAACACTTTATAAAGCAGAATATTATAAAGCAATATATGTAACTTGTATGGTTATTTTAAATTGATTTAATAGTATACGATAATATAACTCCCGTTGCACATGACAACCGAGCGATACACACTAATAAGTATTCAGCGATATCCATTATTATATACAATATAATAAACATCTTAACCTTGTGAATGTGTATTAAATGTAAATGATTATATTTGGTAAAATATTCCATATAAATAAACCTGTGACAATTGCTACTTTTCCTTCAAAATTCATTTTGAAAATAAAAAAGAAAATTTAATTTTAAAATTAAAGATACACAGATATCCAGATTATATTGATAAACTTTTGTAATATATACTAATTAATAGAAGCAAACTCAAATTAGTACGTATAGATTTTATATTGCTATTACAATTTAATTTACAATATACATACTATAAAGCTCTTACACATATATTTAAATACCTAAAGTTAATGCAAATAAAATGTATTAAAGTAATTATTATTTATCTTATTCTATAATAAAAATGAAATACATTTATTCAGTATTCTTATTAATTTATATTTTAAATAAAGCCATTCCTATTATTTATAACTCAATTTAAGAATGAAAAATTATATTTATTTATATATATACTTACATCAATCATATACAGGTACGTTGTTGTAGATAGAAGTTGCTAGTACAATAGTTAATATACAGAATAAATGTTTTTCATTTTTATTATAAAATACGATAAATTATAGTTACTTTAATATATTTTATTTGCATTAACTTTATGTATATATTTAATGAGCAGAAATTTACAGTATGTTTATTGTAAATTAAATTGTGATAACAATATAAATAATATATATATATAGATATACATATATATATATATATATATATATATATATATATATACATATATATATATATATATATAGTTACAATTCAATAGTTAGTTATTTTAGAAGACATATATTAAGTTTTAATATATTTAAATTTTATTTATTTAATTTTTAGTAATAGTGTATATTAATAATAGACTAACTTAAAGTTACATATAATTATATACTAATTAATTTAGTATAACATCAATCTAATAATACCTTGTCATTCGTTATACACAAACAAGCAATAATTTGTCGTAACTGATGTTTATAATACATATTTTGTAATTAACTGCAATGCCAGATAATTACTAATAACACGATTACTTATAATATATAGGTTATAAATACAGTAATTACAGTAATTACAACTTGTAACTATGACTCGTATTTAAACTAAATTTCAGGATTACTTTACGATGTTATCATTATTTCTATAGGTTGTCTTTCGTTCGATATTGTAGTAAAACCTATTCTAATCACCATACATCTTATATTAAATAAAATATATAATATATAATATATATAATAAAAACTATTATTATAAACTAATATATATAAATATAAACTAATCTATTAATTTAAAAAGACGAAGTAACTAGCTTTTTCTTTCTATCGGACTTTCGTAAACTCCACGTAATATAACACATTGTTTTTATCTTTTATGAATTAGTTTGTATATATTTATACCTATAGTCTTTTATATTATTTTATAGTTCTATATATTAGTTTATATTCATGCCCGTTAGTTTATAATAATTAAATAACATTAGTCCAGAGTCATTTATAATACCTAGTATATGCATACATTATATTATTATATAGTAATAAGGATACCTACCTGACGTAGTAGGTACGATATCGGATGCGTGCGTTTTTAGTTTTTCTTGAGCGATCTCTAAATTACTAGATGGCGGGCGTTCGTCGCCATTACGCCGGATATAATGTTGTGAAGGTGGTTTGATCGGTCACGACAGTAGTCATTTCCGGCGTTTCGATGCACTGCGACCTCTGCAGAGGCGGATCCTCACTCAGGACCCGTCTGCACTTTGGCCCTCTTAATCGACTTGGACTACCGACCTCATCCCCGCCAAATCACCAGCAGCCGTTGCTGCTATCTATTCTCATCTTGCTAACACTTTTATCAATAGTTAACGTAGTCGAAACTAAAGGTTAGCTCTTAAACTTTGTTAAACTAACTCCATAAGATCACTCCTTATTCGTTTCCCCATATGCGCCGTTTAGCCTGCATTGTACAACGTATATCGTGAATAGATACTAATTAATTGAAGTTATTTAACCCGGTAAATGGCATTGGTGCTAAGACCCACCACTTAAACTACCGCATAGGATGGGTCTTAACAGTTCTGGGTTATCTCGTTAATTAATAAAAATAACTGGTTGTGTCCTCGGCAGTATTCAAGAGAACATAAGTAGCATGATTAACAATGGGTAAGCCGATATGGTTCAAATATAGACAGATATATATATATATATTTGATATATTGTGCATGGGTTTACAGTCAGTATATGCATAATGTACATTGTACATTGTATTCATATTAAATATAATTTGTATATATTATATGCACATTAGATGCATATTAAATAAACGCTAGATGCATAGTAAATACATTATATGCATATTATATGCACATTATATGCACATTATATGCACATTATATGCATATTATATGCACATTATTTGGTCATGTGGTCTACATATATAAAATCTCTTTACTTAAAGATAAACTTTGGTCACAGATTGGTGTTTATATTATTATAGTCCTATGCTTTAATTAAGGTCAGGGGTTAGGGTAACGTGATGTGGTCAATATCGGTAGAATATCATTGAGTACTTAGTCAATATAGAAATCTGGACGCCATAAATATTGTAAATAAAATACGTAGTTTTAGTATTAGTATAGAGCCTACATTGGTGGTAAGCATCCAAGGACCGAAATGTAGGATTTTTAGTAAGTGGACTAGAGTGAGCGGACTAGAGTGAGGGGACTAGAGTGAGAGGACTAGAGTTAGCGACTAGTGTAAGGGGACTAGAGTGAGGGGACTAGAGTGAGGGGACTAGAGTGAGGGGACTAGAGTAAGGGGACTAGAGTAAGAGGACTAGAGTGAGAAGATTAGAGTGAAATGACACATTATAGAGGCTAGTGTATCGAAGTTAAGGCATTATGCAAGAGGCTAGAGTATATTATATTGATAAGAGTAAGATCCTCTCTACGTCCCATGCTACTCACTTATCTCTTCCTTTATTTACTTCCACCAATCCTCACAACTTGCCTCACCTCGTAGTAGAAGTGTATAACTACCATCTCTAACCTACACCCTCGTCCATTTATATCCATTTACACTTACTCTTAACCGTATACCCTAGATATTACCACTTCCATCAATCCACTATTCCAAACCACCATTTAGCCCATATTTAGCCCCTCCCATCAGCTGCCCCGCCCACTTCACTGTCAGGGAGACGAACATAAGTAAATAAATAACTTCTTATTTATAACGGTGATTATTCATAACTCACTTTGCTTATTATATACACATACACATATATATATATATATATATATATATATATTTATATATAAATATATATATATATATATATATATATATATATTTATATATATTAATATATATATACATACACACGAACACATATATTTAAACGGTGCATGTGTAGGTGATAATATTTGTTATGTATATATACGTATATATATATATGTGTATATAGTTAATGAATTTCCTTAAGCTCTTTTCAATATTTGATGTTTCGCCGGATATGGATCATGTTAGGGTTTATATTAATACGTGTGTCTAATTTCTGGGTTAACCCTACACCAGTGTTTACTATAAGGGTTACCCCTATATCAGGACCACCCTATCGTTTAGAACCACACCGTGTATACATACACCAGTGGTGCTGTATAGTGGTTCCCAGGCTATGTCCGCACATCCTATCTTAATAACTTAATCGTAATTAGTCTACTACACGACTATACACAGGCAACCATTACACATGCTCACAAGGGTCAACATACGTATACCCAATTTGAGCACTCCACGCACTCGCACTCGCACCTTCTATCCACACTGCGTATTAATTACACCACACACACACATACAAATATCCCTACCGACATATTTATATACAAGTTCACATACAGTATTATATAATTTGCCTACCCTCCTATATACATCCGTTCGGATAAGTACAGGTATGCATACAGATGCACACATACACACACACATACACACACACATACACTCATACACATACAACCACACACACGCACACACAATATATACCTACTGATCCACACCCCAACACACCAAGACAATTACACTCTTATTGACATTAGATACACTTATGCATTACCGCACTCACACACTCACATCCATACACAAACATATACATTACCGCACTCACACACTCACATCCATACACAAACATATACATTACCGCACTCACACACTCACATCCATACACAAATATATACATTACCGCACTCACACACTTACATCCATACACAAACATATACATTACCGCACTCACACACTTACATCCATACACAAACATATACATTACCGCACTCACACACTCACACCCATACACAAACATATACATTACCGCACTCACACCCTTACATCCATACACAAACATATACATTACCGCACTCACACACTTACATCCATACACAAATATATACATTACCGCACTCACACACTTACATCCATACACAAATATATACATTACCGCACTCATACACTCACCTCCATACACAAACATATACATTACCGCACTCACACACTTACATCCATACACAAATATATACATTACCGCACTCATACACTCACCTCCATACACAAACATATACATTACCGCACTCACACACTTACATCCATACACAAACATATACATTACCGCACTCACACACTTACATCCATACACAAATATATACATTACCGCACTCACACACTCACATCCACACACAAACATATACATTACCGCACTCACACCCATACACAAACATATACATTACCGCACTCACACACTCACATCCATACACAAACATATTCATTACCGCACTCACACACTCACACCCATACACAAACATATACATTACCGCACTCACACACTCACACCCATACACAAACATATACATTACCGCACTCACACACTCACATCCATACACAAACATATACATTACCGCACTCACACACTCACACCCATACACAAACATATACAATACCGCACTCACACACTCACATTCATACACAAACATATACATTACCGCACTCATACACTCACACCCATACACAAACATATACATTACCGCACTCATACACTCACCTCCATACACAAACATATACATTACCGCACTCACACACTCACATCCATACACAAACATATTCATTACCGCACTCACACACTTACATCCATACACAAACATATACATTACCGCACTCACACACTCACAAACATATACATTACCGCACTCACACACTCACACCTATACACAAACATATACATTACCGCACTCACACACTCACATTCATACGCAAACATATACATTACCGCACTCACACACTCACATCCATACACAAATATATACATTACCGCACTCACACACTCACATCCATACACAAACATATACATTACCGCACTCACACACTCACATTCATACACAAACATATTCGCACACTATAGTATATGAATTATAATTCATTACATTCAAATATATTATTTAATGATAATATATAAATATATATTATATGTGAATATAATTTATATTTATTATATCTCATTGATTTGGCTTATGAATTCTATTGTCGATATCGTACTCTACTTTACTCTACTCGAGATCGTATTTTGTCCCATAAGACCCGGTGATATACTCATTAAGAACTCCAGGTCATCGCGAGTCCCGTTGCCAATCGTTGTTGCCAGAGCCTCCAATATACGGCCGTTATTACGTATATCTATTATATCATAGTACGCCTGCTTATTGTCGACCACGCGACGTGTAATCGATCAAGCAATTGCATAATCGCAATTATTTATAACACGTGCACCGACATATTAACCCGCAAAGGGCAATTTCTTATACCCGGATATCTTTATATGCTTAACTAATCATTTCAGATTTCGTGTTGTTTTCATAATTTGCTGAATACATTTTTAGATCGTTTTAATGATTTCATTTTAAAATATTTAATTAAATAATTGTATTAAATAAATATTTTGTGAAGAACTATTTCAATATTTGTCAACTATATTCTGAATGGAAGAGAGACGATATAAAATACGACTTAGTAATAAGAAATACAATTGAAATATATTCTTCTTTATATTTTCAACTTTAAGTATGCCAACGTCAGTCAGAGATTTATTTTTATTTTAACATCGACTATCTTATAAAGACATACAAATAATTACATATACATATGCATACACATACTACACACATATACACATACTACACACACCTACACACCCACACATACTACATACACACACACACATACACACACGTACATATATATATATATATATTTATAAATTAGGATTACTATAAAACATTATTCAATGCTATTTAAATACAATGGTGTTATGAAAGTAACACATTTTATTGTCTTATTTAGTAAATCAGATGAAATCATTACATTTGGTTAGTTTCACTAGAGTGCACCCGTTTCTTTGCCAAACTAAAACGATTTCAATGAAATTCCTAAACCCGCGTGTCCAAGAGAATAATAACGTCTGACCGATTAATAAAGAACTATATGTGAAGTTTGCAAACACAGAACGAAGTACATTTTAAAACTTGAATTATTTGTGAATATTGCTAAGAATAGAGAATCTACCTAGCTACTCATATGAGTACCCTATCATTTTCTTATATATATAGCGTACGATTTGCTACGATATACTTATGAAATCCGTAGTATTATATAGTCAAAAGGTATGCTATGTTGGTAGGTCTGCTTGTACGCTATTTTAAGATTACTATCATTAATAATTAACTGATCAACTTATTATATGATGTATAAACAATATCGTATATGTCTAAATCGTGTAATTCAGAATGGTGTTATGTTTTAGCAAGTAACCAGGATGAGCTCCATCAAAAGTAACTTAAAATATGGGAATACATATATTGGAATACAAATATAAATAAGGAAATACAATATGGTTGTATATAATAAATTTATGGGCTGGAAAAGGTAATTAAATCTTAAAACTGACGACTTTGATAGTTGATGATGTGAAATGATCTTTGAAATGTTGACTTCTTCCATTTCTTTATATTTATTTTTAATATTCATTAATATCATTTCGCGGATACCAATATCTTAAAAAGTGAATTCTTGAAAGTAAATAATTCCAAGTTCCTGATATTTATATATTTTCTAATTAGATGCATAGAAAAGTTATAATTGAGATTAACTATTACAGTCGCATGTATAAACTACCATTAATTCTTGGATTAGGCTGACTTCTTTCCGTCGTCGTTCTGCTATTTCACAACTAAGGGTTATTATCAATAGTAGTAAGTTTTGCAATATAAAGTTATGTTATCTGTATAGAATATCGTATACAAGTTTCTAATATGAAATTTGGTCATTCGATGACCAGCAGTTTCTGCATTATTTAGCAGACGATCCAGTATTGTTATTTATTGAAACGAGGTCTATTGTTACCATATGCCAGTAGTTCTGGGCTAACAGTTAATGCGGAGTGTATATGAGTCTAATTATAGATTTGCTTTTTATAGATTTCTCTATAGTTCTTTAGAAATAGGCAATACTTAACGCTTTTTAGATTCATTATTTCGACCACTTATTTAAATGGTCGAGTGCAACATTACTTGACTTGAGAGAAATATATAACATAGATGATACGTTTATATATTTCATATATCGATGTTGATGTCCAGTTTAACGGATATCGGAGATAAGGTCTCCGGAAATAAGTTCTTGTAGATGTCTTTCTAAGAGAATAGATTCATTTGTTTTACCGCATACAAAGGCGGTTATCCTCACTTCGTTTAACATATCTATTATTTAGTTACTATTAAAAATTCACATATTGTATGTATACATCTACTACATACATTGTACATTGTATGACATACAATAAACAATGTACAATGTACGTGCATGTATTTATATGTATCCTACTAAGAGTACGATTAGCATAATCATATATTAAATACACTGCACGACGACATGTACGTCTAGAGCTACTTATGACGTAATGTGCGTAATCTCGGGATTAACATATCCCTAGAATCGCCGTATTTTGCAGTGGCGGTATCGAATTATACGTTGCGCAACGCATCGTTGGCATGTCCTCCGTAAAGGACATGTCCTTTAGCGCGCGCCTTGCCGCCCGCGTTTATGCCCGACGTCCGCCATCGAGTAGTTAAATAATCGGTTAGGGCGAATCGGAGGCGTCCGCTCGACTCGTCATTTTATCTAGGCACGCTCGAATATGTCACGTCCTAGTATGGCCTAGCCACGCTGAAATAACGTGAATGCGATATAGACCACGATTGAATAACTCGGGTCTAAATCACGTCTACCTATGCAACAAGTATCGGTGACTCCGTCTCGCCGAGACCAGAGTCTATACAACGATGCATACATTTTGTCCTAGAGAAATTCCGGGCAGATAAATATCTTAGTTGATTAGAACCTCCGTTCATCCACATTCCTTAAGGATATGCGGATGAGCATTTGTGTGTGGAACATAGCATTTGTGTGGTGATGATTTGCGATGAGTAGACATCGAATGAAGTCACTTGATAGATTCGCAAGACTGACAGTTATTGGAATATCTATATCAGCTACTATAGTATCTATAGACAATTCGGATACTTCAATCTCCATATACTATTTGACTACATCTATATCTCCACTCATCCTCCATCTCTCATCATTATATCACCAGCACTCTCACCTCCCTCTCCATTTCACTTCTCTAACTTCAATTCGATACCCTTCTTTCCCTTTCGCCCATTCGACTCCGTCTCCCCCTCTCTCTCTCTCACGTATGATTATATTATCATCTCACCTTCGACCTCCATTCCTACGCAATCTGATCCACCTTTTGTTACCTTTGATATTACCATCATCTTAACATCTAATGAGGATTACTATATTAACATTCTTCCCACACCCTTCCCACCATCAACCATTCACACCCTTCACTCTCCTTGCATACTTACTTCTCATCACATCATAATAATATATGTATAGTATATTCAATACTCGGCCATAACGCACGCAATGGTAATTAAATATCCAAATATAATGCACGCAATAACTATTCAATACTCGGCCATAACGCACGCAATGGTAATTAAATATCCAAATAGAATACACGCAATAACTATTCAATACTCGGCCATAACGCACGCAATGGTTATTTAATACTCGGCCATAACGCACGCAATGGTAATTAAATATCCAAATAGAATGCACTCAATGGTTATTCAATACTCGGCCATAACGCATTCAATGGTAATTAAATATCCAAATATAATGCACGCAATAACTATTCAATACTCGGCCATAACGCACGCAATGGTTATTTAATACTCGGCCATAACGCACGCAATGGTAATTAAATATCCAAATAGAATGCACTCAATGGTTATTCAATACTCGGCCATAACGCATTCAATGGTAATTAAATATCCAAATAGAATACACGCAAAAACTATTCAATACTCGGTCATAACGCTCGCAATGGTTATTTAATACTCGGCCATAACGCACGCAATGGTAATTAAATATCCAAATAGAATGCACTCAATGGTTATTCAATACTCGGCCATAACGCATTCAATGGTAATTAAATATCCAAATATAATGCACGCAATAACTATTCAATACTCGGTCATAACGCTCGCAATGGTTATTTAATACTCGGCCATAACGCACGCAATGGTAATTAAATATCCAAATAGAATGCACTCAATGGTTATTCAATACTCGGTCATAACGCTCGCAATGGTTATTTAATACTCGGCCATAACGCACGCAATGGTAATTAAATATCCAAATAGAATGCACTCAATGGTTATTCAATACTCGGTCATAACGCTCGCAATGGTTATTTAATACTCGGCCATAACGCACGCAATGGTAATTAAATATCCAAATAGAATGCACTCAATGGTTATTCAATACTCGGTCATAACGCTCGCAATGGTTATTTAATACTCGGCCATAACGCACGCAATGGTAATTAAATATCCAAATAGAATGCACTCAATGGTTATTCAATACTCGGTCATAACGCTCGCAATGGTTATTTAATACTCGGCCATAACGAACACAACCTTAATTCAAAACCCGTACATAAATATTAACTCAATATCATCCTTCTCCAAAGGTAATATTTATCATATTTTCTATTTACATGCCACGTGATATCCTGCTAGCTCTTCCTTTCCTCGCGCCTATCTGTCTGACACCATATAACTACCTCCATCCATGACCAGATCATAAAAAGGCCAAGATCAGTGTCGAGAATACCCTGATTACCAACCTGATGACAAACTACAGTAAATACGGACGCCCGATATCGGACGTCTCCCAACCTGTCAACGTTTATATCTCGTTCTATCTGACGCAATTGATGAGCTTGGTCAGTATTTGTAGGGTGAGCATGGCGATAATGGTATCCCGAACCTCAAGCGATGAGGGTGACGCGAGGGTGGGGGGGGGGTGGGGTGGGGCATGGGGTGGATGTGAGGTATATATAGAAATGATGTGAGATGGGTACGTGGAAGGCGGGGTGATGTTTGTATACGGAATATGTAATATGGGTGTAAGAGTTTGAAGGGTAATATGGGTGTAAAGAGGGTGTAAGGTATGTGTAAGGAGTAGTATAAGGAGGGTATTAGGAGGGTGTAAGGACGGTATGAAGAGGGCGTAAGGTATATTTAAGGAGTGGTATGAAGAGTGTATAATGTATGTGCAAGGAGTGGTATAAGGAGGGTATTAGGAGGGTGTAAGGAGGGTATGAAGAGGGTGTAAGGTATGTGTAAGGAGGGGTATAAGAATGGTAAATGATGATGTGAGGAGTGTTTAAGGATGTTTTAATGAGGGTATAAGGAGTATGTAATAAGGATGTAAGGTGGGTATAAGGAGGGTGTGAGAGGGTGTAAGAGGGTATTAACAGGTTATAAGGTGGGTATAAGAAGGGTGTTAGAGGGTGTAAGATGGTATTAGCAGGTTATAAGGATGGTATAAAGAGGGGTGAGAGGGTATGCGAGGGTGTAAGAGGGTATGCGAGGGTGTAAGAGGGTATTAGAAGGTTATAAGAAGGGTGTAAGAAGGGTGTAAGGTGGGTGTACGGTGGGTGTAGGATAGGTGTAAAGTGGGTATAAGGTGGGTGTAAGGTGGGTGTACGGTGGGTGTAGGATAGGTGTAAAGTGGGTATAAGGAGGGTGTATGGTGGGTATAAGGTGGGTGTAGGATAGGTGTAAAGTGGGTATAAGGAGGGTGTAAGGAGGGTGTAAGGTGGGTGTACGGTGGGTGTAAAGTGGATATAAGGAGGGTGTATGGTGGGTGTAAGGTGGGAGTGAGGATATTTTAAACTGTCTTATGATATGTCATCATATTAAGTAGGTAGTTACATGTCATATACCTACAAAACACATATGTATGGTAGGTATACATGTATATTTACAGTATATATATATATACAAATATATATATATATATATATATATATATATATATATATATATATATATATATATATATATGTATGGAAAGGCTTAAGACTCAAGTGAGGTATAGCGATGTTTTGAAAGGAATTATATAACTTTATTGAGGGTAAATTAAGAGTAAATTGAGGGTTAATTGATGGTAAATTAAGAGTAAATTCAGGGTTAGAGAGGTGGTTATATTGTTAATTGAGGGTTAAAGAGGTGGTTATATTGTTAATTGACGGTTAAAGAGGTGGTTATATTGTTAATTGAGGGTTAAAGAGGTGGTTATATTGTTAATTGAGGATTAAAGATGTGGTTATAGTGTTACTTAAGGGTTAAAGAGGTGGTTATAGTGTTAATTGAGGGTTAAAGAGGTGGTTATAGGGTTAAATATGTGGTTATATTATTGCATATCTTACTGTTTCATGGAAAAAGATGATATCAGATTTAATCGCTGATATAATTAAGGTTATTTATAGCAATTTATAGAAATCACTCGTCTAACGGTAATAGATTGATATCGCGTATGAATCGCCCTTTATCGTTATGACATCGGAACTCTAGTGGAAATGCGTGATAAATACACTCTCCGATATTGCGCAATAACTAGACTTCGTATTAAGTAATGAATTGACATGATAAAATATTCTAATACTGAATTTAGTATTACTTAATACGTAACCAATATATATATATATATATATATATATATATATATATAACCCAAATAAGCTATTGTAAATGCACATTTATATTAAATGCTGGGATGGCTACATAGAAGTAGGAGGTGGATAGCTTCTGGTATGCTATTTCGGTATATTTTAATCGCTTCGGGCAATATGTTTGCAGGTAGAGGTTTAGTGCGTACCCACTTCCCTAGAGGTGTACGCTAGAGCATATGGTGTGCGTGGTTGACTATTATGTAATCGTATTTCGACTTCACGATATCGAGATTTATAGTAAATTGCGAATTTCCCAACCCGATACCAACATCAATTTCATAGACAATAACAAGTTATTATATAATACTATATAAGTTGTACATTGTACGTATATAGTATAATAGAATAATCTAAAATTTCCCAGAATTTAAGAAAGGTGAATCTTTAATGTTGACATTAATAATTAAAAACGATACAAACATTTGTAATTAATATCTACATATTACATAATTAGTCGACCTCTGGTATCATTAAAGTCTACCTACATATGCAGTAATATTATAATATATATAATAATACACATTGTTTAAAATGTACGGCCCGTACATCTTCAAAAGTCTTACATCCACTGCTTCCACTCGTAGGAGGAGAAACAACAGGTTCTTGTGACGTTTGGCTGGCTTGAGACGGTCAGTACACACGCATACACCCCATACAAGTATCCTCGCATACAACACACACATACATATACACTTATATATATATATATATATATATATATATATATATATACATTCTTGGCTGTAGACTATTTTCTATTTTAACTTATTCATACATTTTTAATCTATTTTACAGTCCATCATCTTTATCATTAGTCTCATTCATGATATCACCCTTACTTTTAATTAGTTTTTATTTATCATTAACGTGCATTGAAACTTTATATTAATATCAAATACATTATAAATATTTTCACATATAGACGTAATGAAATGTTCACGAAATGCATTTTATAATTATTATTTTAAAATTTATTTGCAAATTTATTTTATTTTTCTTGTATTAGATATTTCATTACTTATATTAAGATAAGTATGTAGTTTATTAGAAATATTTGTTGATTTAATCGAATATATATTAATATTATATCATAAAGTATATTAATAATAAGTTTTTATATATAATTAATTTATCTAATTTTAAAACAATTGTTGGTTTCGTATCATTTATTAATATTGCTCTTTTTGGTAGAACGTTTATTTTATTTAGATTATAAATACATATATGTATACATTAACCTATTGTTCCAGTCCATTCTTTATATTAGAGACAATGGTATTATTTTATAGATTTAGTAGGGATTTGTGATATTGTAATTGTAATAGTTTAATTAATAGATATTAATGAATGCATAATATCAGATTATATACAAAATATGTCTACGGTGGACCAACAAATATCAAAGACTCCTAGAATATTCATGAGATAGCTGTGCATTGTAGAATCATATCTCATCATTCATTATTTTCAAAGAAAGTATTTATTTCAATAATCTGATTTTTAATTAAAAAAATGTCAAAAATATATCGTTTACTTTCTTTAAAAAAATAAGAATATGTAAGTTATACATTGAAACTAAATGAAAGAAATGAAAGAAATATATAAACATTTATATACTTTTTTGTATATCATAATATACATTGAATTTATAATTTAGTATATAATCAAAACATTTACTATAAAGTTTATACACTTCTTTCTATGATTTCATTATTTATTGATACGTGCACATTATGCATATCTCTTCAATAATTATATATATATATATATATATATAAATATGTGTGTATGTGTGTGTGTGTGTGTGTGTGTGTGTGTGTGTGTGTGTGTGTGTGTGTGTGTGTGTGTGTGTGGTGTGTGTGTGTGTGTGTGTGTGTGTGCGTGCGTGTGTGTGTATGTGTATGTGTGTGTGTGTGTGTGTGTGTGTGTGTGTGAGTGTGTGTGTATATGTGTGTGTGTGTATGTATTTAGTGTCACCTAAGATTAATATCAGTTTGTAGTATTTAATCATAAAATAATAAATTTATATTATTATTCTAATACGTTCACTTCTAAATTTCTCAGTAATAACAAATGACGTGTCATTAGTAATGTAATGTGATATTATAGTGTTGTATATTAAATAGGTAATTTAGTAAATAATTTAAATAAAGTATCAATAATAGAGGTCCAATCATTTCCCTGTAACTTCTATACATATATTTTCAGAATCAAAAATATGTATAAATTTATTACACAGTGAACTCTATTTGTAAGGTAAGATCTTATCAGTTGCAATATAATCCTTCTTATATTACATTTATTACATATATTACATTAATAATCTTTATGTTAAAAAGTTAGAGAGGTTTAATGATGCGGATATTCTGTGAAACAAAAGAGACTTTGGCAAATATTTTGTATTTTGCTATAAAGTACCTCGACACAATTATACCGTCAAATAAATTTGCTAAATTTGCCGGTCATTTTTTATATCTGCTTTGTTCTCTTCTTTTTTAACTTTTAACTTTTTAAACATATCGGCTTAACTATATACACGAATACTAATAATTTGAATATTCTAATTCCGTCCATATATTTTGATTTAGTTGAATTTATCTTATGTACAGTGTATATTGATTGATATGTAATTATATAAGAGATTGTCCAAACCCAGCGAACAAAGCAAGTATCACATAAACATCTTAGATTAACATAAATTATATAATTTTTCAATATTAAATAACTATATTTACATCAGTTTTAAAGGATATATAAATTATAAATTAAAATCACATGC
The DNA here is from genome assembly GCA_964035775.1 of Osedax frankpressi. NCBI lineage: Eukaryota > Metazoa > Annelida > Polychaeta > Sabellida > Siboglinidae > Osedax > Osedax frankpressi. The sequence continues at coordinate 26,596,348 of OZ038312.1, forward strand.
ATTGGATTCTCTGTAATATTCTTTAATATTTATATTCTGTTAAATATTGTTAAATAATATATACTTTAATATTTATATAATATTCATATTTTAAAATATTTATAACAAGTTAATATTCTTTAATATTTAGATTATGTTAATATTCTTTATATCATATTATATTATGTAATATCATTTTAATATTCTTTAATTTTTATTTCAAGTTAATATTATTTAATATTTATATTCAATTATTCACATATATTTATATTGACCTTACTGATTTAAAAATTGTATTCTGTTTTTATTTGTTTGTATTTTTTAATTCTATAATGTTTATTCCTATGCTATTAAGGTCAATGACTTAAAAAAAACATGTTTAAGTGATATATATACATAAAAAATGTTAATTCCAAGAAACTAATAGATTCCCATGGATAATGACATATACATTATATATTCTTATCATAGTACAATTATGTACTGTACAATGTACATTATACGGTATTCACTTTATATCTTACAATATATACAGTGTACACTGTACAATGTACAGTATACAGTGTATAATAATGAGTGAACAAGGTACACTTTAACGTGTGTATATTTTGTAGTTAATATTATTATCTGGTAATCAGATAGTAATAGATATTCCATCTATGGGGGGAATAGGCTTATAAATTAGCCCCCATACTGCGTTGCCAGATGCAGGCCCCATAACGTAGGCCCCACTACACACCTGTGGTAGGTGTAACCACTGTTGCCAATATTTGATCAGTAGATGTATTGCTTAATAAACTATCGTAAGGCATCCTACTACTGACTGGAGATTGTGGAGTAGATCTGCCTTGATTCATAACATAGATGACCCCGTGACTCATAACTCCACCTGCTAAGAACACTAGTTATTATCTCCGACCCATCAGTTTTGGCAAGACGACTATCTCACCTGGTCACCCGAAGATTACAGCGGTCTCAACCAATTGGTGCTCTCGCCTCAGTTGGTTTGGCTTCCGGACTTTGGAATAGAGAATAGGTGAGTCATAGCATCGGGGGTAAGGCGGGATCTATCATAATCAAGGTAGGCGAGTAATTAGTGGTACGGGTTTGCCCTGGTTGATTATAGTGAGTCAATAATACACATGGTAAGTCATTAATAATAGGACCAGACGTCATTATATACATCTCATACGATAATCTAATACTTACAACGCCTTTCATAAAAATACACCCCCCCTTACCTCAATCTTATCCAACCCTATCTTGTATATAACTTCCTTCCTTTCCCTCTACTTCCTTCTCTTCTACCTACTTACTTCTTTTCTACCTACTTCCTTATCCACATACACCAATAACTTATTCTTCAAATGTCTTCTCCTCACTATTACTTATCATACATTTTACTTCTAATACCTCATGCATCCGCTCCTCACCCGCTACTCACCCGCTACTCACCCGCTCCTCACCCGCTCCTCACCCGCTCATTACCCGCTACTCACCCGCTCTTTACCCTCTCCTCACACTCTCCTCACCCGCTCCTCTCCCGCTCTTTACCCTCTCCTCACACTCTCCTCATCCGCTCCTCACCCGTTCCTCACCCGCTACGCACCCGCTCCTCACTCGCTCCTCATCCGCTCCTCACTCGCTCCTCACCCGCTCATCACCCGCTCCTCACCCGCTCCTCACCCGCTCCTCACCCGCTTATCACCCGCTCATCACCCGCTCTTTACCCTTTCCTCACCCTCTCCTCACCCGCTCCTCACCCGCTCCTTACCCGCTCCTTACCCGCTCCTCACCCGCTACTCACCCGCTCCTCACCCGCTCCTCACCCGCTCCTCTCCCGCTCCTCTCCGGCTCCTCACCCGCTCCTCACCCGCTCCTCTCCCGCTCCTCTCCCGCTCCTCTCCCGCTCCTCTCCCGCTCCTCTCCCGCTCCTCACCCTCTCCTCACCCGCTCCTCACCCGCTCCTCACCCGCTCCTCTCCCGCTCCTCACCCGCTCCTCACCCTCTCCTCACCCGCTCCTCACCCGCTCCTTACCCGCTCCTTACCCGCTCCTCACCCGCTACTCACCCGCTCCTCTCCCGCTCCTCACCCGCTCCTCTCCCGCTCCTCTCCGGCTCCTCACCCGCTCCTCACCCGCTCCTCTCCCGCTCCTCTCCCGCTCCTCTCCCGCTCCTCTCCCGCTCCTCTCCCTCTCCTCACACTCTCCTCACCCTCTCCTCACACTCTCCTCACCCTATCTTCACCCGCTACTCACCCATATCATCCGCTCTTCACCCTCTCCTCTCCCGCTCCTCACCCGCTCCTCTCCCGCTCCTCACGCACTCCTCTCCCGCTCCTCTTCCGCTCCTCACCCGCTCCTCACCCGCTCACCAGTGCCAAGTCTATCTACAATGAACTATTCTACCGTCGTTTCCGAGTATCCGTGACACATACCGGTATGGTTAACTGGGTACCCGGAGGAAAGTTCTTAACTAGCTGCCAACTGGATATTACATACTACCCATTCGACGATCAGAGCTGCAATATTGACCTCGTAGATTGGGCCTACCACGGACTGCAGGTGGGTCATGTCTAGGTGCAAGTGTACTTAATACAATCACTGTAGAAATCCAATTCTTTAACCTATTCTCATTTCTCGGACACGGGTATATAGATAGAGACAATGAGCGAGAGGTAGAAGGTGATATGGACGGAGAATGAGAGGGAGGGGAGATGGATAATGAGTTGATAGAGAGAGGAGAAGGATAGGAAGAGGGAGTGGAAGAGGGAGTGGGAAAGTGAGAGGGAGAGGAGAGGAGATGGATAGTGAAATGGAGAGGGAGAGGGAGAGGGACAGGGACAGGGAAAGGGAAAGGGAAAGGGAGATGGAAATGGAGAGTGAGAAGGATATGGAGAGGGAGTGTGAGAGGGAGAGGGAGAGAGAACGGGAGAAAGAGAGAGAGAAAGGGAGAAGGGTAGGGAGAGGGAGTGGGAGAGGGAGAGGGAGAGGGAAAGGGAGAGAGTAAGGACGAAGGAGAGGGAGAGGGAGAGGGAGGGGAGAGGGAGAGGGAGAGGGAGAGGGAGAGGGAGAGGGAGAGGGAGAGGGAGAGGGAGAGGGAGAGGGAGAGGGAGAGGGAGAGGGAGAGGGAGAGGGAGAAGGATTGATAGAGGGAGAGGGAGAGGAGAGGAGAGGGAGAGGGAGAGGGAGAGGGAGAGGGAGAGGGAGAGGGAGAGGGAGAGGGAGAGGGAGAGGGAGAGGGAGAGGGAGAGGGAGAGGGAGAGGGAGAGGGAGAGGGAGAGGGAGAGGGAGAGGGAGAGGGAGAGGGAGAGGGAGAGGAGAGGGATAGGGAGAGTGAGAGGGATAGGGAGAGTGAGATGGATAGGGAGTGGGATGGGGAGAAGGATTGATAGAGGGAGAGGGAGAGGGATGGGTAGAGGAGAAAAATGGAGAAGGAGTGGAGAGTGAACATTCAATATTTAATGTCCAATCTATCAAAATTGATATCTTGATAAAACTAAAGAGATGAAATCAAATAATTAATTTAATTATTTATAACATATATTTCAAATCACATATAGATACATATAAATAATCATAAACACACACACACACATACACACACACACACACACACACACACGCACACACACACATACACACATATATATATATATATATATTAACACAAAAAATGCAACGTCATATATATATATATATATATATATATATATATATATTCATTACGGTATATGTCGTCAACTTCATCATTGTTCTCATTATAATGATAATTAGTATCCTCATCGGAGGTATAACATTACAGTGGCAATGGTTACTCGAATTCACCCATACGTAATATATGCAGTCAGAAGCCGCAGGCTATAGAGGGAAACATTGTCGCAAGTTGACCCGGTAACCTCATAATTTCGACATCGGGAGGGGCATGGAATGATAGGAGAGAAAAGAGGGAGGAAGATAGAGGGAGGATAAATCAGGTAGGATAGATAGAGAGGTGGAAGAGGAGATGATGAATCGATAAATAATAGGCTAGATAGGAAGTTGAAAAGCGGGGAGAAATTGAGATTACCAGGGAAAGTAGCTGAGAGGAACTAAATCTGAGAAAGGGAAGAATATAGACGTAGATTATACATTGATAAGAATGTTGTGGTGTCATTTTAAAGTTACGTTATATAATCGAACGTATTGCATCATATTCTATTAGTAATTCACAATAGTATTTAAAACATTATCGGCAAACAATGTAATTAAACTATTATATAATACTTTATTATTATATAATATGTGATATTGATAACATGTAGAAGTTATTTATATATCAAACAAATTATATATTTATCACATTTCTAGAACTCATTCGTACGGCGATATTGATGTAAGCATTAATAGACCATAGTCGCTTTTAGAGGTGGGGGCGTAATGTGGTGTGAGGGGGCGTGTCGTGGTGTGATGGGGCGTATCGTGGTGTGAGGGGGCGTGTCATAGTATGAATAGGGCGTGTCGTCGTGTGAAGGTGACGTATCGTGGTGTGAAGGGGGCATCTCATAGTGTGAAGGAGGCGTGCCTATGAGTTAATTTATCTTGGCGTATCGTAACATGGTGCGATATGATAATGTGTGGTTTGCGATGGTACGTAGAGAACAGTGACAACGGGCAACTGACTTGAAGTATCAAAACACCATCTCACTAATGCATTACGACTTCTGCTCATTTCTCGTTATCGTACTTTTTTAACGCATCTCCTACGCTCATGCATTAAAACGATTTACTATAAAAACACGTTGTACGACATACAGAATACATTGTACTCCGTATCCTCTCGGTGAAATCGCCAGCCATTCCTTGTGCCCACTTCTATACAAATTAGATGTAGTACACATTCCCGTTGAAATACTAATATCCTGTAGTTATAAAGTGCGTATAGACATAGATAACATATATACATAACAAGTGTCACATATTGCCTATATATATGTTACTTATATGTAGAATACACGTGTGTTATCTCTTTAATTTGTAATCAATACATTAGGTCCACGATCTCTGTTTTAATTCATAAAATGGTAAAATCCACGTATCTATAGAGAACATGTAGAAATATTCGTAAAATAAATAATATAATATCGTGTATGGTTAATCGCATAGAATATAGATTTGTGAAGTTCGTCCCAATTTAGATATAATTAGTAAGTTCCTGAGATTATATAATGGATGCACAATAATCCTATTCCTTGTACTAAATTATAACAATAAAGTGACAACTATTATTATATATGTATATATATATATATATATATATATATATACATATATATATATATATATTTGTATATATAAACTATAATTGAACAATAGACAATACAATATAGTTAAGCAATTGTCATTAATAATTGTTTAACTATAAATAAACTATCTCTACAAGGTTAAGTTAATGAATGGCTCAGCTACCATCGGATTGGATGCATATACTCAAAGTGGTGAATGGAGTATAACTACAACAACAGTTTAGTAGTAGTAGTAGTAGTAGTAGTAGTAGTAGTAGTAGTAGTAGTAGTAGTAGTAGTAGTAGTAGT